>OX424576.1:134084899-134487399 GCA_949152435.1 Gastracanthus pulcherrimus
TTGCGTGTTATTATACTTTAAAAATGTAATATAATATTTAATGCAATTAAAATTACCGGTTATCCAGTAAAATAATCGCTAGTGAAGCTTCGAGTTTGCCGCGCATTTTCCGCCATTGCAGTTTTTCACGAAGTATAAAATCTTCCGGCTTTGCAGCAGGAGAATTTTGTGTGTTCACGACGTTTACGTTATTAATATCGAAGTACTTATACATTTGGAAAGAAAAAGAAGTTCATGTTTGATGAATTGAATAAAGGTAAGTATTATGGAGTAAAATATAACTGTAAAACTCATAAAATCTAATTATTAAAATATATATATCTTAAGTTGCACTTATTTTATAGGTTTTGAATAATTGGTATTAACTTAAAATATTCTTATAAAAAAAAATTTATTAAATATCATAATAAAATAAATAGTTGAATGTCAAAGTTTTAGATTAAATTTCTTGTTAGACTATGAGGCTCACATTAATATTCATTTAATATTCCTAATTGATAATGAATATAATTTCAGGATAAAAACTGTATGAGATTTGTCATCCACACTTTTACAAGGCTTTTTGGTTCGGAAGGAATATACGTTGATGTAAATAGGGTAAATATATAATTTTGTATACTATCTTATCACAAAAAGAAATTTTTTTATTGAAGTATATTCAGTTTTAGTACATGTTGATTGACTACGCAATTATCAATTTAATTACTTTAAAATTATTGAACAATGAATCATGAACTTTTTGAATTATTCTAAAGCTTATTCAGTATTTTTTTGCTTTAAAAATAAATGCGACAAATATTGTACAAGGCTTCTTTTATTCACAAAACAATTATAATGTCAAAAACTAATTCTTGAAGTATAAAAGGAAATCTTAAAAATGTGTTCTGATTTCATAAAAATAAAGACATATAAATACACTTTTTTCTTTAAAAACTAAAATTTTTATTCCTGAAAATTTCAAGAGTATAGGATAGTTCATAGGATATATTCACAGGATAAATATTTGATTTTTAAGCATGTGCCAAGTTAATGTTGACTAAGTAGGCATATACTCTATCGTATTCTTTGAATATCCATCAAGTGATAGCTACATAGATTTTGATTTACAACCTCTTAAATTATTGAATTTTTTGGAATCTCTTACGAAGCACAATTTCGGTTTTGGTATTACAATTTTAAAATATAAATTTTTCAGTTTTTACTAGTTTGTACTTTTTTATAATTTAATATTTGCTTACCTCCTTCCAGTTAAACTTTTTTCATGTTACTTGTTACATATCTGGAATAATTAATATTAAATTTAAACTAAATAAAATAAAATAAATGAAAAAGAAAATTAGTTTCAAAAAATTGGTAAGTTTTTTTTATCTGAGTTCATGCTAATCTCTTAATTGAATATTTCAGGATAAAAAATTAACTGAATTTGTGGTCAACGTTTTACGAGGTATTTGGCTGACCTTGAGCTGAAATATACTTCAATATTGAAAAGTGGAAGTAAGGTAAATGTTTCATTACATTGATTGTATCTAATGAAGGCAAGATCTTATTGAAATTGGCTGAAATCTTTCATACTATAACAGATAATGCATTAATACATCAGAAATATTGGTGACTAACATTATGTACGATTATCAATTTAATTACTTTAAAAATATTCAACAATGAGTAATTAATTTTTGAAAGTATTGATAAACTCGTTTCAATAATTTTTTGTTTTCAAAAACGTTGACAGAAATGCAGTACTGTAAGGGGTTGTATTCTACAATCTGAAGTGCATCGTGCTTAGCATGTAAATTCGACCTTATGGCACAATTTTGTGAACGATTAGTTAACTCATTTATTTATCATTTGTTCCCTGATTCTATGCACAATATCTTACTTAAGAAAAAATAATGGATTCTTCAAATATTTTAGTGTAGTTCTACTTTTTGAAATATCTCTTTATGAAATTATAAAGATTCATTCTCTAATTTTCCGCTTTTTTAGTTTTTAACTTGTGTAATATTGTACGTATATGTGAATATACTTTTATAATGCTTAATTAATATGTGAGTAACTGGGTATATTAGAAGGTATATGTAAATTAAAATATAAAAAAAATTAAAAATAGATAAACGAAAATTCTACATATATTTTATTACATAATTTGAAACTTACATGAGCAAGCATTAGCGTGTAAGTGAATATTGCTCGTTTTTTTTTAAATTTCTTTGGATCGTATTGCAAAGAATTAAAAAAAATGTATTATTTGTTACAGTTTCTCTTGTGGCGTGAGGACTGACAACAAAATATTGATATTGTCTGCTTTCCTTTTACTAATCCACAATATTTAAAACCATGTTTCCTTGTCAAATATGCTCATTAAATCTTCCAAACATCCGTTTACATAATAAACATCAAATTCTTCATCGTAATGCAAAAAATGCTGTATATGTATGCGTCTATAGTAATTGTGAAAGTAAACTCACATCATATGCAAGCTTTATGAAACATATCTTACGCTACCACAGAAATACCCCGGAAGGTTTTTTTAAATGCCAATATAAGAATTGCCAGTACACTTGTAAAAATAGTAAATCATTAAAAAGTCATTACGGAAGGCACTTAAGGAATGTGACGAATAATATCGAATGTGGTTTTTGCATGGATACAAGAATTGTTTTTGAAACTGTAAATGCTTACAAGATACACATAAGTAGGTATCATAGAAATGTATATGACAATATCAGTGAAAATGAAAATGATATTTGTGATAATAATATACGTGTGCGTGATGTAGAAATGAAGGGCGTAGACAATGTCAATGAAGTAATTAAAGCCAATGCTTTGTATGATAATAACATAAATTAAGTTGCTGAACCGATTGATTTAAACTTAATACAAGAAAGGCATGAAAACCCGAGTGCTGCAACAATACTATCGAAATTGTATTTATGCTTAAGCACAAAATACTTTGCAACAGAGCCCTCGATACAAAATGTAATACAAAATTGGTATGAAGTATTTCAAAATTGTAAAGCTAATTTTAATTCATCTCTAATTACTTCTAACTTAAATGAAGACACAAAACTATTAATTTAGAATTTGTTTGACCAATCATTTAATGACATTACTGAAACTCATGACAAAAAGGAAGGCATACTTCGAAGTAGTTATACAAGAAGTATACACCAGAGAAAAAATCTATTATTCATGCAACCAATTGTAGTATCACTGATTGTGAGAGATAAGGACGGTAAAAATACAGATCATCGTTATTCTTATGTTCCGATTTTAAAAACCCTGCAAGTCTTGTTATTTAATTCTAACGTTCGGAATTACTGTAATACTTCACCATCACATAATGAAGATGAATTATTTGATGTTGCTCATGGTGAAGTTGTTAAAAAAAATTTATTTTTTTCTGAAAATCGTAATGCATTGAAAGTAGTTTTGTTTCAAGATGCATTAGAAATGTGTAATCCTATAGGACCATCTAAGACAAAGTTTAAAGTTGTCTGTCTTTATATGATGCTGGCAAATTTGCCTCCGTATTTAAGATCAAGAAGTGACAATATAAAGCTTGTTTTGCTATACTTGGATAAAGATGTTACTCTATTTGGATGGCATGAAATTTTAAATCAATTTACAAATATTAGAAACAACAGGAATCATGATTTCCTTATCAAGAAATGATATTAATTACAAAGGAGCTGTAATTGCAATGGCTAGAGATAATCTTGAAAGTCATCAAATTGGTGGCTTTACTCAGAATTTCAGCACAGCTCCTTATTGCTGTCGATATTCGAAAGAATTTTAAAGGAGTGGCGTCAAGATCCTTCTTGTACAAAACCGTGCCGTACAGTTGAGAGCCATAACGAATGTATTGAACAAGCCATTGAAACAGGAAAAGCAGTTAAAGGTGTGAAATTTGATTCCCCTTTGAATGTCTTAAATAGTTTTCACGTTCGTAATCCCGAACTATCGCCGTGTATAGCCCACGATATTTTCGAAGGATTTGCTAAATACGATATGTAGCTAGCTATTTTTTATTTTATAAAACAAAAATGGTTCAAACTAGGAATTTAAAATTTTCGACTAAATGATGTTAAATTATCGACTTTAGAACCATTATTTATACCTGAAATTAAACAGAAACAAGCAGGAACTAAAATTGGCAAGCTTACCGGAAGTGCGAGTAAAATCCGGAGATTAAAAATTTTGAAGACGAAGTGTGGCAAATGGTCCTACACTTGCGTCAGATTTGTAATTTAACGTGTGCTCCTGCCATTTCGTTTGGACAAATTGCAGTTATGCAGACAGAAATTGATAGTTATTTAAGACTGAGAGTTAAGTTATTTCCTGGAATTCCACTGAGACCAAAACACGAGTACCTGCAGCACTATCCACATTTATTTTTGCAATTTGGACCGCTTAAACATCTGTGGACTTTACGCTTTGGAAGTAAACATCAATACTTCATTCAGCTTATGAGACATATGCAAAATTTTAAAAACATTACTCAAACGCTTGCAGAAAGACACGAATTAATGCAGTGTTCTTTAGAAAATCAGTACTCAGAAGCAACGGTATACGAAGAAATTATATACGATTCAAAAAAATACACCGAAGACGTCAACAATTTGATTTCGAAACTACACGAAAAAAACAACATCCAGCATATCTGCAAAAAAGTAATATTTAATGGAATAACGTACAGTCAAGGCATGTGTGTATGCGTAGGGAAAACCACATTTGGTAATTTTCTGGTTTGCACAATAGACATAATGTTATTGAATACTGAATCAACAATAGTTTTCTTTATTGGAAAGACTAATGAAATAGTATACAGAGGTTGGTGTTTATGAAGTTAGCAGTTACGATGAATTTCCAAACGTATCACCTGTTTCCTATTTTTCCCATACTGACTTACTTTCACCTAATCCACTCCCACAAGCAGAAATAAAATTTAAAAAGGTTTATGTAACGAAATATGCTCCATTTGATGCGGATCTATAAGTAAGTTAATTATAATTTTTGCTGTGCAAAAATTTGGTTAAGTTGACAAAGTATAATATTTTTACGCAATGTTTTTTGGCGTGAATCTTATATGTAGAATATTTTGTTAGTTATTAACTCAGCAAATAGTTTCCATTATTTTTTCTTTTAAGCCCGACCTACATACATTTTTTCGAATCATTTTGCTATTTGAATTTTTGCATTCTGAAAACTCAATTTTCTACTTTCAAAACGTTCGTTGCTTATTTCATCTCAATGATTTTTTTTTAAATTTTCATGAAATATTGCAAAAAAAATTACAAAAATAACTTAGTATTAAAAAAAATCTTAAAAAATATTTAAATTAAAGCATAACTATAAATAAAAAGTTTTTGAAAATAAACAAATAATTCTACTTTCTAAATTTTGAGAAAATGAACAATAATTGTAATTTTTTCTATTTCAATAAGATTATGTATCTTACGTCGTTTTTTATTAGCTGAATAGTTAGTTGGAATTAAAAATAACACCATAAATTTGAAATGAACATTGTTGTATTCTATTCGATGTATTGTATTCGATACAAAATACGTAAATTTGAAATTCCTAAATTTTAATATCCGGGTTTGTTGTAAACTATTAAAATATATGTATACGTTGTAGTATATTATATTGTTTAATACATTATATGACGTCATTTTATATAGAAATATTTTGTAATGTGGTTTTTGATTTTCAGATTGTTCACGTTTATAAAATGTGGACATGTTGCAGACAAAAAAAGCTATTTGTCTTGCAGACAGCAATTATCTCCTTCTCGACTTGCTCGACAAAGGAAGCAAAAAATTAAACATTCACGCTGTTACTGTAGTGTTAGAATGTGATGGTACCGAGATCGATGACGATGATATTTTAAAGTATTATGGAGGAGATAAATTAATACTGTTACAATTGGTAGAAGAGTGGAAACCCGCAGCAGCAAGTGAAAATGAAGAAAAAACAATAGATGTGGAAACATTAAAAGAGCGAGAAGGACGAGTAACAGAAGAAGAGACACGACAAAGAGAAGAAGCGGCACGAGTAAGAAAAGAAGAAGCACCAGCAAGAGAGGAAATACAAGATGAAGTATTACAACAAGATCGAAATGATTTGGCAAAAGAATCTGCACAACAAGAAGAGGAAACATCTGAAGATCCTGAAGTAGCACCTTTAGGAGCTTCAAACAGTATAGACCAGCAAAATGAAGTCGATCCTTCCAATAAAACGCCTTTGACATCGATCGCGCAGATTTTGCAGTCAAAAAAAGCCGTTACGCTGCAAAGCTTTCAAGTACATTGGGAAGATCTAGATCCTGATGTTATTGACGGCCTTGAAAATGGTGTAAAAGGCGATAAGATCACAAATAAAGTCGTTGCTAAAGTAATTGCGGAAATGAGGTTTATTGGTGGCCGTTTACGCAAAGGTGCTTTGAGAACAGTTGCCCAACAAATGATGTCGAAATTTCCAAGAACATTTCAAGATGTAAAGGATGATGGAAATGTCATGGGAACTGGTTATGGGTCATTGCTAAATAAATTAATAAACAAAAATAACAATGAGGGTCGTCACGATTATTCCAATTCGCTGAATAAAGAATTAAATATTCAGTTGAAAAAGCAAAAATTGGTCGGCTCAGTCAAAACCGGATGTACGAGTATTAATTGGCAACCTGGTTCTCTTTCAGTAGGTGAAACCGAAAAGTCTATTGAAGAAAAAAGATTGCGTCTATACACCATTGCACAAAATGAATTAAATTTTGGCGATGCAAAAGAATTTCGTATATGGATGAAGCAGCAACAGAACAGAAGAAAATGTTGGAAGTTCTAAAAATTATTTTTGAACTTTTTACACAAGAACCTGCATTATTATTCGTAAAACATTCAGCTGTAACTTTTATTAACTTGTTATCCGTCAATAACTTATTTCTGTCAAATGCTTTATTTAAGTTTAGTTAACTTGTTCTTAATATTTCATATTTTCTAGGAAGTACCTGTTGTTATCGAAGAGAAAGAATACCCATATATCATTTCATTAGGTTAGTAAAATGTTTAATTTTTTAAGGTGCTTTTTGATTGACATAATCATAATCATTATGTCTTTATTAAATTTAAAATTTTTTATAGTAAAATGAATATTTCTTTTGTTCATTATTGATTCCGAAAATTTGGAAGTACAATCTCAGCATAAAGTAATAATAGATGGGTCAGAGATCAGCACCAGTAATTGTTTAATGGAAGCGCTATTTCGCTTGTAGCATCGTACTTCGCCTTTAATAGGATGTAATGTAATGAACACCGATAATACCGGGAGATGAGAAGAGAGGGAAATTAGACGAAAGTGGGAACATCAAAGACTAACGGTGAATAGAATTTGGTATAAAGGGAGAGAGCGGAAATAGGAAACGATCTATCGCCGACCGTTGATTGACACGGTCGGTCCCATCTTCGGGATTTTTCCTCTCGTGCGTCGATAGGCGCGACAACACGCAAATAGTTTGCAAGGAGCGCATCGGGATCGGTAATTCGGATCCCCATTTTTGTGTTGGTAATTCCTCGGTGACGTCGCCAAGTTGGGGGACGATTAACCTGGTGCAACCGTAACAGCCAGGCCTGGCGCAGAAACAGCGACGTAACTGCACACACCACGTCAGCAACAACAAAAAACAACGAGAAACATCACCGAGCGACGCACTGATCAGCGACGTCGAGCCACATCAAAACGACCGCGACTTAGCGGCCATTCTCCAGCGAGAACTAAAGTACGGCAACCAGGAGGCGAAGAAGAAATTAAGAGGTATGAATGTATGTATGGACGGATGTGTGAGCCGGTATTTTATTAGGTTTAGATAATTATTGTTTTTATTAGATTCTATATAGCGAACCCACGCCCGAGTTTATTTTTATAAAAAATTAATAAAGAAATATATTTTATGTTTTTTACTTAAGAACTTTGTAAATATATATTATTCATTTCCTAATTCCCCACCCTAACTATCTCTTTTTTCTTACAAGGACATATCCAGCATCTTCTGCATGTTTTCTCAAGTTTGTGCAAATGAGATTTTTTTTAATTTTTTCTGAAGACGCATCAAGAAGATGTGTTCGATATCAGTCAAAGGCCAACACTTTTTGTAATAAAATACGTCGTATTGAAGCAAAAGGTCTACTAAAAAGTGGTCCTATAACTGGTTCATAATACGTATTTTATTTACTTTTTAGTTAAGATTTTATATAAGGTCAAACAATTATTATAAATCGCAGTACAAATTTAATATTAGTTAGATATTTGTTACAAAGTACAAATTACATTACATATAAATATAAGTCCAGAATTTAAAGCATGTATTTTTAAAAAGTATATTTAAATATTTATTTAAAGGATGTATTTTTAAAAAGTACATATAAATATTTATAGCATTAAGAAGTTGTTTGTTTGCGTATTACATGATTGTAATATTACTATGTAAATTGTTTATCACATTTTTAGAACATTAAGATATTGATTGCATTTGTGATATTACTACGTATAACATTGCATAATATGTAACGTCACATTTTTAGACCATAAGAAGTTGTTTACAGTATTGCATGGTTGTGACATTACTATGTACATTGTATAATCTGTAAGATTACATTTTTCTTAATAAAATTATTTATATTTTTTACCCTATTTTATTTGCCTTTTAATCTAATATATAACCTATAATTATTTCAAAAAAATATACATCCATACAAGGGATTGTAAATATACAGTCAGAATGTTAAAATACACTTCTTCCTGTAAATTTATTGTTTTATAACCTATTTATACTCTAAGGGTTAAAATACATTTGCCACGGTTATATTACTTCGCAGGCAGTTTATATCAAAATTCAAAAAAATTCTGTTGCATAATTACCGTCCGATAGTATAACTACAGTTTTCGATTGTCATATTACTGCGCTGGTAGGCGGTACCTTTATTTCCAGCATTGAATGCTGTAATTTTACTTCCGGATTTTTTACAGTGTATAAGGAGCTCTGAGTGTCATACCTTAACCTGATAATAGACATATGTTACCTTATTTAAAATTATTTGAATACATCTATATATAAATTTCACCCTCCTTATCCTTTCCCATATCATCAGCATTCAGGTGGCCTGCAACTTTGGATATGAGGAGAATAATGCGTTCCCAAGTTTGCATATCATTACGCTCATTAGAAGTTATAATTCTGCAAAGAATATTAACGTTTAAGACTTGATTTTTAGTAATAAAAAGTAGATGCAGTATTAAATGTTGATCTAAATCAAGCTTCTGTAAGTATAGAGCAAGATTTGCTATTCCATCACGGGACCGCTGATGCACGCAAACAAGGACAAAGATCGCCCCATAAGTAAAATTGTAACATTCAATTACCGAATCAATTTCTTACGATTTTTAACATAAATTCCTGAAACAAAATACTTGTGTGACTTATGAACTGTGAAGGACACGTGTTGTTAATTTTTATTGATTTTTATACATTAACATTTGTATAAGGAATGAGATTAAAATTAACATTTTGATGCCACTTAGAACGTTCATGTGTATTACCCTGTATATGACCTAATTACCGACGTTCAATAATGTCCTAATCTGATATCAAAAAAATATAATTTCCTAATTACCGAAACTTCGTATGTGTACCAATTACCGACACCTCCATATATTCCGATTATCGACACCCTGTGTATGGCCTAATTACCGACATTCGATAATGTCCTAATTACTGAAACCATGTATATGGCCTAATTACCGACACTTTGTATATGTACCAATTACCGACCCCTTGTACGCGTACCAATTACCGACAGTCTGTAGATGTTCTAATTGCCGAGACCTTGTATATGTTCTAATTTCCGAGACCTTGTATATGTTCTAATTACCAACATCCTGGATATGTCCTAATTACCGACATCACCAAAATGTAAAAAATTTACGTGAATTTGTAACACATATAGCTCAAGCCGCACTGAGTCTGATAAAACGTGTTAAAAGCTTCTCTTATCATACCTACCGAATAGTCTTAAATTTATTGCGGGATACCACCTTCTTTTTCGGCTTCAAATTTCCTCACCCAATTAGTAACAGTTAGCACGGTACAGTTCAACCGCATCATTATGTAGTTTCGATCGAAATCTTCTTCAACGTAAACACGCATACGTGTGATGTTTTCAGGCGTCGGTTGAAACAGCATTTTTTAGCTGTGCGATAATGTCGGCTAAAAAACAGGTTAAATCCGTCTACTAAAATGGAGTAAAGTAGCGTCGTGGCGCTATCTATTCCGATGAGTATTTTCCCTTTCTATTCTGCTGAGTATTTTCCCTTTCTATTCCGCTGAGTATTTTCACGACAGTCTCTTCACCTTTTGAGCCCATACGAAGAAAGAAAAATCCAGCAGCAAAGTTGTCAATCACAAAATTTGAAGACATCAACCGAATGTGCCTGGAAATGGTCGTCATGCTCCTGATAAAACTAGAAGTGGTAATGGCAAGGTCCACGGGAATCATCGCCGCTTGCCAGTTGACTAGGAATGATAGGAAGAATATCTACTAGGATGCAGTGAAAAACAGTCGTTTTTAAATTCAGTCTCACTATACTATACTGTACTTGTATTTTGCTATAAAAATGACCACCCATCAAGGATTTTCTAAAAAAAAAAATTTTCCTTCTCAAGCTAAAAAACCTTTCCGTACGATAAAACCCTATAGTGCGCATAATAGTGTACACTATAGTGTGCATTATAGTGCATAATATAGTGCGTATATAGTATTTTCGCAGTGTTTCGACTGTTTCGAGGTGTCATAAACTATATGCATAAAAACATGAAAAAATCTAATTGTCAGTAGGTCGGATCTAGTGCTCGGAATACCCGCATACCCGCCCGCCCGCCCGTATCAAAGACTCGCCGGTCTAACCCGTATCATAACCCGTATCGATCGGGTACCCGTATCAATAGGGTACCCGTATCAATCGGATGCCCGTATCAATCGGGTACCCGTATCAATCGGGTACCCGTATCAATAGGGTACCCGTATCAATAGGCCATAGCCCATCGGCATATACCCCTAATAATCGTAAATTATTGATAATCAATAATATTTTTGTGCTACTGTGCGTTAAACGCATAATGTAAATTAATAATTTTTACCTCTAAAGCAGTTTTGGGTATGACGCGTGTAAAGTAGAAAACCAATAGAAATAGAAATCAACGTTTTGAGTCAGTAATCTAAAGAAACATCAAATTTATTTAACACATTTACTTTTCATACATTTCACAGTGTATAGTTTTTGATTTTTAACATTGTAATTTAATAAATAGAATACTATACAACATTAAACAACATTGCAAAATTAATACAATTTGTATAACGCTAAAGTATTTTTAAATATCAATAGGGAACTTGCATGAAACATGGAATAAGATTTTTCTATTTGCGTTTAGTAGAAAATAGAAAAAGCCAGCTCATGCAAGTTTCCTATTGTATTGGCAAAAAAATTTCAAGTGAACCATATTTTTTTATTTTGAAAGAGATAAACTAATAAATTTACATTCTGTATAGCAAGACAATTTCTATTTTCGTCACAACATTGCCTGATGTAGAAAATACTCGTTCTGAGCTAGCATATGAGCATGGGATATACAAATATTGTTTAGCCAATTGCGCTACAAGCGGAAAGTTTCTTTCATTTTCTCGCCACCAATTCAAAACGTTACTATTATGATTAATTAGCGACTTATTTTTGTATTTCTCAAATTGATTTTCCCAATCGTCTGACTCGGAACGGACCTTAAAGATAATATCTAAGGTTGCTTTGTTATCTGCAAAACCATTAGTACGATTAGCGATAGTTATTCTCTTCATTGCGGCAAGTTTCTTTTTAATAGCATTTTCAATATTTAACTTTTCTATGATATTTTCATGCTCCAGACTCTTATACCGTGGGCCCAAAAAACTAGCTATTTGATGAACTGTAGCATCGTCACCACCATTCTCCTGTCTCGTCATAGACATAGTTACACTGTTTTCAGCACACAAAACGGTTGTCGATAATTGAAAACTTTCAAGAACGCTTGTCAATACTTCTATGATTTCCCAATCCTTTTCATTTATTTCTAAACGCTTAGCTGTTCTTGCTTTACATACATTTCTATCATTCAGTACTGCTTGAACTGGAATTCGATGTTTGATCAATCTTTCAGACATAAAATATGTGGAATTCCATCGTTTAGGGCATCTTTGTACGAGGCATTCTTCTGGTAGAGTTAATTCTTTTTTTCGCCTCGAAAGCTCTTTTTTAGCAACAGTGTTCAAACCAAAAATGGGCCAAAAATCCTGCTGTCGTGGAGGATGCGGGAGCGATGACAACTGCCCTGAGAGGGGATGTGTAGAATGATTCGCCACCTGGTCTTACATGGCAACGAAGCCAGCGAAGGCGCGCTGCCTTGCAGGGGGGCGTTAGGATATGAGAATGAAATCGAGTGTGTCTGACGACGAGTTGACTATGTCCTCGACAAAGTCAGAAAGCTCTCATACTTAGTTCTAGGGAGGTATGAGGGTTATCACCCCTAGACGGATGGACTCACCTGCGATCGGAAAAGGATCCAAAACGCGCGGGTTTAACTTACTATCATGGCTCAAAGAAAACAAAATCAAACCAAAACGAAAAGAAACTTAAGGGTGGGAACCTGGAATGTACGCAGTCTACACAGAGCAGGCGCGTTCCGGGAAATCATAAATGAAACTGAGAGGTACAATTTAGATTTGGTAGCAATACAAGAAACCCAATGGAAAGATAACGCGATGCTAGGATCCGGTAACTTCACCTTTTTATATGGGGGCGCGAGCGGGCATTCTCTAGGCACCGGATTTCTTGTTAACAAAAGCATCATACATTCCGTTAAAAGTTGCAATTTCGTGAATGACCGACTCTCGTATATCATCATCGAAGGAGCGTGGTATAATTACGTGGTTATTGACGTCCACTGTCCCACGGAGGACAAAGAGGAAGAAGTCAAAAATCTTTATTATGAAACTTTAGAGCAATTAATCGACCAATTCGCGTCTTACGACACCAAAATAGTAGTGGGGGATTTCAATGCTAAAATAGGGAGAGAGGAAATGTTTAGGCCCACCATAGGCAAAGAAAGTCTGCACGAAACCAGCAACGATAACGGTATTATGGTCATAAATTTCGCAGCCGCAAAAGATCTTATAGTCAAGACCACGTGCTTCAAGCACAAGGATATACACAAGGCAACGTGGACATCGCCGGATGGGGCCACGCACAATCAAATCGATCATTTTCTTATTGATAAGAGGCGCCACACGAATGTACTCGACGTAAGGACCTATAGGGGGGCGGATTGCGACTCAGATCATTATCTAGTAGTGGCCAAATTAAGAGCCAGATTAGTAGCCGGTCAAAATAGTAAGCGAGCGAACAAAGTAGAAACCTTTGATATTGGAAAACTACGAAGCGGGATAGAGCGAATCAAGTACCAAGTAGAAGTTAGCAACCGATTTCAGGCGCTCGAGGAAATGGATGAACAGACGGGAGTAGATGACGATCCGAACAGGTTGTGGGGGGCTATCGAAAAAACTATAAAAGGGGCCGCGAACAAAGTACTGGGTAAGAAAAAAAGGCCGAAGAGCAAACCATGGTTTGACGAAGAGTGCGAACTCTGGTTTGAAAGGCGCAAGAAGGCTAAATTAGATAGTGTACACAATGAAAGCGGTAGGGCCGTAGAAGAATACCATGAAATAAGAAAGCAAGTACGTGTGATTTACAGAAACAAGAAGCGCGAGTATCAGAAAAATGAAATTAGAAAAATAGAAACTAATAGTAGGGAAAATAACCCGCGCGAGATGTACAAAGGAATAAACGCTATTAGGAAGGGTTTTCAGAGTAGATCGCAGTTAATGAAAGATAAGGACGGGAACCTCGTGACAAGCGAAAATGAACTATTGAAATTATGGAAAGATTATTTCGATAAGTTATTAAACGTGCATGAAAACTCCGAGGAAATGGGAGACGAAATCCACACTGCTGAGCTCCATATGGACGAAACGACCTACAAAGAAGTAGAGGCCGCAATCAAAAAGCTAAAAAACAATAAGGCCGCAGGAAACGATTCTATACCAGCTGAACTACTTAAATATGGAGACACCGCGCTTACATCTAAAATTTTTTATCTAGTATGTGCTATTTGGAGAAATGAAACAATACCAGAAAATTGTAAAGAATCCATCATCATACCGATCTTTAAAACGGGAGATAAAACAGACTGCAATAACTACCGGGGAATCTCACTTTTAGCTACCTGCTGCAAAGTTCTGTCAAACGTAATACAGGCCAGACTCACACCATTCGCGGAAGATATAATAGGAGATTATCAGTGTGGATTCCGGCGCAACAGGTCAACGAGCGATCAAATGTTTACCATAAGACAATTATTAGAGAAAAAGTGGGAATATTGCGAAACTATACACCAGCTATTTGTGGACTTTAAGAAAGCGTACGACTCTGTCAAACGAAGCAAAATGTATGAAATCCTAGTGCTCCTTGACGTACCAAAAAAACTCGTAAAATTAATTCAAATATGTCTCAACGGAA
This sequence comes from Gastracanthus pulcherrimus, assembly GCA_949152435.1. Classification (NCBI taxonomy): domain Eukaryota; kingdom Metazoa; phylum Arthropoda; class Insecta; order Hymenoptera; family Pteromalidae; genus Gastracanthus; species Gastracanthus pulcherrimus. The sequence continues at coordinate 134,099,555 of OX424576.1, forward strand.
GCACTGGAAAGGTCCGAGTAGGCGGTAATGTATCCGAATCGTTCATGATACGCGACGGTTTGAAGAAAGGTGACGGGCTTTCAACGGTACTCTTTAACCTGACGCTAGAGCATGTTGTTAGAAAAATGCAGGCTAGCGAGCTAGGCGCAACACTCAACGGAACAACGCAAATTTTAGGCTATGCGGATGACTTGGATATAGTGGGAGATAATGGTGAAACGGTGGCGAGAAATGCGGAAATCCTTATAAATGCGGCTAAAAACACGGGGTTAGAAGTGAGCGAATCGAAAACGAAATATATGATCATGGAGAAACTGGGCATTCGCGAAGCAGAGGGGGATCTCAGAGTCGGAAATTTCAATTTTGAAAAGGTTAGCGAATTCAGATATTTAGGTACAACTATAAATGATCGAAACGAAATTAAAGCCGAGATTAATAAGAGACTTCATTCGGGTAATGCCTGCTTCTACGCTGTGAACAGATTACTTAAGTCAAAGCTACTGTCGAAAAATATCAAAATAAGGATATATAGGACTATAATAATGCCGGTAATCTTGTATGGGTGCGAAACCTGGGCGCTCACTAAAGCGGAAGAAAATCGTTTTAGGGTATTTGAAAATAAGGTTCTGCGGAAAATATACGGGCCAAAGAAAGATGAGGAAACTGGGGAGTGGAGGAAACCGCACAATGACGAGCTACATAATTTGTACGCGTCACCAAATATTAACAGAATAATAAAATCACGGAGACTAAGGTGGGCAGGGCACGTGGCAAGAATGGGCGATGATCGTACAGCAGCGCGCATAATGAAAGGAAAACCGAAAGCAACGCGACCTCTTGGTAGACCTAGACGCAGATGGGAGGATAACGTAAAATCAGACGTAACTGAAATTGGGCGGGAAGGCGCGAAATGGATGGGGTTGGCACAAAATAGGGAAACGTGGAAGGCTTGCGTAGATGAGGCGATGAACTTTTGAGTTCAAAATGCCATTTAAAAAAAAAAAAAAAAAGTATTTTTTCGTATTCTACATGAAAAATATAATTAAAATATGTACTACAAAAAACCGTTTTTCGTACCATTTTAAGGTATATCCGTCCCCTTAAGACAAATAGAACTTACGTATTTGTATCTAATTGTGATGCTGTTGGCGTTGTCGATATACTGTGTTGCTTTCTCAGGTGTTTGCCCATCGCTGACGGAGATCCATCATACGACAATATTTCTTTACATATATTACAGGAAGAATTTTTTCCATCATCAGACATTGTAGCATACTGCCAAACCCAGCTCGCTTTTCGCGGCATAATTTTCTTAGCACAGTATGTAACAAATCGCGTAACGACATACTAATAAATTCAATTTATTTCGCTACCTGCGCTGACGCTAGACAGCAATCAACTAATCCGTATTACACGAGAGAATAAGTCGAACGTCGTGTTGATAGGGTTCAAGATCTGAGAACTACATGTATACTATAAACATATATAAATATTTTCACATTTTCGGAAAATTTCAAATTGAGTAATTGATCATTGAGTATAAACACGATCTAGGTGTTTAAACCTACAGTAAATTACAAACTTTTACTTTATATATAAAAAAAAAAAAAATATATATATATATATATATATATATATATATATATATATATATATATATATATATATATATATATATATATATATATATATATATATATATATATATATATATATATATATATATATATATATATATATATATATATATATATATATATATATATATATATATATATATATATATATATATATATATATATATATATATATATAAGAGTATATATAAGAGTCTGTATACAATTATACATGACTTCTATCTCTATACAATAATATTCAATCATATGTACTTGCTGTTTCACATTCTTATCCGTATGTGACGAATGCCTGATACATGTACAATATGAATATTTCTGAATGCATATTGCAAAGGTACCTGTAAACCCGTAGAGTAAAGATACCCGTAAACTCGTAGAGTGTGAGTACCCGTATACCCGTATAATACGGGTATGTTTGTCTTATATGGATACCCGTATTATAGGGGGATACGAGTACCCGTGTTATTGATACGGGTTCGACCCATATTTAAACCCGTAAATACGGGTAATGGGTTTCCCGTAACATTGAAACCCCTGAAAATTCCTAGCCCTAGTCGGATCGTTTATTTGGGACGTTCCATACGGTTGATATCACCCAATTGACAGGTCTGACCTACTGGCCATGCGGTTTTTTATATCTACTATTATGACACCTAGAAACACTATCCCGTGCACTATACTGAACTATAGTATTTCGCGAAAATACTTTAGTATGCACTATAGTGCGCTCTATAGGATTTACTCGTACGGCTTGTTGATAGGTTGATATAGATATGCACACCTTGACCGTAGCGTCTCGCGTTGGTTTTTATTATACTTTATAATTACAAATTGATTCTAGAAATAACTGAAATTAAATCATGAATTAAAGTAATTTTTCAGTAACTCATTTCATCAGTGAATAACGATAAGAGATAAAATACGCTGAGTATAATAATGGCTATGTGCGTCTAGCTTCAACGACAGCCATATGTGATCTGGTGAGACGCTGTCGCAAGCGACGCGCAGCGCTCGCGGTGCGACTCGTGCTTCGCCCATTCAATATCGCTGAATCCTGGGAGTGGCACGAAATACGAAGGAATCGAGAAATGCGTATTTATGTAATACACCCCCTTTTTGAGCATTCCCATAAATTGCTAAAATTAATCAGTCATGTTGAGATGAATAAAATACTTTAATCAATTTTGAGCGAATACTGCATACTTGAATTTTATGTTATAAATAATCATGCACTCTGTCACCTGAATTATGCAGAATCATTCCTTTTCATTCCAATGCAATCACATAGTCTTTTAAAACGGTTTCTCGGCAGTGCCTTAGTGAAAATGTCGGCCTTTTGTTCCTCACTCGGTACATATTTCACGTCAATAATAACAGTCTCATATTTTCCACGAATGAAGTGATACTGGACGTCAATAAGTTTGGTGCGCTTATGAAACTCAGGATTGTTTACTAGACGTACTGCACTCTGATTATCAATGTGTAAAGTAAGCGCACCATCAATATGACATCCAATATCTTTCATCAGTCTGCGTAACCAAATACCTGCTTCTGTCATACTAAGCGCTACCGACTTTTGTCGTTGAGAAGTCCATGATACTCGTCCAGACGCAAGCTGAGAAATAAAACCAGATGTAAATCTACAAGTTCTCACGTCACCTGCAAAGTCGGAGTCTCAATATCCGCTTAAATGAAAACCATTTCCATCATTGCAATAATAAATGCCTAGATTTCATGAGCCCTTTAGATACTTCAAGATTCGATTGGCCACCTGCCAATAGTTATGATTAAAATTATTTACTTATCTGCCAATTACATTAACCGCGTAGGCTACATCGGGTCATGTGACATTGCTCAAAAACACGAGAGATCCAACAATCTCTCGGAACGGAACATCCACTCTCTTATCTGACATACTCTCAGTTAAATATATACTGTTGTCCGCAGGAGTACAGACAGGCTTTACAAAATAGAGCTATCTGATTCACACGCCCGAAAACCGTATTTCTTTAAAGAAAATTGCAAACGTTTTGCTCCAGCATCGCGATGCCTGCTTGAGCCCGTATAGCGTTTTATTTAATTTACATACAAGATTTTTATTACTATTACTATTTACAGTTACACCCTCCATACAAAAATGCCGTCCTTACATAAAATTCCTGGATTTCAAGATTCGTATGCTACTAATGATAATAAAACGCGTAAGGAGTAGTACCTTACTACTGGGGAGAAAGTTTCCTCGTAATTAATACCGTGTTTCATACCCAGCTTTATTCTTCTGGATCTTGAATACCCATTTTGCGTCAATGGGCTTACAGTCAGATGATTTTGGCATGATGCTCCATGTGTTGTAGCGTTGATGTGCCTCGAGATCCTCACTGATCGCCTGATGCCAGTGACTCGAGTCTGGCCCCTGCGTAGTCTCCTTGTAGGTTTGTGGCTCATGCCACTCTGCGATGCATAGTTCGTACCTTGCTAGCCTCCGTATGCTGCTCCTGTCTCTTACCAGACACAGCCCCTGCTGTTTGATCTGGCGTGTGGGTAGCTTGAGGCTGATTGTCACGTAAATGTGGCTCAGGAACCGTGTCACCTTGACGTACTGGCTCCTAGATGGCATCACCCATGTGCTGATTTACCCCCCGTTGAGCTATCTCCTCGTCTCTGGAGTCCACTGCGTCCTCGAACAAATCCTCATCTTTCTCCTGGGTTTGCTCGAGTGGCAGTGTTGGCAGATTACCACCTCTGACTGGTTTCTTTCCTCTGCAGAGACGTCCTCCCAGAATTTGACTTCTTTGAACACCACAATTTTCCTAGAAGTAGGATCAAATAAGCGATAATTACTTGAATACCCTTCGTATCCCACCATAATCATCCTTTTTTTTTACTTTGGATCCAACTTTCTACGGAAATGATTGGGGTTACTGTGTACGCCTGTGATCCACAAACTCTTAGATGAGATAAGTCTGGCTTTTTGCCATGCCATCTATCATAAGGAGTTGAGTTACTACTTCTAATGTTGGGCGTCCTATTCTGCAAGTAAACTGCAGTCCTAACAGCTTCATCCTAGATAAAATAAGGCAGCTTCTTAGCATGCAGCATCATCCTCGCACTCACGACCATTGTGCGATTCTCTCTCTTTGATGCTCCATTCTGCTGCGGAGTATATGGGGCAGTCGTCTCCAAGGTGATTCCTCTGTTGGAGAAATACATCTTCATCGCCTGGTTACAGTACTCTCTTCCGTTGTCCATTCTCAAGACCCTCATGGGTCTGCCACACTTGTTGCAAATCAGCCTTTCGAAATCACAGAACCTTTCGTATACATCTGCTTTATTTTGAAGAAAATAGATGTGCTTGTACCCTGTCGCATCATCTTTGAAAAGCAGATAATACCTAGCCTTGCTGAGTGAGGAAAAACTCTCCTGGCTCACTCCGAGGCTTCTCCTCGATAGACTTGAGGATTGGAAGATGATGAGCCTTTCTGATCTGACAAGCTTTACAAAAGAGGTCTTTTTTACCATTGACCAGGATTCCAGTTGCCATCTCATTGTTGCAGATTTTGTTAAGTGTGTTCTTGCATGCGTGTCCCAGTCTCTCGTGCCACTTCTTGAGATCTGCGATAATAGCATTTGCCTCATGATTCACACAAGTGTAGAAAATCATGCGGTAAATGTCATTTTGCTGCTTCATACCTGCTGCAACTAACTCTCGTCCGTAATACATAACCACTGCATCATCTTCAAAACCAATACGTACATCTCGAGCTGTGCAAACACCTACCGAGAACAAGTTTTTTTTAAGCTTCGGGACGTAAAATGCGTTCTCGATTCTTGATGAATACTGCTCCGTAGCCTCTGACGTCACACGAGCCATTGTCCCCAGGCTGAATAGTCTCGTGGTTGCATGGCGTGAAATTTCGGAGGTAGTCGCGCCTGAAGATTAGGAGCTGCCAAGCGCCATTGTCGGCAAGTCAGACATGCGCCGTATCTGAACGACTCCAGATTCAAATCCGAGGTGACGATAAACGCGCTGAATATACTGAACTTCTCACCTTCTTTATGTTTACTACTGAGTCCTTTCTTCTTGCGGTAATTGCGCGCTATGTCCCGGCTTCTTACATACATAACAGACGATGTTACCTTTCTGCCTTCCCATCGGCTTCTGGGCTGACGTTGGAGCGCTCATGTTTACATTTTTTCTTGATGGAGCTGCGGCCACTAATGCGCTCGACTCTTCGGAGCATTCGACGTTCTTCCTTTATGAACCTTTCTTGCAGAGTGTTTAGACTTTGTTTCGTTAAGTCTACGCTGTCCCAAGCCGTTACGAAAGCGTCGAATGTTGTAGGCAGGCTGCCTAAGATTTTGCCATGATGGATAAATCAGATATTTTCTCACCTAGGTTCTCCAGCGATCGAGCGAGATTCTTGACTTTGGCGATTTGTTTAATTATTGTGCTTGTATGATCCATCTTGTAGTCGTAAAATTTTGAACTAACCGGAGATCTGAATACTATGGAAGAGACTGAAAAATTCGTACCTCATTTTCATAAAGAATGCTCTCAATTCCTAAAAAGGTTCAACTGTCCGCGTCTGGAACTATTCTGATTTTCTACTCATGTGACTATAATTTGAAATAACGACGCTAGGTGACGTGGTACATCAAAGTTTAGAATTTTTTCGTTATATTTCGAAATAATTTAAATGTGTGCAAAATCGAAGGACGGAATACCAGTACGAATAAAATTTATATTTTGATCTATTAGAATGTCGTTCAACTTTTATATTGTATAGTTAGGGAAGACTGGAGTATAACAGGCCACTAACCATATTTGCTGTAGAAGAGGCACGACATTTTTTGTTCCGCGTATTCATTTACTTGTGGTCATAGTGTGAGTTAATTTTCTTTGTATGGATATAATTCTCCAAGCAAACAAATTTTTACAGCACATGAAGTATTAAAGTGAAAAATAGGGTTATATGAAAAATGACAAAAGATTTACAAACAGCCAACCATATATGTTTTTGATTGATTTAAAAAATCAGACAATGCTCCTCTTTTAGGAAATGTTTCAAGCTTTATTTTGCAACTTTTGTAACTTCTTTATTTCACTTAGATTATAAAAAGTTAATAAGATACGAAACATTATTCATTGCAAATGGGGCATAAAGGGCCACTTTTATTGGGGTATAATGGGCCACCATATTCAGTACATAAAAACATTTTATTTGATTGTAGAAGAATACACATATATTTGAGAGCTCTAAATGAAAGAGGTTGATATGATCATTTATAAAGAAAACATAATTTGAAAAATTGAAATGGTAGCAGATATAAAACGGAAATTTTAAGTCGTATTAGAGCCATAAAAATGACACAAATTTTCTTGTATACCGGATGTAAAGTTTCGCTTTATTTATGAGGCGTTGTAAAATATCTCGATCTAATATCAAACATTGTACTTCTTTCTTACAGTATTTCAGTACCCATCATTTAACAGCAAGAGTGTACAAATACGCTGATCTAAAGTACAAGATCTAAAACACCCACTTCTTTGATTTCCTGTAAAAAAGTAGACGGAGTAAGAGGTACAAATTCCTGCTTACTTTCAAAACTAAATGTAATCGGTATCGAATTTACTATCGCCTCACAATCTACTAGTATACTCAACATTTCCTCGTAGTTTAAACATGACCTTTTTAGAGTCCGCCTGAACAATTGTTTTAAAATTCCATTTAAAACAATTGTTATTCAAGCCTATAAAATTTGTTCCATTGTCACTGTATATTACAGAGGGTCTTCCTCAGCACACCATACGTACTATAAATAAATTCTACATGTTCGAAAAGTGTGCCAATTTTAAGGCAATTAAAACAAGCACGTGTTTCCTTCACTGACTCTTGTCTTTCAGAAAGGCTCATTTTCTTGGTTTTCTAATAATTTGCACTTTTATGTGCACTTGAATCTCAAAACAAACACAAATTAATTTTTCCTTTTATTTTCCTTTTTTTTTTAGTAAACCCAAAGCACTAGGAATATTCTTGTTATCAATCCGCGACTTCTGGATTTTAGATTTCTTAGTATCTGCATTATGATTTGATTTTAAATAAAAACCTTTTATTCACATAAATATTCTCAACTCATTTTGAACTTCTTCTAAAAATTTAATAAGTTAAGTTAATCTATCTTTTGATTGCGTCGTCATCTTTTCCGCAGTCTGCATTGCAGTATTATTTACCGAGCTACTTCATTGACAAGCTCTAAGTAATTTTTCCGGTAACACTGATCCCACAAGCGGAAGTAACATCGCTGCACATTTATCTGTGGTAACGCCCAGTGACTCAAGGGCAAGATAAAAAACTCGAAATAGTGTATTACATATTCAACCAAAGATTTAATTCACTTCACAATTGATTCCTTCAAATCGTGAGAGGCGAGAGGACTCACGCTAATCGAACATTCTTGAAGTTTTTTACTTTTTGAAGACTAAAAGAAGATTTTACTTTAGAAATTCCTTTTTCTCTCCATGTGATCTTCACATTTCTCTCTCCAAGGTCAACGTAAGGTTACCATTGCATATTCACTTGCCTACATTCAAACTTTCCACAAAGCAATAGTATCAGCCACAATCTACAAATAATTTATGTATGTATCTTAACCTGGAACTATGGAAATAATTAACTTACAGTTAAGGGAAAATAAATATGTTGACCACTTACATCTCAGTCATGAAAACTTTGTTTCAGGAGAATGATTGAAAGTCCGCATTCGCGAGGAATTCAAACGCAAAAACATATTTCAAGAGTCAAAAATCAAAATATAAATTGAATTGTATATTTTCCCTCTAATTGACTTTGATCTCAACTTCCAAGGTCAAGGCTAGGTCACCATTAATCATTTCTCAATTAGACCTTCAACCTTTGTCTAAAATATTTTTCGCTATCAGTCATAGATTTGGAATTATCAAAATGAAAATATTCAAATAATCTACCCACAGGATAGGGCTTTAACCCATCATATGGACCATTCAGAACCGTAGTGGAATAAGTCCACGTTTTGAAACATAGCTAATTTGTGGTTTAATCGATAGCTGTATATGTTAAAAATATGAACCGTTACTGGTACAATTAAAATTATTTTCGTAGTCGTGCTACTGGATCGTCGTATTTTGTTTCGGCACGGCAACCGCTGTTTGGTTCAGATCCATAATGAAACATCCATGTTATCGATATAATGAGTGCATAATAATAAGTTTCCCGTAACAACTTGTATCTACACGGTTTTATTGCATAAAAATAACAAAAGAATATATTATTTCGAAGAATCTAATAACTCTAAGTCAGATACAGGTGAGGTTGTTTCATAATTTAGGTCTGTATTTCAAAACAGTTTGAATGGTTTTGGAAACAATGAATCTATCTATGATTGGAATAATTCTATATTAAAAGATTTTGTTTTCTATAATATTATTAAAATGCATTTCACGTAAAACTTTAATGTGTTTATATCTTATTTATTAATTGCTTTCTCCATGAGGAAGATTTGTAACGATGATTTGTTGAGAAACCTAAGTTTAGACGTATTTCAATCATTTTGAGATTGCTGAATCAGAATATATTGGTGTGTATGATTGCGTGTGCGGTTACGTGTGTATGCGTGCGTGCACGTATATGTATGTACATGCGTGTGTATGAGTGTACATGCATTTGAGTTTACATATGCGTATCGTGTATGTGTGTGTACGTATATGATCAAATTTTATGATCACCATAAATTTCGTAGAGATTTGTATTTCGTGCTGAAATTTTGGAGATCTATAAGATATAACGCAACATAGAACTGATTAGATTTTAAAGCTAAATGGTCAATGCATACTACGTATATTTAAATTACATGCAATTAGATATTAGTACGTAGATTCAGTGAATTCCTAATCACGTAACATTTTTTGAACGATTTTCCATCATAGATTTCCGAGATACAACCTTTCAAACTAAATATGTCTTTTTTTTTGTGTACAACAAAAGAAGGGAAAGAGTCTATCCCAAAATTCTCGGTTGTAGAAGATAGATAATTGTATGCTTTTTGTAATGCATTTACACTAAATTGATCTTAATATTTCTAACGTGCAAAAAAAAATGATAAACTAAAACTCAAAAATCGATAAATCAAAAAATCATTATAAAATAAAAACAAATTGACGAATCTCGAAAATATATTTATAATTTTAAATATTCATTTTAAAACTAAAAAATGAGACTTTATTGGTAAAAAATGACCGGGCCGTTCTTGAGATATAAGCGATAAAAAAATTTACAAAAAACGCATAACCTGAAAATAAATTAATCTGATGATCTGAAAAATTATACAGGTCATGAGATAGTAAAAAGCTACCTTTTCGTAAAGTTTCAGATAAAATACTGTCGATTTACTTAAGTTACCGTCGGACAATGAAAATCGATTGCTTTTACAAAATTATTTTTTTCTCGATAAAAGAAAAAAAGCAAGACTTAAAAATTTTACTGAACATTCTCCTTCATATTCCGAATCATCTCAAATTTTTCCAAAAATTCCTGAGATATAACCGAATAATCAAAAAATTACGTTTTCGTGTATGCAAATAGAAGGGTAATCTTATTCAAACTTTCAGGGCGGAAAAGTTATTTGAAAGAGCATAAATTACCTTTTTGCTGGATCCATGATATTATTTCCAAGGTATTAAAAGTCCCAAAAAACTAAAATCCAAAAATCGAAATCACGCTAAAAAAAGAAAAACCCATCTAGAAACAAAAAAATCTTTATTGTACCTTCCTTTAAGAAAAACAAAAAAAAACAGCTCTGAAATATTAAGTTTCACCGTGTATATGCAGATTAATGCTGATCCACACGCACAGACACACGCACATGCACATGCACATGCACACGCACACGTACACGCACACGCACACATACACATATACATACACACGTACATTCACATACACACACATACAGTATGTGTATGTATTCTTTTATATTTATATGTTATCTCTATTGTATTTATTTTTTATTCTATGTATTATTATTTTTTGACGAAGCGTTTTCTGTGATATTTGACTGTGACTAGTTCATTACATTTAAATATTATAAACTAACGAACTGATAAAGTGAATTATTATTTTAATAAGAAATATGCAATAAGTGAAAGTTAAGATAACAATTATATTAAATCGACTGATATTTTTAATTATAATTATAACTACATGTACATGAAATTGTAAGATTTTGTCTTCTGATGAATAAAAAGTATATCTATCTATCTATCTATCTATACACACACAAACACATACAGACACACACATTTATACACACACACTCTTATACAGACACACATATATAGTTACACACACATATATAGTTACACACACATATCCTAAGACATTTTTTAAAAATAGTGTATTTTGATTTCTGAAGTCTTAAAACATGTTTTTAGCAAAACTTTTTTCTTACTATCACAAAGCTTCCTTTTTGAGGAAGTAAAAATGTGTTATCTCAAATAAAGAATCAGAGAAGAACAAGTAATTGAGTAATCATATTTTAACATTAAATATCATAGGATTTTTAATTTAAATTATTTGTAACTTTCGTAGATTTGGGGTATGTTATATTAATGTTGTAATAATCTTGCAGTACCAATATGCCACACTTCGTACATATATATATATATATGTACGAAGTGTGTCATATTGGTACTGCAAGATTATTACAACATATATATATATATATATATATATATATGTTTGTATATGATTCTAAGTACATAAACGAATTCTACGTTAATTTATTCAAAATACATCAGGTAAGAAATCAAGTCAGAAAATGTTTTAAATTTTCAAACATTTTTCGCCTTATTTAGTAGTTAAATTTTTTCTGCAGTGACCCTTTCATTTATGTATCCGATTATCCTCATATTGTCATAAAACCATCATTTAAATATTTGTATTTAAGCATATAATTTAATACTTTATGATATCGTTAACAATCATCTTTTTCATATTATAAATAATGCAGATACATGATTCCACGTACTAAAATGATATTAATATCCATTTTATGCAATTGCTGTTGACATCGTTGATGATTGAAATTGTAGCGTAAAGTGCGCCTGAGGTGCCTAATTTAATAAATAATTGTGCATTAAATCTCTTTGATAAATCAATCTGCTAAAGCAGTTAGTAGCGGTTCCTATTAATTCTAATTTATTAAAGTAATTAAACATATAAAATGAAATGTTGCAGCTAATTGTTCATGTGGTAAAAGCGTATCTCTTAATACTAAGGTCGCTCAATGGGCATGAGTTCAAATCCACGTCAGTCAAAACATTTAAAGAAAATGCCCTGAGTGACTTTAGAGTAATATTTATAATCTAAAAAGAATGTTTGTGAAACATGTAACTTGATCGTTTGGATGGAGATTGAACCACTGGTATCGTTATTAGATTGAAATAAAAATCTAATTGGCTTCCCTGAAATTCTAAATGCCGATGACATATTGGCAAAGCAGTAATGCATATGAATAAAAGCAATATGCGTATGGCTGTATGGATTTTTTCAAAAAACTTCTAAGAATAATTATACTTTTGAACTTTTCTCAATAGGTACTTGTATAGAAAAACATTCAAATGAATTTTTTGCTATCCTAGTTATCAAGTAGCGCGGTAGTGCCACGAAGGCGAGTTTGAGAAGCAGACGAAGCCGCAGCGCCCGCGCTACTATTTACTTCTATATTGGTGTTCGGATTTTTCTTTATACGATAACAAGTACTTATTACTATTATTACCAAGTTATTTCGACTTAATAGCATGTTTTCGTGCTAAACTATGATTTCCCACAAGTTATTTTAGCCAAAAAGTTATTTTATGTCATAATAAACAAGTATGTAATTCTCAAATGCTGAAAGTATATCAACTTTCTTTCTCCAGCCCGAAAAGTAAAAGGACCGTGAAGTTAGCCGCAACAAATATATAAGTGAAAGGACCGTTAAGTTGGCCGCACATACGGCTGGGTATTGCGAACGAATATAGACCTATATAGAAGAACGATTCTTATGGAGCGGTTGGTTCTCAAAAGCGGTAGTTGAATAGTCTCCGCGAGAAGGCGCCAGCCGTTATTTTCCTATGGTGCTGTCTCTCTCGCACCTGCGCGCCGTTCCGGTTTTAAATTTTCTAGAGCTTACGGGTGGACTGTATTCTTGCGCTTCAATTAAGATATTAATAAAAATGTTTAGAGTTAAGATTTGATAATTTTAAAAGCATATATAAATTTTTATGTATTTAAATGACTTGGGTACAAATTAACGGCATAGTGCGTTTCTTACACATAAGAATTGTACACGTAATTATTGTGCACAATTTAGCATTGGTCAAATATATCTATATATAATTTGACCAATGCTAAATTGTGTACAATAATTACGTGTATAATTCTTATGTGTAAGAAACGCGCTATGCCAAATTAACTGAAAGTAATAATTAATTAGTATTACAGTTTCGATAAATCTAAGATAATAATAAATAAATAAATAAATAAATAAAATTCATTTTTATATCATATTTAATTTTGATACTGCCTTTTGTTATTAAATATTTTTTTTTTCATAATTTTAAGAAGAATATAGGTATTTACTTGATTTAAAAATGATTAATTAACAGTTGTCTAAGTAACTCACGAATTATACAAAATTTTCCTTATATTCTTCAAATTAACTTTTTGATGTGCTTAATGTATGGTATAAGAATTTATTATTTAATTAAAATTGAACAGTTTTAACTTTTAGTTTAACTTTTTTTAACTTTTAGTATAGATTGGAAGTCCGAATTTGAGGGCGCACAAATTTCGATAAATCTTTTATTATCTCGTAGAGTATGTTCTCCCGGGAGTCTTCCTTTGGAGGGTAGAACACGCTAATATGTTGAATACGCGAGAAATTTGAAGTAATACCAATATCGCGGCTGCTTCTGAGATAGATTACTTAAGTATGGGACCCACTTACGGTTTCGGAGAACAACGACGCCGTACTGAAAATAATTGCGCGAAAAAACAAGGGACTTGACACGCAGGGCTGGAGAACAATTTTTTCAACAGCGAGTAAAAACGGCAGTGGGAGGGACTTTGTCTTTGCCATTGACAAAGAATCCCTTGAGTTACTGAAGAACTCAAAGGGAAGCATCAAGTTCGGTCTGCGCACGCTGAAGATGAGGTTTCCCAATATGAAAGGGAAATACAAGAACGTAATTACCGGAGCTGCTAGTAATGCAAATTAATAAGCATCACTGCGAAGCAACCTCGGACGACTTGATGCTGTTCATGTCTGTGAAGAAGATGGATTGGCCACAAACACGAATACTATTGCGGTAGAAAACTGGAGGGTTTCTCTTAATAACTCCTATTCAGACCATAAGAGAATCCTTTTCACAATAAATCACAATGTTTCCGAGGATAGGGCATTCTGCAAGCCGAGATAGACAAATTTGCAGAAATTCTCTAGTCTCGTAGAAGAGGAACTAACATCAAGGACACAATCCGCCCTGAAAGAGCTTTCCAAGTAGGCCAAAAAAATGGTCTGGGGTTAAACCCAAGTAAGACCGAATTACTCATGTTTACAAGAAAATATAAGATACCAAGATTCAAACTGCCAACACTGTAATGGCGAATACTCGAACTCTCAAAAGAGAAAAAATATCTTGGAATCATCTTCGACTCCAAACTTTTATGGAAACGGAATGTGGAGGAACGGATGAAGAAGGGAATAAATGCATACTACATATGCAGAAAACTTTTTGAAATACGATGGGGCTTAGAACCATCTAACATACAATGGATGTATACCGCGGTAGTACGACCAATCATCACATATTGAGCCTTAGTATGGTGGAAACCCATGAATAAGGATATTAACAAGAAACATCTCACTTAAGTACGAAGGCTTGCAACGCTTGATACTACTGGAGCGACGAGGAGCACAACACAAGCGGCTCTGGAGGTAATGTTAAATCTGCAACCGGAGGATCTATTCATCAAATGTTTTGCTGCACCAGGACCTCTTAGATTAAGAGATTTCGAACTGTGGAAACAAACTAATTTTGGATACACACTGATACTAAAAAGACTGGAGAAGCTAAACAGCAACAAAAGGGCCACTATTTTGATATAATAAACAGACTATATGATTGCACAGCTAAAGTTCGAGGAGAGCGTTAGTATAAACATCCGCACCAGATAAGATTGGAATCTTAATTCTGTTATGAAAGAAAACGAGGTAACCATCTGTATGATTGGCTCAAAAACAACAGTCGGTTCAGGAGCAGGAATCTACTCAGAACAGCTGAACATCGAAGAATCTTATAGACTCAAGAACGACTGCAACATTCAGGAAGCAGAAATCCTGACAATATAAAAAGCAGCCAGAATTTCTCGGATAAGAGACCTAGCCAAAGGCGACGTCACCATCTGTACGGACAGTCAGTCTGCTCTTAAAATCTTGAATTAAAAAACAATAAGATCAAAGGCAGTGATGAGTTGTCGGGAAGCACTGTCATGGATCCGTAACGGCACAATCAGCCTCTGCTGGGTACTCAGGTCCAACAATGTTTAAGGGAACAAAAAAGCGGACAAACTGTCAAAGCTAGGTGCAGAGAAAGACAGTGCAGAAGCAATCGATCATCCTCTGCCACCGATCAAAGTATGTCATACATGAAATAATCGAAGAAAATCACAATAAGCAATGGTGCAATCGTGGGGACTGTAGTACCTCACGATCACTGTGACCCAAATTAGATGGAAGCAGGACAAAAAACTACTAAAGTTCAAGAAATCCTCAATAAACATAATGACATGTATAGTCACAGGATACTCTGCCGTCGGAGTAATGCTCCAAAAATAGGGCAAAACTACTGACAACTTTTGTAGAGAATGCAATGGGGAAGAAGAAACAATAACACATCTACTGTGTCATTGCTCGGCTCTGGAGGGCAGAAGGTTCACAATGTTGGGCCACTAGTCCAGTCATATTAATTTTTTTTAGGGAATCGCTTAAAGAGGATATATTGCAGTAGAATCTGGTAGAAGAAAGTGTCATAAATATAGGAAATATAAATGAGCTTTGAGGGAAGTGGTGTAACGTTGTTTAAATAATGAAAACGTTCACGAAAAACAGTTTTTGGCTCTAGAGAAAAATATATTGCTACTATCAAAAATAAAAAATAGCTGCTTATAGGTATTACAAATACCTACCAAATGAAACCCCGGAATTTAAAATATATTAATTTGATTATTTATAAAAAATTAAAAACTACGATAATAAGCATTTTTTGAACTCAGCTTTAATTAATTAATAATCATAAAACTTAAATAATAATGATAAAACTTTTAAAATCTGTAATAATAAAGCCATGATAGTACTTATAATGTGTAAAAGATTTCATCAAAAAATATTCATTAATTGTTGTAAAATCCATTTTGTAATTAAAAAAGCTATTGTAGGAAAACTTAATTTCTACAGCTTTGGGGCAGTACTTACAACCGGTTGAGGTCTCATTTACTTCTATAAAACTTGTATTATAATAAACAACTTGAATCTAAACGATTTGATTAGTTTAATCTATTTAAAAATGGCGTCAAATAAAGGGTCGTTTTTTCGTTATAAACCAAAGGGCACAGTATCACAAATAATATTTTAATTTAAATTGTGCATAGATATTCGAAAAGCTACTATTTTTGTGTAAATTTTAAGCCCCAAAAAGTTAGTCTACGATATCTGCAAGCCGAGAATTTTTGTTTTGTTTTAATTAATTTGAGCTACATATACAATATTAAGATTCGAAAAAAAGCTAAAATTGTCATATAAAATAAATAGTTTAAACTTATGAAATCATTTAGATTCAAGATATTTATTATAATACAAGTCTTAAAGAAGAGAATGCGACCTCAAACGGTTGTAAGTACTACTCCAAAGCTGTAGAAATTAAGTTTTGCTACAATAGTTTTTTTAATTGTAAAATGGATTTTGCAACAATAATGAATATTTTTTTATGAAAATTTTACACATTATAAGTATTATAATGGCTTTATTATCAAAGACTTTCAAAGTTTTATGATCATTATTTAAAGTAATTAAAAATGATTTAAAAAAATGCTTATAATCGTAGTTTTTGATTTTTTATAAATAAACAAATTAATATATTTTAACTTCCGGGGTTTCATTTGGTAGGTATTTGTAATACCTATAAGCAGCTATTTTTTATTTTTGATAGTAGCAATATATTTTCCTCTAGAACCAAAAACTGTTTTTCGTGAACGTTTTCATTATTTAAACAACGTTACACCACTTCCCTCAAAGCTCATTTATATTTCCTATATTTATGACACTTTCCTCTACCAGATTCCACTGCAACATATCCTTTTTAAGCGATTCCCCGAAATACTACTTTTTAAGCCTAATATGACTGTATTATACAGCTATCTAGAGTGCTTGGGTACATCCAAATATATCAAAGTTTATCTAATGCATCTGCGTCCATCTTAATGTATTCAAGTTCATCAGACGCATATACATGCATCCAAGTATATTTGATTCATCAAAATACATCCATCTTAGATAAAAGTATGCGATACTTATTGAGACAACATTCAACTCTCTCCCAGTTCCAGATCTATTATATTATTGCAATATTTGTCAACACTATTTGTCAGATTTTCATAAATTTTCACAAGGATGTTCTACTT
Source organism: Gastracanthus pulcherrimus (assembly GCA_949152435.1). Taxonomy (NCBI): domain Eukaryota; kingdom Metazoa; phylum Arthropoda; class Insecta; order Hymenoptera; family Pteromalidae; genus Gastracanthus; species Gastracanthus pulcherrimus. The sequence continues at coordinate 134,116,947 of OX424576.1, forward strand.
GGACTCAAGGGTGCATACATTAATTTTGTTGTTTATATCTATAACCATAGCTCAATAGGTGAAAAATGACAATACTAGACGAAGAAAAATGACGAGACTTCCCCATACTTATATGCACATTAAGACATGCATCCACGCACACGAATACAAATATAGCTACACATCCATAGCTATACTCATTCATACATACACACGGAAGTATAGATACACAAATGCACGTATACACAAGCACATGCACACGTACAAACGCACGTGTACACAACGGCATGAATGCTCGATAAAAATACAAAATACAAACGCAATTTATCATATAATAATATTTCAATAATTTAAAAAATGTTTGCGACACTGGAAAACACCACAGATTGTACATACACGCATATAGACATATACAATTGCACGTATACACGCACACACACGCACGAATACGCACGTCTATCCTCACATCTGTACACATGCAAATATATAAATATAAGCATGCGTTGGTATGCACACATAAATATGCACATACAAGCTAACGTGTATACCTACTCATGTTTAAACTTGCTCAAATACAAATACACAAATGGATGCACATATACATATACGCACACGAATATACACATTAATCCATATATGAACTTGCGCAGATACGTGTACTTATCCACACACGCAAGTACGCACATAGACGCATATATCAGCGCACACTCATGTGGATTGTGGACTAATACACACGCATGCGCCAATACAGGTACATCCACTCACACTCACGCACTTACGCACACATGTAGATTACATCATACACACCCGCGCATATACACACACATACATACTCTGGGTGCGTCTACATAAGCATGTTAGAATCTTATGCTGGCATGGATGTAGAGTGGGAATAACCATCTCCGTAGAAACACCTAAGGTCAAGGACACTCACGTTCAGATCAAAGGGTACTCAATAGTAAGACTAGATAGAAATAAATTTGGAGTGGGTTAATATTCTTCGTGTAAAATTCATTTACAGCGACTGTTTTATGTGTCTCCAAGACAACACAAGAAGGGATACGAGGTATCCCAGAATACATTATGTGCAGTGTACAATCAGGTACCCACCCACCAATCTTTGGTGCACTAATTTACAGACCACCGCATATATCTTTCTTACAGAACTCTGATCTCATAGATAAACTGAATTTACACACTCAGGATTTCAATCATAAAATTATAATAGGTGATCTGAACGCGAATCTCCTTAAGACCTCAGAGGATGCTAAATATGTCAGGCGACTTGCTGCTGACCTAAATTTAAAAATAATTGACCATGGTGCGACTCATCACCTTGAGTACTTTCACACATGGATTGATGTCATGATGACAGACAAGAATAACGTACTGCTTGACTCATGCAATCAGATGACCCCATTTAACAGCAATCACAACTTAATTAATGTTGAAATAGCATATGGAGCTCTCATAGTCCCCACAATAGGAACAGTTAAATGTAGGGACTTTAAGTCAATATATCAGGATGACCTTTTGTTTCACCTGACAAACTGTGACTGGTCGCCGTTTGATTGCAGTAACAATATTGACGTGGACGATCTGCTGGAGTGTCTCAGTGTCAACCTATTGGAGGCCATTGATATATTGGCCCCTGAAAAGCAATTCACACTAAAAAATAAGGAAAATCCACCATGGGTTGATGCTGAGCTTGCACACCTAGTTAAGAAACATGACGCTGTACGGAGAAGATACGCACGGACCAAAGATGAGAATCTTAGGCGAGAGTATCAGGCCCTTGCAAGAAAAACAGAACAACGTTTTAAAACTAAGTAAGAAACTTACATTAAAAATAAGATTTTTGAAGCACTAGATAATAAAAGGGATATTTGGAAGGAGCTAAAGGGGCTGGAATTCCTGCCGCAAACACAACAAGAACTCCATGGCTTCACGCCTGATGAGCTTAACTCTCATTTTGCAGGAGTATCGGTCTCCCCGACCGAGGGTGACGTAGACTTGGGCAGCATTCTGGACTCAGCAAGTGATGATGGATTCACATTTAAAACTGTGACAATGTCTGATGTAGTCCTGACTGTTGCGCATTTCTTGTCGCAGGCGCGAGGTGAGCACGGAATTCCAAAAAGTGTGATAGTTAAGGCTCTCCTACTTATTGGCGCTTGCATCATGCGCATATTCGACTCCTCTTTGTCCATGGGCACTTTTCCAGCTGCCTGGAGAGGGGCTCATTTACTGCCGATTAAAAAGACCCCCGTGCCATATTCGGCTTCGGACTTCCGTCCAATAGCACTACTGAGTTTCCTCTCCAAGGTGCTGGAGAAGATTGTTCATGATCAAATTATGGAGTTTATATAGGCGAAAAACCAGACAGGTTTCCAACAACATCACAGTACACAAACGGCACTGGTAAAGTTAACAGAGGACATTCGGACTGCCATCAATGACAAAAAACGACTATTACCGATACTGCTACTATTTGACTTCAGCAAGGCGTTTGACACCATATCACCATCCAAACTACTCCGTAAACTGCTACGCATGGGGTTTTCCAGAAAAGTTCTACTGTGGCTGAAATCTTACATAATAGGTAGAAAACAAAAGGTTATTAATAATAATGAGGACTCAGATTGGCTTACCACTAATCTGGGAGTGCCGCGGGGTTCAGTCCTGCGGCCCATGCTGTTTAGCCTCTACATTAATGACTTAAAATACGTACTGACTGGTGGTGGGGTTGAACACTTGTCAAAGTGGGCCGAAGCATCCGGACTGCGACTCAATGTAGGTAAAACAAAGGCGATCATTTTCGGCTCCGAACACAACATCAATTGATTGCAAGATCTTGATTTGCCCGGCATTGAGTTCCAGGAAGGTGTTTTTGTGCCTTTCTCTGACACCGTCACAAACCTCGGTGTTGTCATGGACTCTCATGGAAACCAAATTGACGCGGTGTGTAAAAAGGTAAATTGTGCTCTCTATAGCCTACGATTTTTCCGTTCATGCACCACCGAGGACTTGCGAAAGCAGCTTGCAAGTGTAATTTTAGATTCATTAGGCAGCCTTGATTTTTGTAACTATTTACTAAATTTAAAACTATTTGTTGGTAATTTGGGCTCTTATGATTTCCAAGAAAGTTTTTAATTACGTCCTTGAAACATAACCATGCTTCTCTCTCTGTATGATTCATTTTCGTAACAAAAATTTCATCATTTATCATCTTACGAATCTGAGGGCCATCGAAAATTCCTTCATTTACTTTAGCATCACTTAATTTGGGAAACTGATTTCGCAGATACTTAAAGCAGCTACCATCTTTGTCTAAAGATTTTACCCATTGTTTCATAAGTCCCAATTTAATGTGCAGAGGTGGTATAAGAATTTTTGATGGATCAACAAGTGGCTTATCTTTTATATTCTTAGAACCCGGTTCGAACTTTTGTCTAAGGGGCCAGATACTCTTTATGTAATGATTCTTTCTATCCCTACTATCCCATTCACATAAATAGCAAGGATATTTTGTGAATCCCGATTGTTGCCCCAGAAGTATTGTTATGATTTTAAGATCCCCACATATTTGCCATTTATGATCATTGTATTTTATTCGGTCTAATATTACTTTCATGTTACAGTACTCTTCATTCAGTATTACCGAATATCCTATGAGAATGGCTGCATAAACATTTGTATTGTGTAACAGAACGGCTTTTAAACTTCTCGTTGACGAATCGATGAACAATCTCCACTCGTTAGGGTTGTAACATCCATGTTTAAAGCAATTCATCAACCCAACTATATCTTTGCAGTAAACTAAGGAAAATTCTTCATCTTTAGCGAAATAATCACGATATTTCTTATCTCTGTCTCGGTAGTAAGAAACTTTAATTTTTCCAGCTTCATTAGTATTTTCTTTTAGCCATGAAGCCAAGTACTCCGCCCCATCCTTTGGTAGGCCCAAATCGCGTATGAGATCGTTCACTTTTTCCTGTGTAAGTGGACCTTTCTCTTTCTTAGTATTATAGGGGATGTATTCTTCGTCACTTGTATCACTTGTACTAGCAACGTCATTGTCTTCATCAGGCGCTATTTCTTCTTCCGCAATAATATCTCCTTCCTCCATTTCTTCTTGTAAGATTTCATCTTCATCATGTCTTTCTAAATTTTCCTCAAGATCCATACTTCCACTTGCGTACATACTCAGTGGATCTTCTCTTTTATCAATTGACGATTCATATATAGGTTTCGTGACACTTTCAACGTTAGCGTAATTAATTTGCGACTTGTTTTTACTATTAACTCCATGCAAATTCGTATTACAAAAATAACAGTCTTCTTTTCTTAAAGGTTCCTTCTATATCGTAAGCACTTTCATTTTTACTTCAGTTTTACCATTTTTGTCTTTCTGTAGCATTTTCCTACATATTGTGCATATGATTTTAGGAACCCAATCAAATTCATCAATTTTCATGTCTAAATCAAACATGTTCTTGTACTGCTCTTTAATATTTTGATTGATTTTTCTTCTATTTTTTGGGGTCTCATACTTGCTACAGATGTAACAAATCTATCCCGTTTTGCTATAAGGCATTCTTGGTCACCAGACCTCAAGTGATAAATTCTTGTAGTATTATACTCTTCGAAAGCCAAGTTTCCCACTAACAAAGAGCCGCGGTCGCTTGATGACGACGACTGCGGGCCCGCTTGCTCACCCTGACCAGCCGCCGATACTGGGGTTCCGAATCCCTGCATCGTAATTTTTTGTTGTTTGTCTGCCATGACGGCTCTAAAGCCTTCACCCAGGGGTTTAGCCGACCGAAAAAAAAGAATCGGTCGTTGCCCACCGTCACCACGTGGAGGTACCCTGGGGCAAACAAACAGCATATTCATATCCGTTCGTATCAAGTAGGAAATACGAATGATACAAGGGAGATGAAGATTACTGTAACATGACTTTGGAAACCTTTTGGGAAAGAAGACCTTAACACAAACCCAAGATAGTCAACATTAATCGTCTTGGGACTTACACCGAGAGAGAAACCCGATAATGAAGACAGCTCTGCTCACGGTTCTTTTGAGCTGTGGTTTTAAACATGGATGTTACAACCCTAACGAGTGGAGATTGTTCAATCAATCAAAATATTAAAGAGCAGTACAAGAACATGTTTGATTTAGACATGAAAATTGATGAATTTGATTGGGTTAAACTAAAAGTTAGCCCAATTGGTATTAAAGTAAGGAATATTTTGAGACCTTGAAAAGTATGTAACATTATTTAATTTTCGAGAAAACTTCGGAACGGAAAAGCTAACCTCAATTTTCGCGTACCGAAGTTTTCTCGAAAAGGAAATATTGTTAGATACTTTTTAAGATCTCAAAATATTCCTTATTTTAATTCCAATTGGGGCCAACTATTAGTTTTTCAATTAACAAACTACAATTTGAATAAATAGCAAAAACGTGATTAGACAAGGACAGTAGATACGGACTCCTCTTAAGTCGCCTTTAATGCTAACAGCAGCGGACAGCGGCAGCGTAAGAGCACATGAGGCTGCATAGCAGTGACACCAGCAGCGGCAGCGCGAGCACGCGCATTATGTTCTGCAGAAGCTGCTCGTACTCAAGCGAGGCCACCGAGAACAACAGTAGCGTATCCATGCGGACCTTCCTCAAGAGCAACAGCTGCTTAACGGCGAGCATTTTGAAGCGTTAACAGGAAAGCACATAGTGTTAGTCTTATAATAAAAAATTAGCTATATTAGACAAGGGTTCCACTATATGAAAAACTTATGAAGATTTTGGTAATTTTATTAAATAAAATTGCGGTTAAAATTACATTTTCTTGTAAGTAGTTTGGGAATAGTTAATTTGTATTATGCACAAATGATTTGGAAAATCTTGTGGGTAAATGTGTGAAAATCAATTGTATCTAAAATGTTGTGCAAGCGTAATACGTTTTTGATTTCGATACTTAGAAATCGATTACGTATGATTGCAATAAATTTATTATACTTGAAGCGGATCGGATTAAAACTTTTCTTAAATACATTATGCGGTGTATAAATCATCGGTTATTCATTTTAATTTTGGGTGGAGAATTTCTTAGGGCTATATTTTGTTATGTAGATACAAAATCTAAAGAGGGATTACGATTTAAAGTAATAAAATATCAAAATCGTTATAAAGTGATAGTATTGTCCAAGTCTATTTATAGTTATTTTTTTTCAATATATACAAAACAAAGAAACTTTAATAAGTGAAAGTTGTTAATAAGTTACGGTATTGAATAGCATGCAAGCAAAACTTACGTTTATGATTTTAAAATCTAAAATCTGTAATATAAAGCTGCATTGAGTGACAGGAGTGATATTCAATTTTGAGAAATCTTTAATGTATAAATAATGCATTTAGTTTAGTAAAGTTGTTTAACGAGTTGCATATTGCTATTCAAGGAAAATGTGTTCCAATTTAAAAAAAAGGAACGTACAATTATTTATGAATTTATGAGGAAATTATCAAAAATACCGATGCCGAATGTAAAATTTAGTGTGAAAATAGTCAATTATATGCTTCGTGAACTTAGGTAACATTTTTAATTATAACAAGATTTTTCTAAAAGTAACTAAGCTAGCGTATATTACTTAAAAAAGGAAAATGGAAAATTTCTGGCAAATGTAAATGAATTGTCGAGTACATCATAGTACGAATTACGAGATGGATATAAATGATCCTTGACCGAGTTGAGAACGAAAATCTGTTACATACACTATTATGTACCATGGAAAGTTTGTACAGTTAAGATGTAAAGAGAAAATAATTATAATTTACTGGTTAATGGAATTAGCAATTTAAAAGAAAAGAAACTTTTTTAAGGTGGTACTATAGTCAAATTTGACGAAAATCTCGATTCTATTTTTCATGTTCTGATACTTAGTAAATTTTTAGAACAGAAAATGATTTTGTATTGGCAATATTGACCATAGAAATTATTTTAATGAACTTAATAGTTATTTATACGTATTTTTCCTGCGATCATTAATCCACACAATCCAGCTTGTTCCTACATTAACTGAATCCTAACCAATGCCCAAGTTTCTGCTATACGCGGAGAGAATTATAAATCATCCAGTGATATTTCGCGCATTACTGGTTAGGTTGGACATGAAAACTGTCAAATTTTCGCAATATGCATTACTCATTAATTTTTGCGCATTAACCAGTGATTTCCGCGCATCACTGCGTAATGTTCAGAAAATTACTGGTCATGCGCGAACATTAATGAGTAATACGTGTTGCGATAATTTGACAGTTTTCGTGTCCAACCTAACCCTAAGTAATGCGCGAGAGATCACTCAGTGCTATCTAAGCCTCTCCGTATACTATGCAGACAAACTTAAGAAAACATAGAAATTATTAAAGAAAAATTTTGATCGATATTCCGTAATAGAAAAATTATTTTAAAATCATCAGAAAAGTATTTCTTTCTTTTTACAAAAGTGCGGTTTTCTCCATTAATGGTTTTCCAATGTTCAGGACGTCTTACGCTCATAGGATTGCAATGAATCAGTCTGAAACTTTAAGGATATCTTATGCAACTTATTCGCATTACAACCATGAACTCCGAGTTTTCAAAAAAAAATTATTAAGAAAGTGTTGCTCATGAATAGAGTTAAAAATGTGTTTTTTAGGTTATTTTTACAATGAAAATTCAATATAATTTTGTTTTTCTTTATAATTGTGTTTTTAACTAGCTCGTCACATAGTCTGCGGCCTACGGCCTGCAATATAACACCAATATTTTTCGTTTTCTCTATTGGTCTTGGTTTTAGTGACATTATTGTGAAAAGTGTTACAAGCAAAAAAGTCTTGTTTCTTTTAGATCTGTAGCTGTACCGTGGAATATTTAGTAAAAATATGAAATTTGTTAAAAATATAGCTGAAATTCGATTTTTATACATTTTTTATGCTTTATTTTTCGTTCTTCTAGATAAACTTTATTTAAATGACGTTATCATAAAAAATGTTAAATACAAAACGGTTGTATTTTTTCGTTATCTACAAGTGTAGGTACCGTAGATAATTTTTGCATATAATGTATTAGAATCCAATTGCCTAAAAATCAATTTCTTATGCCTTTAATGCGCTTTAATTTTTTTCTCGGCTAGCTTTGTTTAAATGACGTTTATGTAAAAATGTTGAATAAAGAAAAGTTGTATTTTTTTGAGATCTATAACTTCACCGTGAAAAATTTTATATAAATATTAAATTTATTCAAGATACAGCTAAAATTCGATTTTACAATATCTTTAAAAGTTCTCCTATATGGAAATATAGGAGTACACATCAGATATTGCTGAAAATAGATACACCAGCTTCTTATAATGTGTCAAGTAACCTCTATAAATTTCAGCCAGTTTCACCGCAGCCTCGTTGAGTAATTGCATAAACTTGATTACATACATACATACATTCATACTCTAGTCTACTCTACTAATGACCGTGGGCCCGATGAAGTACGCCGATGTGACACTACATCACCGATACATCATACATCCATACATACATTTACGAGAATGCTTGAAATATGTTCCTATAGTGTTAAAACATGTTTTTATGCAATAATTTATTTGTTTTAAAGATATTACACTTTTTGCGATGACGAAAATATAAGGCTATCTCTTGGAGCAGTCGTGCCTAAAAATTTGGAGTTCACAGTTCTGTGTGGCACAGGTGTTATATACTATATCTTTTTTTTCAAATGCTATACTTGCATTCCTATGCGCAAGGACAATTTTGAAAAAACATCAATTTTCATTGAAATTTACTAGTTTTTTCTACATAACTATGTGTATACTGTCTAAAAATTTATGAAAATTTACAAAAAACTTTTTTTTTAGGTAACAAATATAACCACCAATTTAAAAAATAGTTATCATGTAACTAGCAAATTTTTCAAAATTTACTATAGGACCACCTTAAGGTTATAAAAACAGTAAAATGAAATCTATAATTGTGCGTAGCCGAAAGACGGCGTGCACTTTTCTAGGTAAGACAGTCAACAAACAAAGAATTCTGATGGTAATCTGACTGCTTTTGGTATATACTAAAACTTTTGCGGTTTACTTTTTCGTTAAAAACTTTTTTATTATAATCTTTCGGAGAGCAAACCTATTAGAAACAAATTTCTTTGTAATTTAAAAAAAATTAGTTTGTTTTTTAAAAAATAATGTTAAAACCAAATTTTAATGAAAATGAAAACCGTGAAAGTTTTAGTACGTCATAAGGATGAGGAGTCATATGTCATAAGGAGTCAAATTACCATCAGAAAAATATTTTTTGTTGACCATGTTACCTAGAATCCTGCACGCAGCAAAGTTTTCTCAATAAATATAGTATTGAGAGTGGTAATATCTTGTGTAACGAGGGAGAAAGATTTTGAAATTTTACAACGGTAAAATTATAGATATAATGAAGTATTTATAGAAAGAACAATTTCAGAAGGATTGCTTTTATAGGAAAAATTTTATCAGCACATAAAAAATTAATTATTTTTTCGAGTTTAACTCAGGCTGACCCCTCAATAATCAACAAAGCGCACTCGTCTCTCTCTTTCAGCGCCAAGAAAGACAGCTCGAAAGTAAAAGAGACATAGCAAGCGAGCGCGAGTAAGAGAGATAGAGAGAGATAGAGAGAATGAGTGAGACAGCCCGCGGAGGGTGAAATCAGGGGGAGGCTCGTGGTGGTGGTGGTGGTGGTGGTGGCGGCGGCGGCGGCAGCTGGCGACGTATATAGCTCGGTCCGTATACGCGCCTCGTCGTCCCACGCGGCCGGCGCTAGTATCACTTCGACTGCCGCGCCGGGAGGATCGCTGTCGCGAGTCTCGGGAATCCACACGTGATGCGCGTTTCTGTACCACACACAACATCCCCCTTCTCTCGATAAAGAAACTTTCACATAAAAAGAAAATCTTGCAGCGCAAAAGAGTGCCGATATCGCGCGAGACACTGTCCTATTATCGGTCGATTTTTTGTATGTTTTCGTTTTATGTTTAAGGTGCTTTCGGTGTGTTTGGCGATGGCCGGAGGGCAGTGTTAAACTGCGTCCCGGCATGAAGTGAAATTGAGTGAAGTGCGGTTAACCCTGCTGGCGATAAGTTCGCCGCAAGGCGATAAGCATGGCGAGAAGTGTCGGCTATCCGCTCCCGGTACTTTTGCTGCTGACGTTTGCGCTCTTCGCGATCGGTGAGTCTCGTGCAGTGCACCGACAATGCAGCTCACATCTTTCATGACAATAGTAACAGTTAGATTTTTTGCTTGTCTCGAATACTGTGTGAGATACACAATGTTGTAAACTAGTTGGTTGTCGATGATTATTTTTAGTTGGAGTTTTATTATATGTAAGAGCAATGTGGTGTAATGATATTATATCAGTTATTCAAGTCGACGACGTGCATATATTTTATTTTACATTACAGAGGATTCTTGATGAAGTAACAATAAACAATAATCACATTGTTGTGATATCCATTTCTATGAAAGTAAAAGTTATCGGTTAATGTATGTAAAATAAATTTTAATTTACATTTTGCCTTTACAGTGATACGTAGAACAAACTTCAATAATATGTTCTATTTACATTTTGAATACTGAAAACATTTTTAATGAAAATAATAAAACTATATTATTTGGCCATAATAGTAATGTAATAATGTTGCTAAACAAAAATACAGCTTTTTTAAACAATACGGTTCCCTGTCACTCAAAATAAAAGTAATATAATTTTTAACCATATTCAGCATTGTTTACACGCAAAATGGCTAGTCATGTTTCTGTTTCCCGAATGAAAGCATTTTTATAGATACTGTCCAAACAATATTGACGTAAAGCATAAAATTTAGAGAGAAATAGAAACAAAAGAAAATTGTGACGCGTACTTTAATGACGAATTTGTATTTTTATACTAGCATATTTATTTTAATATTATTATTTAACATTATTTTTTAGCGTTTGTTATGATTGAATCAAAGATAACAATATTATTTTACATTAATTTTAACAATTCATGATAAATTAATATTATGCATTATTGGAGACAATCATTCATTAGATAATTTCTCACAAGAAAAAAAAACGATTTTGAATGTGCAATATAACTTTTATAAATCATGTAGGAGTAAATTTTTGTTTGATTATGTTATTGCTTTTCCACAGAGAAAGCTGTATTAACTCAAAGTTAATTTTAATTCCATTAAAGAGGAGGATCAATAAGCTAAATAGAACCAGTTTGGCCGGTATAGAACAATAATAATTAATTATATAATCCCCCAAAAGAAACGTTATAGCGAGTAATTTGAGTATTATAAAATTATGTCAACTACAGCTAACAAGCAAAAAAGAGTTCTGTACAGGTCAAATCGATTACATTTGGTTTAAAATTATTTATTTTTCTGAAAAAAACATTGTAGGTGTTATTTTATTAAAAATTGACTTATTTGCATAATTTCACTGGAGCCAATACCACCCTTGTTGAACCATCTCTTTTTCCTTTATCAAAGAAAGAGCTTTGTAACAATGAATTTTACAAGATTGTAATGAATTTTAAGCTTTTCGAGGTTCCCGAATCAGAATATATAGCTTTTTTAAAAATGTCTGTCTGTGCGTATGTATGTATGTATGTATGTATGTATGTATGTATGAATGTATGAATGTATGTATGTGTATGTGTACTTATGTGACAAAAATTGTATCCATGATAACACTTCAAGGAAAGCGTGCTGCAAGCTGAAATTTAGCAGGCATTTAGTTATATCTCAACTTAGAGCTGATTGGATAATAAAAAGTACATTTTTTAATAACAATATTAATAATATTTATAATTCTAGAAAATTTGTAAAAATCGAAAAATTTTTTTTTGCTTTTTATACGTTTAATATATTAAAGGTATGTATATACGTTTTTATAAATATGAAAAAATTTCCTTCTAACTGATATATCTAACAATTACTTTGTAACTGTTTTTGTATACATTCTTTAATATTTTCTAAAAATTGCAAAAATAATTATCTGTTTATACTTTACAACTTGTTAAAAATATGTACGTTTCAAAAATTATCTACACTATAAAACCTAATAAAGTACCCATCCATTTTTGAAAATATTTTTTTTTGCAAAATGGCAGCTATTTTTCGAAAAAATCCATTTTTACCCGCTATTTCTTTAAATAAATGCTAATAGGAAATATACATGATTTTTAAATTAATTTTTAAATGAAACTTGAGTTTAAATTATACATAAAAGTGCAAAAAATACATTTTTTATGCCCATATTTAATTGGTAGCAATTTTTTGAAAATTGTGTTTGCTAAATAATAATTTAAACGCTGCATGAGGTCACGTGATTAAGTACAGCAATATGACGGCTCAAACCTACCCAATTTATGTATATATAAATACATATATATAGATATATTCTTGTGCGACGGGTCTTTGTAGGTTATGGGTACGGTAGGTTCATTCCACCATTTCAAGTGGATACCCAATCATAAGTGAACTGAATTATTCGAGAGCTACTAAAGATTATAAATTTTTGATTAATTATACAAAAATGTAGAAGCATTAAATCATTAAAAAACTCATGTCTAATATATTAATTGATGATTATTGTAGAAAAGAAAGTTAGCCATATTTTTGCAAGAATAGTTTTCAACTTTTTAAAAGAACCATGGGTACTTCAGTGCAGTATATATGTATGAAGATGTTGGTCAAAGTTTAGGCCAATCGGATAAAAACTGTAAGAGAAATTGTGTCCGAAAATTTAAACAGGTATATTTTGAGAAAAACGCTTTAGTTAGAAGCCTCTAAAAACTATGAAATAATTTGAATTTCGATTTAAAACTTTCAGCATCATATTTCTGTGTATGAAAACTATTGATGTAAGCAAGAAAACAAAGAAAGATTTTTAGAAATGTTCAAGGTAGCGTTATCCCTTAAATGCTTGTGCCCAATGAGTTAATTACTTTATTTAATGCGAATTTCCATTATAAAATTCTTAAACTCGATTTAACCACTAATATGGATCGATTACAAATCTGTGGCATTCCGGGATAACTGAATAAGTGAAATTTTTGTTTTTGAGATATTAAGACTTTAAGTATTTATTTTCTATTTACACTACCGTTCAAAAAAAATTACATATAGTAGATATGGACACTTATTTTTATTCTTTCCTGAATTTTTGTATTTTTATCTGAAAATATACCATATGAAAAGACCCAAATCTCTCAAAATTCAATTTAAAAAACCGCCGCCAATTCTTTCGCACTTAGCTTTCCTCAAACTTGAATTTTGTTATGGAATAAGTTATTCGTTTGAGTTTGAAATTTTACAAAATAATTTAAAATTTGTTTACTTTTTTATAAAGTTATTATATTATATTATAATATAATGTGCGTGCGCGTGTTTAAGTGTGTGCGTGTGTGTGTGTGTACGTATTCATGTGCGTGTGTTAGTGTGTGCGTGTGTGCATGTGTTTGTGTGTCGGTGTGTATCTCAAATAAGAGATAGTGGAAAGCCACAATTTTTAGCTCAATTTAATTTAAAGATATTTTATTATATGTTTCCGAGATGTCACCGTTTGATAAAAAATTTATATTTTTGTGTATAACAAAAGACGGGAGATAGCTTATAAAAAATTAAATGCATTTACACTAAAGCGATCATATGATTCATAACATACCAAAATAATTTACATCATCGATTTCCTCTTTGAGGAAGTAAGATAAGTTATGGCGGGAATTCGCAGAAACTATCTTGATTAAGACGACAATGGAATCATAAAAGCGTTGCCTAAATCATTAGATTTTTCATTTTGCTTATTAAAAATCGACTTTCACTTCCTATATTAGAGTTTCTATATTTATGAAGAGTACTTTTAAATTAATTTTAAATAGATCTAGAATAAATAATTAGAGAAAGTTTTCTTTTTAAATCTGCGAAGAATTGAAATGCTGCGTTTAAAATACTGATCTGAAATTATAACTATTAATTATCAACTGTAGCTAAATATTTTAAACCTTCCTTATTATTATGTAGATAGCATTTTGATGTCACACAGAAATTTCGTAAGTGTCGAAGTACCAATGAAAGTTTTCTCAAGATATAGAGTTATAACCTATTCTTTATAGTAATCTGATTGAATCAAAAGTTCTCCAATTCATAGTTTGTAGCTTTAACTTCACGAAAATGGTATCGCCGAAGTAGTACCGTAAGTCGGCTTACAGTGATATTCTATCCAATGTTTCATTTGTTTTAAATAAAATTCTTCCTGTAAAAATATGTATAAATCATACGTTATTGACAGTCGTTGTTACATTTACCATTATAAATTTATAAAAAAGTCAATAAAATTACGGCAATAATAATCGATATACTTTCCCCGTCGAATGAAATCACATGAAAGTTCCTCGGTGGTAGCATGCATCGTCAGCATTATTTATTGACGAGTTCTATCCATAGGAAAAAACACGAAGAAATTACTTCTCTGCCAGCTATATCCACTCGCGGGCTGCGCGCAAACTCTCCTCCACCTCCTACTGTGCTCTTTTTCATTTAACTTGCCTCGGGTTCTCGTACTTTATTCGAGGCTGAAGAGAGAGAGCGAGAGAGAGAGCGAGAGAGAGAGATAGAGAGAGAGAGAAAGAGAAAGAGAGAGAGAGAGAGAGAGAGAGAGAGAGCGAGAGAGAGAGAGAGATTCCAAGATGTCTCTTTCGAATGTCAGCCGGTCATAAATTTGGCATAAAGAGCGATTTCATGAGGTAGGGAGGTAGCCGGGCCGAGAAGTTACATATGATACCGCGAGGGGCCGCACGCGCGAGAGATAGATATACTGGCTTCAATCGAGCGCCACTTGTCAAGATGTATTTCACTGCACGATCTCCCAACTCAGACAGGTGGGCCGTGCAGTGGCGCACGGGCGCCCCACGGTCTATCGATCGAGGGCGGCGAGGGGCAGGAGGAGGGAACCGCCGGGGGAAGAGGGCTGTGGAATCTCAGCTGATCTTACGATTTCCCGATGCATGTATATATGCAGTTTCGAAAGACTCGACTTTCCCGACGAGTTTGGCGCTGCAGAGTTATCCCTCCTGCTGCTGGGACAACAACTTCCCGAGCAAATATGTTCGCTTGTATATAGGTGATTTGTGCATGTGTACTTTTACCGAGGCTGATGCGGTTTTTCTTTTTGTTGGGAATGTCGTGTTGGGAACTCTTTTGCGACGGGAAAATGATTTTCGCTAAGTTTCTTTTGAATGCATTTTCATTACTCGTTTTATTATCTGAGCATTTTCGTGGAGACGAGGGTCCCACTCTATCTCGCGTATAAAGTTCTAATGCAGTTTTATAGATATGTACAAATATATATCTCGATATTCAATTATAAAATAGCATTTTTAATATACTAGATTTGAAACTTTAATTCAAAACTAATTTATTTAATATAATAATGTAAGTTTTTGTTGGAAGTAACCTATAGCACACTACAAGTAAACCAAAGTAAACTAGTAGTAATATTATATTTAAATAACGTTAGCTTTTATTATTATCGTTACACGACTTTACCATCTTTCTTAACAGTATTCTATATTTTCATTATACACAAACCTTTTCTTAAATAAAATTTAAAATAATGGTTATTAATCCGATTTCACAAATTTAGTTATATTAGAGTAAAACATTTGAAAGAAATTAAGAAGTACGAAAAGTCGATATTTATTATTACTTTTTAATAGTTCAGTTTTAATATGAAGTAATTTTGCCAATGAGATTAAGATTAGTTGATGAAATAAGGTTATCTACATTTCAGAATAAAAATGTATTTTAATCAATCTAAAAATGTATGATATTTGAAAATTTTCCGAATTCACTCCTAGGAGGATTTAATTAACTTAAAATGCCACCAAAGTTAGACTTGTATTGCCATCTCGTCTTTTGAGCAATAAGTTGCAATTGGAATATTGTATTTCAATATTGAAACAATAAATAAGTTATACTTGCAGGTTTTCGCATACGTAAACAATAAATATGAAATTAATAATAGATGTGATTAGATTAGAAGTATTCAAATGAACATACTGAAAAATAAAACTACTTCACTAAATAAAATATGGAATAATTCTTTGATCTTGCAGTATAACATTATTTTAGTTATAAGCTAAACCCTATTCAAATTTTAGGAGGCTTTGTTAAAATTTTAGATTGCATTTGTTTATAAGATAATAACGATCAAAGTTTATGTATTTTGCCCAGAAATAGTAGGAAATTACCAAAATTAATGCTTTTCGATTCACTTTTTAATATTTACAAGAAGACTATGTTTACAAAAAACATTGCAAATTAAAATACATGTATTCTTCATATGATTTGCCGTTTAAAAAATCCTGGTTACCGTACTACTTATTAATCAGTGGATTTCACTGATAATCAGTGATTTATTTTGTCAAACTTTAAGTCACTATTGTCTTGCTAAAGCTCAAAGTAACTGGCAAATCAGTGAATTTCACTGTTGAATCAGTATCTATCAGAAATGTTGAGTAGCAAAGTTTATATGCTGCGACAGGTTGGTGGGTTGTTAATTAATTTAATTAAAATTTTTTTACAATTATAATGCAAATAAAAACTTACTTGTATTATAAATATACGTTTAATAACACTAATAGAGAGACCGGGGTTAATAGTATACAGGGCTAACTTGGAAAATACAAATATCTGGAGCACAAGTAATTATGTAGAGTTGTCGCTTAGATATTCAGACATATATAAAATTAAACATTTAAAAAAAATTTAAGTAATGAAATTGACTTCCACTTTTTTAACAGTCATTTATAGATTATTCCACAGTTTTTTGTAAAAATTTAAAATCACTATAAGTTCAATATCTGAAGCAATATCATAAGAAGGTGTCGATTACCGACGCAGATTCCTACTACACCACACACTTTTTGTTTTCTATTTATACAATAATTTATTTCATGAAAAACTAAGATTTGACTCCGTCTCGTTGGAGACTAAGTAGTATTTTAAGTGTCGAAAACCACATAATTGCTTAGCCTTTGAGAAAACCTTCAATTACAAAATCAATGATAAACATAACCTCATTTGTTATTGAATTCAATATTCTCCCGAAAATAAAGCAACGATAGGCAATGATTTAGCGCTTAAAATATTCCTTTTACACAAAACGGGTACAAGTCTTAGTTTTTCGGTAAAGAAGTTATTATTTAAATGAATAGTGAAATACTTTATTATACTAGAACAGAAATATTTGGCTTCCTCTGAAATGACTATAGAAATAAGAACATTGACTTTACAAAATATTTTCAGATCAAAACTATTTTACGTAGATGTAAATAAATATATCATGCTCGTGAAATCTGTTAAACATATACAAGGTGTCTGACTGGCGTGCAGAAGATCGAGTCTTCGAGCCCTCCAACAGAAAAAAAAAATTTTTAATATTATAATAATTTAATTTAATTCTTTATAAATATGTCTCTACCATAATCGCTATGTTTTAATTTATAATATAATAAATAACTAATTAATATAAATAAGCGTGGGCGCAAAAATTCAACTTTTCCCAAATAGTGAAAATCCACTGATTAGGCAGTGAAAATTTCACGGATGAATCAGTGAATTTCTCTGTTGAAGCTGTAAATAATTCACTGATAAAATCAGTGAATTTTTCACTAATTGATTTAATGAACTTTTTTTCACTAATTGAATGAGTGACTATTCACTTAAAATCAGTGAATTTCATTGATTCATTCTTAGAGAGTAAAAATCAATCAAGTACTCTAAGTGCTACAACGCCTGGAATAGACACGTATGGCAGCGCCTGCGGAATAAAAACACACGTTAACGCCCGCCAATGTGTCCATAACAAAAACAAGTCTAGAAAATTTTCTTTTAAAAATCATGATCTAAAATTTTGCATATATCTTCTATAGACCTTTTTTATATCTTTTATACCTTTTCTTATACCTTTTTGTATCTATAATTGAAAATTTTAGTTTTTTGTAAATTTCTAAAAGACTTTTATCGATGGAAGACAAAAATACTTGGCTTAAAAATAATATTTTAATTTTATATTTTTTATTCTTTTATGGATATCTTCAATGATATTGTGTTAAATTTTCAAAACTTTTTATCCATGTGTTTTTGAATAATGGCGAGTTGAAGTCTGCGGAATATTGCAATATTTTTAGTCGTGAATAGTAGTTACTACATTTTCGCGCACAACACTCTCACAGCATTCCCCTCGCACCGCACTCCCCCCGCAGTCGGTCCCCACCCTCCTAAATTCGAAGGATAATGTTAGAGTACCATTTATTCGCAAATCATTAGCAACCATGGTATTAATATTCCCTTTCCTGAATTCCCGCATCCACGCTCCTCTTTCAGTTAATGAACCTCACGAAGGAAGCGGAGAAACCTGAACTTCACTTCGCACATATTTATGAGCTCTAATTGCGTTCGATCTTGCAAAGTTGTTTCGCTTTTGCGGAACTGAAGTCCTTGCAGCCCTTAAATGGAAACGTATAATAATTTAACGCGCGAAAAAGAGTAATGCAAGAATCGAGTCTTGAAACGAGCGAGCGAGCATCACAGCGAATGCCATAGCTCTAGATATTATCAATATTTAAAACATTTCGTAAAACTCCGGCAAAGATGCTAATGGATCTCTCGAACTCACATTTCGCTCCATAATGTATGACGACAGTAGTATAGCGAGTATTTCGAGTGTACGATGATCATCGAAGTTCCGCGCGGTGAATAAATAAGAAAGCCTCTATATACTCGGAATGAACAAATCTCTCAAAATAGAGTATGAACGAGATGGAGGGGATGAGGATTTTAACGCGATAGAGAGAAAGAGAGAGAGAGAGAGAGAGAGAGAGAGAGAGAGAGAGAAATTAAAGGAGAGTTGGCGAGCGCTCGCAGGTAGTCTCGAGCGCGCGGTGCTGAACGAGAGCGCGCGCGCGTGGGCGAAAGCTTCGTTACCTCCGCAAGGGGGAGAACTGTTTACTCGGGGGCCTACTACAGAGCGCAGCTAGCGAGTCACCCATTCAGCGCATTTACCCGAGATTATGAAGTGACAGCCTAATGCAATTTACCCGGCCTCCTACACTTTCGCAAACTAACAAGTGCACGCGTTCACACAAGTGGAAACGCGCGCACCTACCCCTACACACACATACACACACACGCACACACACACGCACACACGTACGCAGGCACGCACGCACGCACGTCCGCCTGCACGCACGCACGCACAAACACACACACACACATCCACACAGACATCCATACACAAATCCATACAGACATCCATACAGACATTTTCTAAAAATAGTGTATTTTGATTGTCAATGGTCCAAACCATGTTTCGAACATGTTTTTAAGAAAACTTTTTTTTAATTAACATTGTTCAGGTATTAATATTAATATGCTTAAGGGGGCGTTTACCGCATATCTACTTTCATTATTTTACCAACTTTCCTTTAATCTTTTTTTCTATTAGATGACATGTGTAAAATGTAGTAAAAAGTGACGTTATGGGACTAAAATTACCGCTATATGCTTAAGAAAATCCAAAATCAATTTTTTAGTGATTTTGTTTAATAATTGTAGGTTTGACCTTGAAAACTTTTGTAATTTTTGAAAAGCTTACGTATTTTTCTTGTTTACACGATGAGGGGACACTATACATAATTTCAAGTTGATCTGTCAAAAGCTTCATCGCTAATCCACTTTGAATCTGAAAAATATTCGAATCCTTAATTCTGAGTTAATCAAAGTTTTATTAAATAGGAGTAAAAATGATATTTACAGGTTTCAATTTTTTTGGCAGTTCAATTTCGATTTATTGAAGTTTTATACTGTTATTTAATGTTTTTACGTTCTTACCCCTTGGGCATCTTGTTTTGAATAGATTGAATGACTATATTGCTCTCTGGTGGAAATTAGAATTTAATAATATCGATTTTCAACAAAATCTTATTTGTACGTAGTATGATAATAAATGAAAATTGAAAAAATGATTTTTTTTTTAATCTTGATGATATTTCTGGTAAACAACATCCTTACAGAGAGATCTTACGTTGATATATTATACATTATAATGTTTACGTTTCAAACTGAAAAATATTACAATAGAGTTAGAGAATTAAAATATTAATAACTCGAAAAAAATCCAATTGGAAAACTAAAAGAAATATTTATGCTGCAAGTGTTCATTAGTAAATAGAAATTATTTCATCAGTGTTAATTTGAAGCTTGGCTTTAGATAGAAATACTAGAAAAATTATTGTGCACTTTTTATTAAGGTAGCTCTCATTTCTCATCCTTATTAAGAATTAACCTTTCTATTAAAAATTTCAAAAATATCACGTACGTAATACACTTACATATAATCTCACACTTTGATATTATATCTCAATAGAATTGTAACTAGACTTATATTAACTTAGATATATACTTATACACACAATAAGTATCTAAATCTAATATCTCAATAACATAAAAAGTGGACTTAAGTCGTTTTCTCGGGAATCGCCCACAGATATATAGTTATATAAAGTTATATATACTCAAATATAGTTGTATATAGTTACGTTACAATTCTGCTTTTGAGAAAAATTATAATTTTAAGCTGATAGGGGCACAAATCAAGTTAAATAAGTTACATGATTTAGCTAAACAAAAGTTAGAATGATAAGCATTTGATCTCAATTTTATAAAAGTACATGCGTAAGTTATAGTAAGAGGTACAATATATACATATGAATTATAAAATCAAACGAAAACTAATTCGACACTGTACATGCAGTATTAAAAAACCATAATACTTTGTACGGCGAAGTCAAATATTATTTTATACAAAATCAAAATGCATACAATATACATGTACCATCAGTCATTTGGGATTGAACAAAACTGGATTATTTTTCATCATGAAACAATAGCAAGACTTTTGAATATTTTACAAATTAATGAAGAATGTGTACCAGTTATTATTAACTTTCAGTTCGGGTTAGTAATATTTTGTATTTAAATGGCGATATCTCGGCAAAATATGATGGAAAATGTTTAAAATAAATTAAGCTGAGAAGGGTAGATTTCTACTATCTCTTGGCTGATCTTTTTGCCCAGACTATAAGGTCTTTTCAATGTAAAACTAGGTAAAAAAATTGATTTGTAAAGATGCACTATTGAATCAACATTCATGAAAGTAGATGTTGTTCTTTTTAAAAACCTTACCGATTTCGAAGTTTTCGATATAACATAGTTTATATGCCTATCAAATGTAAGGCCGAATCAGACATCATACCTAGGTTTGTTATTGTATCTGTTCTAATCAACAGTAGATTATTTATGAAGTAGTCAAATTTCATTGGTTTACGGTTCTTATTATAAGTGATAATAAAACATTTAGAAGTATTAGGTTCCAAGCAATTATCAATAGACCATTTGACCACCTCGCGTAAATCCTCCTTTTATTTTTAGTTTTATTTCGAAACTAATTTTTTTATCAAAAAGCGTCCTGAATATTATTCATTTAACTTCAAAATCTAACCAATTCTGAGTTCGAATGTATGTAATATATCTACAAAATTTCAGCACGTAACATGCTTCTGTGCAAGAGTTATGGTGGACACAAATTTTGGCTTCATACATACATACATATATACATATATACATATACACATACAGACATACACGGGGATACACATACACACACATACACACGCTCGCACGCACGCACGCACGCCCGCACGTATGCACTCATGACGGCATGCATGCACGCACGCCCGAACGTATGCACTCATGACGGCACGCACGCCCGCACGTATGCACTCATGACGGCACGCATGCACGCACCCACGCACGTACGCACGCACGCACGCACGTACGCATGCACGCACTCACGCTCGAACTTACGCACGCACAAACACACATGCATACCTACATACATACATACATGCATACATAAATACATACATACATACATTCATACGTACCTACATACATACATACATACATATGTACGTACCTACCTACCTACCTACCTACCTATCTAACTACCTACCTACCTACCTACCTACCTACCTACCTACCTACCTACCTACCTACCTACCTACCTACCTACCTACCTGCCTGCCTGCCTGCCTGCATCATACATACATACATACATACACGCACACACACACACACATCCATACGGACATTTTCTAAAAATAGTGTATTTTGATTCTTAGTATCTCAAAACATGTGTTTAACATGTTTTTAGCAAAATTTTTCTTTTCACTATTACGTAGCTTCCTTTATAAGGAAGCAAAATTAAATTTTTGAGTTATACCGTTTTATCAAAGTTTGAGTCCATTTTTTATTGTTAGATAGAATATTCATCAACTAAACTATTTTTACATAAGTAATTGATTGAAAAATACTCGTTAACGTTTATATCATATTGGAATTCTTAATTTTTTGTACATACACACGCATACACATGCACACATACATAGACATTTTTTAAAATCATATTTTTCCGACTGAGGAATGTCAAAAACATATAATAACATTAAAATTAAAAAAGAATATAATAAATTAGTGTGTTTTATAATTTCTTTGTTTTTTTATTCGAACAATAACATTCCGGAGACATTTACTAAATTTGAAAATGAAATGAAGATAGTGGGTCCTCGCAATTGTTTGTGACAGGTGGGGTTAAGTACATCACCTTAAATACAAAAGTTGGCTTTATTCAGAAAGGGCCCGACAGATGATTTTGATTTTAGGCTTAACATGTTCATTTAATATCGGTGTACACTAGTCACAAGAAATTCTCATTTTCACACATTCTCCAGTTAAAAGTGATTTAGCCCTACAGTAGTAAGTCACAGTGCCGGGAGTCCTATATTTTGCTAATTTGAGTTACGTGTAAGATATAGAGCTCTAACAAGCGTAAAATGTTCCTTAAAAGTATATGTATAATAAAAAAACTCGTTATTTGAATTACTTTGAATCCACGCCACACATAAATACTAATTGTCTTTGTTTTTGCGGGCGTAGATTCTAGATACCCCCTTAAAAAGTTCCAAGTTTTTTTAATGGAAAAATGCTGCAGAATCCAGTAAGTAAAAACTAATTTGCAGAAAATTGAATTAAGACTTTCATGTGAAGTAACGAAAATTTTAAATTACAGATTATTTATTGAAAATGTTATTTATTTTTCATTATAATATAACATATTCAATATAGAACTATTTATACTACTCAAACAAACTATAAACAATGGAAAGTCGATGAAACGTTGAACTAAAAAAACAACTAAAAACTGTTGTTCGTTTACTAATATTCAAACATTTGACTTAACCAAAATCGATAAAGACCCAATCCTTTAATTCTATGATTCAGTGATAAAATAAAATTCTAATCAAACTATAAATATTTCTTAACTTTCAAGTAACATACCATTTTAAATCAGTTTGATATAGAGTATGCCTCCAGCAACCGAAGCGCATTCAGAGTATCATAGCACGTACATCATCAATCACCTCATAAATCAATCACTATCGTTCTTCTTTCTACGCCCCACCCCTTATACCTTCTACATTATTTTTAACTTCTCTCACAAATTTCAATCTGCGACCATTACTCGCGTGCAGTTCGTGTGTACAAATTTATCCTCCGCCATCGCTTTTTCTACTCCACTTCCTCTCCTGTTCATACATGTATCCCTCTTCAAGGTGGTTATACCGTTTTTAATTAACTATTAGAAAAAAAAATTATATAAAAAGCTTGTAAAGATTCCATAATTTAAATAATAAAGTATATTAAGGAAGGTTTCTTAACGAAATGGAAAAAAACTATTTCAATAAATTCGTGACGTCAGAAGCATAAATATTGACAATTTAAAGAAAAGTCTGCTTGTACAATAGAACTTTCTTTATTTTTCAATCAATTTTAATATTTTGGGACTTATTTTCTTATATATAGATTCGCCGTTAAAACGTGTTATATATTTTTATTCTTAAGGAGAAAAGACTATTTGTCTATATATAAAAACGTGTTTTATGTAAAAACTTATAAACAATTAGTCTTTTCTCCTGAACATTAAATTAATATATATGAATTTATGGATAAATGGTGAAGAAAGAACATAAGCCTCATAATATAATAAAATTGATTGAAAAATATAGAAAATTCTATTGCATAAGTAGAAATGTTGTTAAATTGACAATATTTATGCTTCTGGCGTCACGATTTTGTTGAAATATTTCTTTTCCATTTCGTTAAGCACCGTTCTTTAATATATTTTATTATTTAAATTATGGAACTTTCTAATTTCTTTTTCTAATGGACAATTTAAAATGACACAACTACCTTCAACAGCTCTCTCTCTCTCTCTCTCTCTCTCTCTCTCTCTCTCTCTTTCTCTCTCTTTCTATCTCTCTCTATCTCTCTCTATCTCTCTCTCTATCTCTCTCTCTCTCGCACGCTCGTTCCAGAGCTCAGCAGAGTATATCTCGCGCATAAATGCCGGTGTCGTGAACACCGAAGGGGCCAATCTCTCGTAGCGCGCAACGGTGCGAGAATGCGTCACGAGAACCCAGCAAGAAATTCACCAGGCGTGCAAGCTCACTCGACTTTACGCCAATGTAGTCTCCTCTTTACACACGTCTACTCGTGCGCTCATATGCTTATACGTAATACGAGCATCGCTTGCACATCGCCCCGTGTGTACGCTCGGATGTGTAAAGGTGTGCGTGCATATATATGGGTCATTCTAATACTTCCCGAAACCAAAAGCATTAATTTTTTATGTTGTTGTAGCTAAGTTTTCTGAAAGTTAGAGCTCAAAAGGGGCAGTGAGAAAAAAGTTACAAGGGTACCAACTTAACGATTTTCAAAAAAGTACCTATTTCCAGAGGCTGTATCGTTATCTATAAGAAACCAATTTGAACGTTTCAAAAAAGGAATTGAAGGTCTTTTGAAGATGAAGAATTTAGAATGCGGAAAATCTGAATACATAACGTAAAAAAGGCAAAATTTTACGTGTATATTTAGTTCTATAGGGGTGACCTATTGAACTTACAATGGGGTCTAAAATTTTTTTTTCTTAAATTTCGTAAAAAAAGCGAAGTTATTTTTTGTTATTTTCAAATTGGTATTATTGAGTTCCCACGAAATTTTTGATAATAGCTATTTGTGGCTACTTTTGAAAATTCAGAACACTCTACTAGGTCGCACGGGGATCTTCGGTACTAAAATTCTTTTTGAGAGTTTATTTTGTTGACTACTTTCATATAAAAAGACGTCGGCAAAATCCCTGACATGAGTGCGCAAAATTTGTTCGAAAAGTATTAGAATAACCCATATATATATATATATATATATATATATATATATATATATATATATATATATATATTAGTGTTTCAGACATCGTATATACAAGCCGGTGCCTGGTTAGTTGCTAGTTGGCTCACTGTATATACGTCAATATATATGTATATGTATGAGGACCGACTGCCTGTTTCCGGTTGGACGTGTATGCATAACTGAGTAGCCATTTGCATTCGAATTTTTAAATGTGTGTAAGACTGTGTGTGCATATATATAACTAAAATGACTACCTTTACATTTGAATTAGTGCATTTGTCACTTGTAACGAGTGTTAAGGTGATACTAAACTTACATGTCTCCGAACAATTGCGAGAAACCACTTTTGTTATCTAAGTAGGATGGCTTTTACATCCTACACGCGTCATTTATTTTTATTCACTTCTTGTTTTTATTATCTTAATACTTCTTTTTAGTTTAGAATCATTTATAAAATGAAAATTTATGATTATAACTAACATGGGATTGTGAGGTTACAAAAATGCAAATAATTTACACTTAATAGCCATAATAAACCGCTGTCAATTCATTGGCACTTAGCTTACTTAAAAGAAATTAATTGTTCTAATATAAAATTTTTTGTTCTAATAATTTAATTATAAATTGCTATATCTTTTTTCAATTAGAATCTCAAAAGATGTATGCTGATTTATCATTGATGGATTATTAAAAGAAGTCTATCTAATCAT
Source organism: Gastracanthus pulcherrimus (assembly GCA_949152435.1). NCBI lineage: Eukaryota > Metazoa > Arthropoda > Insecta > Hymenoptera > Pteromalidae > Gastracanthus > Gastracanthus pulcherrimus. The sequence continues at coordinate 134,143,080 of OX424576.1, forward strand.
GCTTGAAATATTATAAACTTAAAAATAAAAGAATAGGTTAGTTTTTCGTCGATGTCCATGGGGAAAGTATATACGCTAAAGTAGAGTGAGATTTCACTCTACTTAAAATTGATTTACACTCTATTTTCAAGTTAAAAATCCACTGTAATAAGAGTGATTTATTTCACTTATTCTTCGAGTGGAATTTCACTCCGAATGAGTGAAATTTCACTCCAACGGGTTTAGCGTGTAATTAAATCATTCATACGTAGCATTTTTATCCAGATTTATAAGAAATAAAACATAGAAAATACCAATATACAGTATTTCATTAATCTTCAACTAACTTTTGAATCAATATTTCAAAATATTAATGGAAAAGTTATTAAATTAAAACAGAAATATCACTGTTTATAAGTTATTTTATACTCTTTCAAATGCAAAATGAATCGATCATAGAGCCCCCTTGGCTCAGTCAAGGGTTCGATTCCCGGGGAAAATACTCGAGAATTTTTTCTTTGAGTATTTCGCCGAGAAAAGATCTCCGACTACGCATTGTACTTTGATTCAGGACGTATGCGCTCATATAGCCTCCTCAAAAGTGTCTGAGAAGCTAGTAAGCAAGTAACGGGTTTCGCTCGACCGACATCGCACAACACAACAAACAAGTATATAAAATACAAATGACAAATACAAATGCATTCTGACATATCGAAGTCCCAAAAAAGAGAGGACACATGGCCAGCGTTGGGTTCCTTTTGATTTCAAATGACAGAATCCGTAGGTCTAAATCCGGTGTCCGAAAGTCAATTAAAAATTTCTAGGCTTTATTTTACCGACCAAGCAGGATATTATTATTATTATTATTAATATTATTATTTATAATTATGAATATACTTATTACTTATATTTATAAAAAACAAAATTCACTTGATTTTCATTGAGTAGTGATAGACCTATATTATACGAACTTTTCTATTCCGCTTCGTAGTTTTCCAATATCAAAGGTTTCTACTTTGTTCGCTCGCTTACTATTTTGATCGGCTACTAATCTGGCTCTTAATTTGGCCACTACTAGATAATGATCTGAGTCGCAATCCGCCCCCCTATAGGTCATTACGTCGAGTACATTCGTGTGGCGCCTCTTATCAATAAGAAAATGATCGATTTGATTGTGCGTGGCCCCATCCGGCGATGTCCACGTTGCCTTGTGTATATCCTTGTGCTTGAAGCACGTGGTCTTGACTATAAGATCTTTTGCGGCTGCGAAATTTATGACCATAATACCGTTATCATTGCTGGTTTCGTGCAGACTTTCTTTGCCTATGGTGGACCTAAACATTTCCTCTCTCCCTATTTTAGCATTGAAATCCCCCACTACTATTTTGGTGTCGTAAGACGCGAATTGGTCGATTAATTGCTCTAAAGTTTCATAATAAAGATTTTTGACTTCTTCCTCTTTGTCCTCCGTGGGACAGTGGACGTTAATAACCACGTAATTATACCACGCTCCTTCGATGATGATATACGAGAGTCAGTCATTCACGAAATTTCAACTTTTAACGGAATGTATGATGCTTTTGTTAACAAGAAATCCGGAGCCTAGAGAATGCCCGCTCGCGCCCCCATATAAAAAGGTGAAGTTACCGGATCCTAGCATCGCGTTATCTTTCCATCGGGTTTCTTGTATTGCTACCAAATCTAAATTGTACCTCTCAGTTTCATTTATGATTTCCCGGAACGCGCCTGCTCTGTGTAGACTGCGTACATTCCAGGTTCCCACCCTTAAGTTTCTTTTCGTTTTGGTTTGGTTTTGTTTTCTTTGAGCCATGATAGTAAGTTAAACCCGCGCGTTTTGGATCCTGTTTCGATCGCAGGTGAGTCCATCCGTCTAGGGGTGATAACCCTCATACCTCCCTAGAACTAAGTATGAGAGCTTTCTGACTTTGGCGAGGACATAGTCAACTCGTCGTCAGACACACTCGGTTTCATTCTCATATCCTGACGCCCCCCTGCAAGGCAGCGCGCCTTCGCTGGCTTCGTTGCCATGTAAGACCAGGTGCCGAATCATTCTACACATCCCCTCTCAGGGCAGTTGTCATCGCTCCCGCATCCTCCACGACAGCAGGATTTTTGGCCAATTTTTTGTTTGAAATGTGTGGTAAAAGAGATAGATTACAGAGTAAGGTAGAAGAAGAAAGTAAGATAGGAAATTTTGTATAGTGTTTGTAGTTGTTGCGGTGCTTGCGTAGTGTTTCTAGATGAATGCATTCGCCAGTGCGGGCTCATCACACCCACGCCTGGGCCTATCGGCTGTCCGCGACTGTTTATTCGCTTTATTCGCAGCTAACCTCTTTCTCAGGGGTCGTTCCTCTATCCGCAACCTGAGGACGCGCTGTGTAGTGGTGATAGGCACCCACCCGTCCGCTCTGGACGACTACGCCCAGGACCCGCTTAGGGTAACGGCGTTGCAACAGGGTCTTTGTACCAATAAGTAAAATAAATGTAATAACCAGTATAACTGTTTATCACTTGTACTTGCGGAATTGCCTGTCAAATAATTCGTATACATGTACATTATTACCTCACACAGAAAAAAATACAGAACCGATGCGGTGCCGCGTCCTGTTGCCCGAATCCAAGTCCCAACATAAGGTATGGTCATGCGAAAGTCGGCTGGCTCACAGCGCCGTGTCGTACCGTGCACGCGCGTTGCGTAAAGGGAGCGACGCGCGTTACGCACACTAATGCATATTTTGAAACGCGCTATGCGATTTCTTGATCGGCTCTGATACTCGCAACGATACGGTTTCCGGCGTTGTTCACGTTAACGGGTTAAACAAACAAATTTTTATCTGTTTTTGATAAACATACGAAATTAGAAAAAAAAGATTCCTCGATTCGTTTTTGTTTTATAACGATTTTTCTATTTACGATATTTTTAAATCGATAATGAAATTTTTGATCATAAGCTTATAATTTCTTGTAATTTATCTTTTGACAACAATCAATGATTAAAGCAACACACCTTTTTTTTAGTATATTAAGAATATTAAGAAAGAAATGTTTTAGAATAATGAAAATTCATATTGGAACAATTGATTTAGTTTGAGGAAGCTAAATGCCAATGAATTGGCAGCGGTTTTTTCTATTTAATTCTGTGTTAAATGTCAAAACGACAAGTCGATTTATCTTAAATGTCAAGATACATAGATTTAAATTTTTAAATTGCCATTTAAACCTATGCAACATTATAGCATAGACTATGAACACATATTTAAATTCTATAAAAACTTTACAATTCTTTGCATGTCAGTTAACACATTTTTCAATTGACAATAAATTTTGCAACATTATAAAATTGTTGATTAAATTTTTATTTATACATACAAAAAAGTGTGGCTAATGTGCTACTAGTACTTGAAATTTACACGATTTATTATAATTTTAATTTCTGTCTTTTTAATATTTTCAATTGGGAGTTTAAACATGCCATGTGACCTCCGATGGCCTATGCTCTTGATAGCCATTTTATATATATAGTTTCTTATGTTAAAATAAATAACATGGCTGCTATAAACATAGGTTTTCACTAGCGCCACCGTTGGCGCGGTGGATGCTTTCTTCCCCAATTAGATAGGGAAGCAATATACTGTACTTAGGAATATGAATATAAATTTAGAATTACAACAATCCAAATAAAGCAATCAAATCAATGAAACAATGATGATGAGTTATAAAATGTATACATAGCCTGTACCAACCTGGTACTGGTTCATAATTTTTCTAGAATCACTGGAAATACAATCGTTTTTATATATTTATAGTTTAATGATTTATATCACAAAAATACGTTAAATAATATTGAATAAAATGTTTGAAGATTATTATTTTTTTTAGGCAAAATCATGGCTAGTTGAAATAAAAAATGCGTCATATTTTTTTGCATGTTTCTTAAATAACTAAATATCCAAAATTGATAAAAATTTGGTCTTAAAAAAAGTTGCGAAATTCAATTTTCTACAAGTATCAAGTGTTAAATTTGAATTTCCAGCGATATCCAAAATCGTGCTTGTTAGGCGATATTTAATCCGTAAACTCACGCTATGCGCCCTTTTCCGTTCGGAGCAGATCTCAACTGTGAATTGATTTTTCGCCTACAGAAAATACGCAGACATAGTAAGCCGTTTTTCTCAAAAGTTAAAATGCTTTTTACAGGTATCTATGTTATTGACTTCTATATTTGAAACAATTACTCGACCTAATCTCTTATATCTCGAAAACGGCATAATAATTTTTTCCCGTTAAAGGTTCATTTTTTTTCGTTTTTCTGATAAAGATTCGAAATTAAAAATACCTCAGGAAGAAAGACATTCTTGAGAACAGGATTAATATTCAATGAAAATATGATATTTCAATAATAATTTATTCTTACTTAACTATATGCAGAACATGTCTATCTATAACGTTATACTATATTGAAAATTATTTTTATAAAAATAGGTATAGGGGAGGGTGGGGCACGACGGGCACGGCGGGTTAACGGGACACCTACATTTTATTTTGAAAATTGATATTTAAAAAAAAAATTTCCGGTAGATTTAAGAAAAAGTACTATTAGAAAAAAAGTAATATTAGAAAATATAATATGCTTAATCAAATACTATGCATTGTTATAAAACTTGTAAACCTGCACAAAAGTGTTTTTATGAAACTTATACAAAATATTATCCATTTCACGTACTGCTTTTGCCGCATAATTGATAATAAAAATGATTGGCACACCCGTGCCAATTGTGCCCCACCATGTGCCCATTTTCCCCACGGGTGGGGCACAACTGGCTGTTAAAGGAAAACATGTTAACTGCTTTTTACGCAGGATATATTTTGTACAAATGATTTAATAACTCTGACTTTATTCTCCATTAAAATAAGAGTACGTTAGTATTTTTTGTTTTGCATATATAAAGTGTAAAATAAGTCATCTACACCTTTGAATTTATGGGTGCCCGTCATGCCCCACCCTCCCCTATTACAATCAATCTTAAATCGATTTACTATCAAGGATACTTCAAGACTTCGCATCATTTCACCCGTTACACAGCACTCTGGGATATCGTTAAAGTGTCCCTTACACTCTTAGAAATAATTTAGTAGAAATTCCCTTTTTCATCGATTGTAGTGAGACACGGTAGGATACGTAGTAGCTTCTCGCAATATCTACGAGACTACAAATTAATTTTTCCCGTGGGGTTCCTATATTTTTCCTATATATTACCTTGTAATTTTTACTAGTGTAATTTTGAGTGATTTTGAAAAAATAGTTTATGACTGGACGCGAACCCGGGACTTTTGAATTGGTAGTCAAACACTTTACCACATGACTACCGATCACTTAGAAATACATGTTGGTATTTGACTTATGAAGTACTACACTTTTAATAAAAATGTGTATTTTTATTTTTTAATTTTGCATCGTACATCACTTTATCTGAATAAAGAATAAAAAATAATCAAAGCCCAAAAAATAAAATTACATTTTTATCCCCTTATCAGTTAGGCAGCTCCTCGAAAAGAAATGGGAAAACGGGGAAACGGTACACCAATTATTCATTGATTTTAAGAAAGCGTATGACTCAATAATAAGATGTAAAATGTTTTACGTCTTAGTACTGCTAGGGGTACCAAAAAAGTTGATCAATTTAATCAGAATGTGCCTAGATAACAATCGGAGCATAGTCACGTCAGGTAAGAGCCTATCATAGACATTTGACATTCACAACGTGCTAAAGCAGGGAGATGCTCTATCAATCCTCCTATTTAACTTAGTTTTAGAATACGTGGTCAGAGGCGGTACAAGACAGTAAGGAGGAAATTATAATAAATGACTCCCTAACACAATTGCTAGCATACGCAGATGACATAGACATTGTAGGAAAAAACAGAGAAACCGTAATAAAAAACGTAGAAGTACTAATAAAAACAAGTAAAGAAATGGGCCTAGAAATAAGTGAAGAGAAAACCCAGTAAATGATCACTAACAGAGATTGCTGATACCGACTTGAAAGTCTCCAGCAATACTTTCAAAAAAGTAGACGACTTTAAATATCTTGGCACGATAATAGACCACAAAAATAAAACTCATAAAGAAATCAAGAAGAGGCTGCATTCGGTAAATGCGTGCTTATATTCGGTAAATAACTTACTAAAATCACGATTACTATTCCGAAAGACTAAATTAGAAGTACATAGAAAAATCATAATGCCAGTACTATACGGATGCGAAACGTGGGCGTTAACCAACCACGAAGAAAATAGATTTAGAGTATTTGAGAATAGAGTCCTTAGAAAGATATTTGGGGGAAAAATAGAAGAGATTGTTAGAGAATGGAAAATATTACATAACCAAGAAATACACGAGCTATACGGGAAGCCAAACATTACCAGAGTGATTAAATCCAGAATACTATGGTGGGCTTGGGCATGTAGCTAGGGTGGGTAACGAAAGAGCAGCACTTAAAGTGCTCGTAGGGAAACCGACAGGAGCAAGAACCTCGGGTAGACCGAGACGAATGTAAAAGGACAATATTAAAATTAACCTACGAGAAATAGGAGGTTATGAGGAGGATTGGATGCAACTCGCAAACAATAAAGAAAGATGGCATGACTGTGTGAACAAGGCTATGGACTACACAGCTAAGGATAGCTAGTCTCAAGAAGTAGGTGGAATGAGAGCTATGGTGATGATTCAAGCACGTCTACAGCCTACATAAAGACTATGTGATAGCTGTTTCTCTGCAGGCACCGTTGCTGCTTACCATTACAACTTGGTCTTTATAATAATAATATAATAATAATATTAATAATAAACGGTTAAGACGTTTGTTCGGCAAATTTTGTTTCGATTTTTTTTAAATTACACATGGGAGAAATTACTATGTAATTTAGGAAAAAATCCGTTTAAAGTAGAAGAGATCCCATAGAAATAGCAAAAGTTACATATTAACTCGCTTATTTGCGTTTCAGATTGTATTTTTTTTTACTTTATAAAAGGAACATTCTGATAATTCAGAAGGGAGAACTAATGCGTAGACTCCAAAATTTTACTTAAAAAAAATCCACGATGTCTCGTAGCAACAGTTTATGATTTAATATAATCTTTCATGATATATATATATATATATATATATATATATATATATATGTATATATTAGGGTGCATCGAAAATTTAAATTGCCGCAAGAACAAGTTTAATAGTATAAAGAAGTTAGGTTTTGTCCTAAAAAGTTCGTACGTTCAAGGAGGGCGCGTAAGATTAAAATTTGTCTGTCTGTGTTGAACCATCATTATGCTAATTTATCGTATCTTGAACATGTAATTATGCCTGTAGTCAAGAGCTGTTATATATGAGGAATTGTGTTTCTTTTTCGAACAGACCTCTTCAACAAAGCTAAAGATTGCCCAAATATACTATAGTGAAGCTTTAAATTTAAAGAAATATAAAATTTTAGGGGATGCGCCAAATAACGGTATAACTCGAGTAATACTTTTTTGATTAAATACTATCCTGCAAATTAGTAATATCCAAAGCACATCATACATTGGCAATATATTGTCGCTTCCTACGAGGACTAGCACAATTCAAAAAGGCATATTTTAAATATTCATTTCTAATGCCCCTGAATAATATAAATTTATCTAGGCCCCCATGAACTTGTGGTTCTATCCGTATGATACCTTAAGTATATCAGGACCTGGATGAATTTATTTTACTCTTGTGCTCTAGAAATGTCAAATTAAAATAGGCCTCTTTTGAATTGTGCTAATTTTCGTAGTAACCGACGATATGATAGTAAGCAATTTTGAACAAAAAATGGCATTGAACCTTTCTAGTTCACAGGATAGTATTTAATAAAATAAGTATAACTTGAGTTATACTGTTATTTGGCGTGTCCTCTCAATTTATATATTTCTTTAGATTTTAATCTTTACTATGGTTCTTATGGGCATTCTTTAGCTTTGTGGAAGATGTCCGTTTGAAAAAGAGAACACAATCACTCATATAAAACAGCTCTTGACTGCACGCATAATTAAAACGACTTATTTTTTCAGTATTTTTCAGATACGCTAAATTAGCATAATGATGACTCAATAAGGACAGAAAATTTTTAATCTTACGCGTTCTCCTAAAACCTACAAAGTTTTATGACAAAATCTAACTTTTTTAAGCTATTAAACTTTTTTCTGCGGCAATCTAAATATTCGATACACCCTAACATATATATAATTAATTAATTATTCATATATTTGTTGTTAATTGACGCAATTTAAAATGTCTTTTTAATTTTGAATCTTTATCAAAAAATAAAAAACATGAGCTTTGAATAGACAAAAATTACCGCTTAATACCCAAGAAATAAGTGTCTTAATTAAAACAAATTCAAAAATGAAAAATCCTTATAAAACAAAAACGAGTCAGTGAATGTTAAAAAACCGCTACCAATTCATTTGCACTTAGCTTCTTCAAACTAAATTAATTGTTCTAATATAAATTTTTTATTCTAATAAATTAATTTTAAATTGCTATATCTTTAGAATGATTCGCCACCTGGTCTTACATGGCAACGAAGCCAGCGAAGGCGCGCTGCCTTGCAGGGGGGCGTTAGGATATGAGAATGAAACCGAGTGTGTCTGACGACGAGTTGACTATGTCCTCGCCAAAGTCAGAAAGCTCTCATACTTAGTTCTAGGGAGGTATGAGGGTTATCACCCCTAGACGGATGGACTCACCTGCGATCGGAACAGGATCCAAAACGCGCGGGTTTAACTTACTATCATGGCTCAAAGAAAACTAAACCAAACTAAAACGAAAAGAAACTTAAGGGTGGGAACCTGGAATGTACGCAGTCTACACAGAGCAGGCGCGTTCCGGGAAATCATAAATGAAACTGAGAGGTACAATTTAGATTTGGTAGCAATACAAGAAACCCGATGGAAAGATAACGCGATGCTAGGATCCGGTAACTTCACCTTTTTATATGGGGGCGCGAGCGGGCATTCTCTAGGCACCGGATTTCTTGTTAACAAAAGCATCATACATTCCGTTAAAAGTTGCAATTTCGTGAATGACCGACTCTCGTATATCATCATCGAAGGAGCGTGGTATAATTACGTGGTTATTAACGTCCACTGTCCCACGGAGGACAAAGAGGAAGAAGTCAAAAATCTTTATTATGAAACTTTAGAGCAATTAATCGACCAATTCGCGTCTTACGACACCAAAATAGTAGTGGGGGATTTCAATGCTAAAATAGGGAGAGAGGAAATGTTTAGGCCCACCATAGGCAAAGAAAGTCTGCACGAAACCAGCAATGATAACGGTATTATGGTCATAAATTTCGCAGCCGCAAAAGATCTTATAGTCAAGACCACGTGCTTCAAGCACAAGGATATACACAAGGCAACGTGGACATCGCCGGATGGGGCCACGCACAATCAAATCGATCATTTTCTTATTGATAAGAGGCGCCACACGAATGTACTCGACGTAAGGACCTATAGGGGGGCGGATTGCGACTCAGATCATTATCTAGTAGTGGCCAAATTAAGAGCCAGATTAGTAGCCGGTCAAAATAGTAAGCGAGCGAACAAAGTAGAAACCTTTGATATTCGAAAACTACGAAGCGGAATAGAGCGAATCAGGTACCAAGTAGAAGTTAGCAACCGATTTCAGGCGCTCGAGGAAACGGATGAACAGATGAATAAATTTTGATATCTCTAGTAGTATTAAATATATTAATACTCAAACTCGTTGATCGCATGGGAATAGAGTGAGATAAAAGACCAATAAATATTTAACATCAGGTTATATTCATGAATTATGTAAATTTTATAATTTTTGATGATATTTTATGTATTTAATATGGTTTGATGTTTTATGTGGTTGATAGGGTTCATGTAGTTTATGGGAGTTATGATTTTTATTTTTCTTTTATAAAATTTATAATTTACTGAGTTCATAATTTATATATGTTTTAAATAGTTTATTATTTTTATGTATTTAAATGATTTTCTATTATTATATTTTGTATAAAGTTTATAGGTTTTTTTATAGATTTTATGTCTTAATATTTTTATGATTTTTATAAACATTTTCTGGAGTACGAATTTAATATTTTATTATTTATGATGTTTTTTTATTGATCATGATTTTAATGGTTTATGGTTTTTATGGGTTTTATTAGCTTTATGATGTTTATTGTCTTATGGTTTCTAATTTTTATTCTAATTTTAGGAAATATATGTAAGTTGTGATTTTACAGATTAATTAGAATTTATGATGTTTACAATTTGTATGTCTTGTATAAGGTTTATAGGATTTATTAATTTTATAGAATTTATAAGTTTTATGATTTTGATTTTTTTAATATTGTTTATGCTATTATGTGTTTATATATATTATTGTTTTCATAGCTTTTAGAAGGTTTATGATTTATAGTAGTTTTATGTTTATAGATTTAAAGAGTTTATGACTATTATAGATTTTCTAAGGTTTGTAGGTTCATTATTTTGTGGATTCCATTTTTTTAATTTTATGTATTGTATGTGGTTTATGATTTTTATGACTTTATGGGGTTTATATGATTTGTAACTATTATTGCTTTTACATCGATAATTAATAAGGTTTAATAATATAGGTTGTGTGAATTATAGATTAATTAAAGTTTATAATGTTTACGATTTTTATGTTTTGAATAAGGTTAATAGGGTTGGTTAATTTTCTAGAATTGTAAGCTTTATAATTTTTATTGTTTATGCTTTTATGTATTTATATATTTTATTGTTTTCAAAGCTTTTATAAGGTTTATAGGTTTACTTTTTTATGTATTTAATATAATGCTTTATAATATTTTATGGATTTAACGGGTTATATGTTTTTTTTTATGGATTTTATACATTTTATATCCCTGGTAGAAATAAAACGGTAGAACTGAGCAGTTTATTAGCAGTTTTGATGAAAGTGCCCCGTTTATCAGCAGTTCCACTACCGATTAACTGCCAAAAATGAAACGGTTTTTCTAAGCATTCTATTGGCAGTTCCGAAAAATCGCGAGTTTATTAGCAGTATCGCTGATGAGAAACCATGTTACACTAGTATAATTAAATCACAACTATTAACTTTTTAATTTATATTTTCATTATTTACTAATTAATTTATTGTTTAAGAGGAAGCCGTATCTGATGTCCTTGTCTAATCACATCTTTTTTAATTACTCATATAGTAGTTTGTTAATTGCAAAACTAAGAGTTGTCCCTGATTCTTCTTAATATAAGGGATATTTAGAGCCATAGAAGAGTATCTAACATTATTTCCTTTCCGCGAATAGTTCAAAAAGGAAAACCTAACCTCAATTTTCGCGTTTCAACGTATTCTCGGAAAGGAAATAACGTTAAATATTTTTTTAGGTCACTAAATATTTCTAACTTTAAAGAATTGGAGATGAGTTCTAATTTTTCAATTAATAAACTACTATTTGATTAAATAACAAAAATATAATTAGACAAGGACAGTAGATATACGACCTCCTCTTAGTAATGGCACATAACAAAATAATAAAACTGATAAATAAGTAATGGTATACATATGGGTCATTCTAATACTTTTCGAACAAATCTTGTCAGGGATTTTGCCGGCGACGTTATATGAAAGCACTCATCAAAATAAGCTCTCAAAATTTGTTAGCATCTCAGGTCCCCTGTACGACTTAGAAGAGTGTTCTGAGTTTTCAAAAGTGGCGAAAAAATGGCTATTTTCGAAAACTTCGAGGGAGCTCTCATTGATACCAATTTGAACGTATAAAAAATAACTTTTCTTTTTTTACGAACTTTAAGGAAAAAAATATTAGACCCCCTTGTAAGTTCAATGGATTATATACCCCTATATAGCTAAATATAAACCTAAAATTTTGCTTTTTTTAGGTTATGTTTGGTTGTTTGCCATTTTATGAAATCGGCCAAGCATAACATAAAAGATGCAAAATAGGGGTGACCCATTGAACTTACAAGGGGGTCTAATATTTTTTTTCTTAAAATTTGTCAAAAAAGAAAAGTTATTTTTTGATACGTTCAAATTAGTATTAATGAGAGACCCTACAAAATTTTTTAAAATAGCCTGTTTTTGGCTACATTGGAAAGTTTAGAACACTCTAGTAGGTCGCACAGCAGACCTTAGGTGCTAAAAATATTTTTGAGAACTTATTTTGATAAGTACTTTTATATAAAAAAATCGTCAGCAAAATCCCTAACATGAGTGCATATATATATATATGTATATAAAATATATAATTCAAATTTAGTTCTTGAAATATATTAATGAAATAAATTATGAAATTTTTTATTATTTTTATTTTCTTATTGAAGTGAAAAAGTTGTGAATATATGTATTATTGAGATATATATTAAATTGTAGATATAACTATATAAATTAGTAAAATATATATTAAAACAAATGATGAAATATGAATGAAAAATAATAAACTACTCTGATCCAAAAGGTCAAACAAATTTGTTGATTAAAAGAACCTTTGTTCTTGGATCCTACGGTGGTTCACAGTGAGAGTGGACAGCTTGTGGGAAACAATTTTTTATCAAACTTAAGGAGGTGGTTTCTGGAACCTAAATATGAAGCCTAGCACCCGTAATCTGTTCCAATGGGCCGCTGTTCTCGAGATATGAAGATTTTGTTTCAAATATGCGTTATTTTAATGAAAAATGTACCTTTTCTTTTGATAATAACTCTGCAAGCTATTATGCTAAAAATATTGACTCAAAAGATAATTAAAGTACGTGAAAAGAGCTACAATTTATGCTTTGTTTCATATCAAATTATGATTCTAATCCAAAGTTATTACAATTGAAGATGATGATTTACAATGCTGAAAATTCATCGAGTTTGAGAGTTAAAATACATCGAATATTCATAAATTTTAATCATCATCTTCAAATGTTAATAGCTTTGCACCAGAATAATATTTTTATACAAATCGAAGCTTAAATTACAGCTATATCCGCCTACTTTGATTATCGTTTGAGTCAATATTTTTAGCATAAAAGCTTGCAGAGTTATTGTCAAAAGAAGAGATACATTTTTTATTAAAATAACGCATATTTGAAGCAAAATACCTCATATCTATGGAACGGGGGCCCATTGGAAAAGATTACGGGTGTTAGGCTTAATTTTTAAGTACCAGAAATTACCTCCTGAAGTTTGATAAAAAATCGTCTCCTACATTGTGTGCACTCTCCTTGTCAGTCGGTAGAGAGTCGGATTCCCACGCCGATGACCCGGGTTCGATTCCTAGTCTCTGCCGATTGATATAAGCACCTCTGTAAAAATAGCATGTGCTTTGTTTACAAACACACTGCAGACCCCCTTCGTCGATGAGCACCATATAGGATCACAAATATGGCGACGTTAAAAAATACCTTTGTTATTGAAATAATGTTAAGATAGCATTTTATTAGCAGTTATTTAGAAAGACTTCAGTTGTTTAATCGGCCGTTAAACTGCTAATAAAATCGTGCTAAAACAAAATTTCGTTCATCACTCTACTTTCTGTACAGTTTATCAGCAGTTTCATAGCAGTTCATCAGCAGCAAAACTGCCGATAAAACTTTTTTGATAGCATTTCCGCGGACATTTTTCTACAAGGGATGGTTTATGAGTCTTATATAATTTATACAATTGTTATGGGTGTATCGCATTTTTTATTGTGGTTTCTAATTTTTATGTTTTTCTGGATTTTATGTAGGTAATAATTTTTTTAAGTCTTAAGTTTATTATATTCTCGATTTTTACGTCTTGTATAGAGTTTATGAATTTTATAAAATTTATAAGTTTTACTATTTTTGTTATTAATATTTCTTTTATTTATTCAATAAAGTTTATGTATTTTATAATATTTATAGTTTTTATGTGTTTTTATAATTCTCTTATTTTAATTGGTATACTTAGTTTAAAATTTTATAACTTTTATAAGGTTTATATAGTTTATTGTTTTTATAGCTTTTATACAGTTTATGATTTATATTAGTTTTATACTGTTTATTTTTTGTATGTATTTAAAGAATTATGTGTTTTACGTTGTTTACAATTTTATACTTTTTATGGATTTATTTAAATTACGAGGATTATAATTTTTATAAATATTTTTTGGTTTATAAATTGTGAATGATAATTTTATGTAATATCAAATTTCTTGTCCATAACTCGGGTTGGTATTTAGCCCGGTTTACTATTAAGAAAAATTATTGTGCTCAGTAAGACTAGTTTATGTGTAGCTATGTTCGGCTAGATAGCTTCACCCGTCTCAATCTTTGATTGCTGCGGCTGACGAATATGATGTAGTACTGAAAAGGCGGTATAGTCAATAAATACACGGCTAATCCATCGAAAACCAACAAATATTTATTTTAGCTCACTTCATTAAAAAAAAACATTGAGACCTGAAACATTAATTTTGACCGTGAATGTTCACAGTTATCTTCATCCACATTCGTCAACACCCCCCCCCCCCTCCACACACGCGCACACACATACACACACACACACAATCACACACAATCACACATAATCACACTTATAGAGGACGTATTTTCAGAACCGTTGCTTTTAAAGGAAAATTTTGTATCGGCTCATAAACAAAAAATTATATTTTTAAGTTTAACTCAGGCTGGTCTAAACCACAATCGTACATGAATAGTTGTCGAATATAAGAACTAGCGTGCTGTATAGCGCTGAATTTCATCCTGATATAAAGTTGTAAACATTGGTATTTCACTTTGTCCCACAATTTTGGCAATTTAGATAAAAGGTCTTCTTACAAAAATCATTGATTTTTGATTTAATATGAATTAAGCCACTGCAAACGTGAGGTATTCTACCCTGCCATACCCTCCCCTATATTACTTTTTTTCTTATTATTTATGCTCTTATTTATAAATAATTGCAACAGTTTTTTTTCGGCGTCATGAACATTGCTGTTGATCTTTTAGTTGTTCTGTGAAAAACTACTTGAATAATTTTTAAATATGCAATTACAAAATTAAAAACATTCATTAAATTTGTTTTCATACTTTAACGTTAGTATTTGAAAGCATGCTTAATTATAAATCACTTTTAATATACATACTTTAATTTTTAATTCTTTCTTTAAGTCGACTTAAGTGGATTTTCTACTGAACGGCTCGTTATGTTCTTTATCTAATTGAATTCGAAGCAAGGAAGTAGTATTAAAAATAACCAAATGCTACTGAAGTTGAAGATAATCGATAGCAGTGATGATTGTTACGACAGAATTTTATCGTCGAGAAGTGAAAATTTTAATAGGCGAAAATTCAATTAGACATTTCCGATAATTTCAAAGGTAAAATTAATTTAATCTGTTAAGGCCGATACCCTAAAAAATGTAAAAGATACTTTGGAAAATCATGTAGAAATATTTTTTAGCCTTTAACTATAAGATTTCTGCATTCAAAATTTTTCAATTATTTAAGTTTTCTCGAGTTTTGTACAGTAGAAAATGATTTAGGCCCCCATTACGAGATTGTAAATGGTCCACTTTGATCTGATCCATATATTTAGTTTGCATAATTTAAAGCTTTTCACGTAGAAATGAAAGAAAATTGTGTATCCTCCAGGACTACTACGTCCCTAACGGGTTAAAAATATGTATGTATATATGTGATAGGTCATTAATCAAAATGGGAAAGGTTTATTTTTAATACGATGACGATGACGATGACGATGACGATGGCGATGGCGATGGCGATGGCGATGGCGATGGCGATGGCGATGGCGATGTCGATGGCGATGGCGATGGCGATGACGATGACGATGGCGATGACGATGACGATGACGATGACGATGACGATGACGATGATGATGATGATGATGATAATTAATCATCTATTGTAAGTGTAATTTTACGGAATTAAGTGAATTTGCAGTTAGAAATAACCGGAACCAGTGCTCTACAATAAAATGCTGCTCTTGTATATCATACACTATATACTTAAATTTTTTCAGCGCTATCTGTAGTTTAATTCTTGCAAATGAATGATGCAAAGGTACTGCTTATATTTTCAGGGGGTTTCCTCGAGTCATAAACCGTATATCACAACATCTATCACACGAGAATATCCCCACCCCATGTATTCTATGTATTTTTTCAATCTATGCAATATATAAGAAGTTGATTATCTATGTTATCGAGGCGCCTAATGAGAGACGTAAAATGCGTAAAGAAAGCTCAGTCATCGTATTAAATCAGCCAGAAAGCGGAGCACTTTAAGCACATTTTTCTATTAAAGGCAAACGGCTTCTACCTAGGAAATGGGGTGCGGGAAACTCAGCGCATGCGGCGAAGCGCTTGTTAGACTAAAACTCAAAAAGACATCACGTAACTGGGCCGAGTGCCAGTTTTGCTGCTTCTTTCGTGCCACTTATCTCTCGAATTTTGTATACCGCTCGGGCTTTATCTACCCTTTCCTTCGACATTTTTATTACGTCTGCGCCCATTTACTTTACCTTCCTCTGGTTGCGAAATTTATATACTTACAACCGCTTCAGTTTTCTTACATTCTCTTTTGTTTCTTCTCTTTCGGAGCTGGCTTTTGCTTCATCCCGACGTCAATTCATCCTTTCTGATTTATTGCCCGATCCTGTCCATTTTTCTTTTCCGGTATTTTCTAAACGGCGTCCTACTTTCTTCGTGTTTTCTTTTGCTACGGCGAATACGCAAATGTACTTTGTCTTGTAGATGCTTCGTCTATATACTTCGTGAAATATAAATATTACTCTTCGAGCTTCGCTGCTCCGATGCACTCTACACACGTATCTTACGGTACCTTCTTGAATAAAATGTTTCGATGCTGGAGATGTTCTTTTGAACCATTCGAAATTTGAAATTTATTTCAAAGACTAGTATACATGCATAAACTTGTTTAAAACAATATTTCATTTGTAAACAGATTAATGATATATTGAGTATGTTCGAATTTGATTTGGCTATTGATCATTTATAAGTATTTACTTTAACGCATTACGTGACAATCGGACATTTTTTTTCGTCTTAAGGTGGCTCCTGTATAATATATAGCACACTAAATGATCATTCAATATAACAGCTTTTTAGCACTTTACTACAATATTTTATTATGAGAGAAGATATAATGTATGTTAAAGTTTGTATTATTTCAAGAGCAGATATTGTTAATTAATGAAATAAAAAGGATTTTTGTACTTTAAACACACTGCGATTTTTTATTTTTCATCCGATTTAAATTTAGAAGTTCTCATTTTATTCTTCGGATAATAATTTTCAGGGGGACTTACCCAAAGAAAAATTAAAAAATAATTAAAACCAAAGAATTACACACAATTGATCATAAATGTATCCAATGTGTAAATATAAACAATTGTGAGTAACTCTTTGGTTTTTGATTATTTTTTAATTTTTCTTTGGGTAAGTCCACCTAAAATTATCCAAGGTATAAAATGAGACCTTCTAAATTTAAATTCAATAAAAAATAAAAAATCGCCGAGTGTTTAAAGTACAAAAATCTTTCTTTTTCATTAGTTAACAATATCTACTATTGGAATCTAAGAAATTTTGATAAAAAAATTTATTTCGTCATATTGTGATAAGCATTTCTATCATATTATATTTTCTTTTATATTAAAATATTTCCACCTTAAAGCTTTCAGAAAAAGGTTTTCTTCTTATGATTTTGAGTTTGCTCTTTTAAATGGTGTAACCAGAATTGAGATGACCAAAACTTCAACAAAGTTATATATATTGTAACGAAAAGCGTTACTGAAAATGTTTCGTGCTAAAAGTGTGCTGTAAGAAAATGTGGATTCATAAGATAATTTAACCAGTAAAGGACGGGTGGCTAATATATATGAACCACTACTTCAATTAAGAAATTATTTTAGACAAACTGACTAACTCAACAGCAATTAGCTACTATCTAGAAGTTTACGGGATTGCTGATTACGAATCTGCTATCAGCATTTAAAATTCGAAATGGCGTATCCAATATGGTGGACAAAAGTAGCAACTTCGATGCTTTTTACAAACCGCTTTGAAATATCCTTTTTATAGGTTTTTCGAGGTAATTGTCACGAATCTGCCATCAGGTTTTAAAAATTAAAAATGCTGCATCCAATATGATGGGCAGAAGAAGAGTACTTTGATGTTTTTCAACTAAACTATTGTAAATCTGGTTCTCGGAATATTATGGGATTGCTAATTATGAATCTATTATCAGATTTTTTAAATTTAAAATGATGGATCCAATATGACGAACGAAAATGGCGATATTTTTTACTGATATTCTCCGACTACTCGCTTTATCGTTACGGTATTTTAGTGTTGTTGCTAACAAATCTGATATTATAATTTATAATTTCATATTTCAAATTGTACAAATTACGTAAGGATCGATAAGGTAAATTATTTTTGTATGTTCTGCAGCCAAATAATCACAATTGAATATGTATTATTTTTCAAATATATAATTTAACCTAATAAAAAAATTTAAATCGTGTTTTTTCCGTTTCCACCCTAACCATTTTTTAATTTTGGTATTAAAGTAATTCTTAGGCATAATAGGAATGATATCTGCAAAACAAACGCAATCCGCAAGCCTTTTTTAGTTAGGCGAGACCCACCGCGTTAGTGTAAATGCATTACTAAGAGCATAAAATTGCCTATCTTTTACAACCGCAAAATTTGGATAGGCTCTTTCCCTTCTTTTGTTATACATAAGAAAAGTTATATTTACTTTAACGGGTCAGTAGGGTTCTATTGATCACAATTTCAAAAAAAAAATTTCGTACAAGAATTTATTTTTACAAAGCAGTCTTTTTATACATAAAAGTATAGATATTGAATGAATAGAAAAAAAAATTAATTTAATTTTTCGATGATTTAAGACTGTGATTTGACCTCCTGAAGTGAGCACTCCTGGTTGTTTACCGACATGATATCTCCACTTTGAAGCACCTGAAAACAAAAATTCAAGTGTTTTATTACAAAGTATAACTATAATTTTAGTCCGTACATTCTACATGCACCATCGATAAAAAAAGAGAAAATGCTTTTGAATTTTTTGACCTCATTTGAAACGTTAAAAAGTTATGTCCAAAAATGCCAGGACGAGATATCTCGGGATACTGCACCAGAGAGTTAAACAAATTTAAAATCTTTAATTTATTTTTATTCTTTAATTATTTTATTACTCTAAATATAAAAAATTATAGTTTTTTAAGAGTTTATGTACATTTTTGAAAACGACAATCTTTTACACTTGAACTAATAAAATATAGGGGAGAACGGGGTAATACCGGTCACTTGTCAATTCCGGTCATCCTTATATTTAACTAGCGTTCCCCGTCGCAGCTTCGCCCGCGATTTGAGTGTCTGGAATTCATTTGTTAATAGAATTCATTCAATCATATAATTATGATTTTCTGTTTCATTTGTAATAATAAATCAATAAAAAATGTCTTAGTCTAAAACTTCTCTGTAAACTACGTTAGCGACGTTGCCTTTCGGAGCTAATATTACCAGATTACTGGCGGAGCCTACCCTAGAACATCCCACATAAAACTGTCCGTGAGAGAAACAGTTTTCTATCAAGTCGATGCCAGCCATTTTCAATGACTGCCCTTGAGATTCGTTGATGGTCATGGCAAAGCACAACTTGATTGGAAACTGTATTCTCTTAAACTCAAACGGATAGTCTGATGGGATTAGAGGTATTCGCGGAATAAGAACTGATTCCCCGCGAGCACTTCCAGTGATTATTGTAGCTTCTATAACATTTTTACGAAGAGTTTTTATTTGTAGTCTAGTTCCGTTACACAATTTAGGAGGACAAAGATTTCTCAGCAACATTATAGGCGCTCCAACTTTGAGGTTCAATCTATAAGGTGGAAACCCGGGTGGAATCAAACTATTTAAAAATTCAACAGGGTAGTGACAGACCGCATCATCGGTTTCAATAACAGAATCAAATGATTTATATTCAGCAATCTGTTCTTCAAAAGCATTCAAGAGTAGCTCATTAATGG
Organism: Gastracanthus pulcherrimus; assembly: GCA_949152435.1. NCBI lineage: Eukaryota > Metazoa > Arthropoda > Insecta > Hymenoptera > Pteromalidae > Gastracanthus > Gastracanthus pulcherrimus. The sequence continues at coordinate 134,163,200 of OX424576.1, forward strand.
TAGCTGCTTTATCATTTTTTGGCGTTAAAATAGCTCGCTCGCACAACCAATCTATGGGTTTATCTTTTATATTATTCACATCAGGATATATCTTGGAAATAAGTTCTGATAATGTGGTGACTACCGTACATAAATTTGATGGAATAACAATCTCATCTTCTACGGACGGGAAAGTTCCGTTGCCTATTTGGAGTAGTGTTTCTGCGAAAATTCCGGCAGATTCATCATTATTTAAATAAACTCTCATATTTGTGTGCAGAGAAAGTTTTTGAATATGAGGCCATAAATATGACTTCTTTATGCAAGAATTCACTTCATCCGCACGTGTACCTCTAGGTACAACAGGAAATGTTTGCCGGAAATCTCCAGCTAATAGAATAGTGACTCCCCCCATCAATCTATCATTTCCCCTTATATCTTGCAATGTTCTATTGAGAGCCTCAAATCCACCTTTATGGGCCATTGTGCATTCATCCCAAACTATTAACTTACACTCTTTCAAAACTTGTGCCATATTAGACTGTTTTGAAATGTTACAAATTGGTGTCTGGAGTTTATTTAAGTTCAAAGGTAATTTAAAAGTAGAATGAGCCGTTTTACCTCCTTGCAGCAATGTAGCTGCAATTCCTGATGAAGCAACAGCTAAGGCTATACGGTTGTGTTTTCTTATTTTCGAAAGTAAAAGATTAATGAGGAATGTTTTACCGGTTCCTCCAGAAGCATCAAGGAAAAACATTTGACCGCTACTTTTCTCGACGCTTTCTAAAATTATTCTGTAAACGTGAGACTGTTCATCGTTCAGTAAAATTTCGCTATCAGTTATAATTTGTTCCAGAGCATTCGTATCGTAACAGATTTCTCGAATATAGTCTCTGTTTTGTACAGATAACTCATCTCTAGATGGCTGAGGCAGACCATATTGATGCAGACATTGACCACCCATTGACAACAAACTATCTTCCAGACAAACTAAGCATTTATTATAAATTTTACTCAACATTGAGTTGATGATCCCATCTTATAAGTGAGCTTCCATTTCACGCCGAATATCTTCTGAAAGATGATCTTTGTACTTTTCCCAAAGACTTGAAGCATCAGATATATGACAAAATAATAACATAACCGCAAACAAATTTCGCAATCTGAGTGGAGAGTCACAAAGTACTGCTTCTTCCAAAGTTGCATCCCAGTCTTCTAATAAACCTAAGGCTTTACACGCTGCCTGAAATGTAGGTTGTACAATGCCATCAACAGTTTTCAATTCCAAAAAAGATTTTGGACCTCGAACTTCGTGAAGCAAAAGGCGTAGATAATAACACTCAGAGTTATTAGGGTAGATGGTATATACTCTACCTAGAGCCGTATCTTTCTTTACTTCAGGCCAGCCACTGACATCATCCCCACGTTTTCTTCTTTCAAATTTATTTTTCTTCCATGTGTAATAAGATGGAACTTCAACGTAAAGAAGCGTTCTTGCAAAACTATCTACCTGGCATAATTCAAAAATACAAGAAGTGTAGTTTTAGGAGGATGATTTATGATATTCCTCAAGCGATTATAATCTTTTTGATCGAAGTAGACGCGTTGACCATTTTCTAAATGAACAGCGAGGTGAAAAACTGTTGGAAATCTTTCATGAATAGGGAAACTTAAGATTCTCCATACTGCCTCGGAACTACTGATATATCGACCACTTTCATAAATTTTAACTTCGTCTTTTTTATCTTCTATAGCGAATACAGCCTGATCACTGCCTTTGGTGATATATTTACAAACATACTTTATCGATTTAACAGAGTTGCAGTATTCCACATTTATATGAGCTTCAAAAATCCGCGAAAGAACAGGATTGTATGGTACGACCCAGCGGTTATCAATGGTAATGCCATTGATTTCAACAATAAAACCACCATCTTCCGGTTTCCTACGTCGATATTTTGGGTATCCATCATCTCCTGTTTGAGTTTCTTGCAGAATTCTTTAGAAAATTTTTTGCTGCAACAACCTTCTTTCATGCAAGGCGACCTGTTATTTAAGCTACCGCAAGGTCCGTGGATCATGTTGGCCTTGACGATTTCATATGTTTTAACATATCGATCGAGTATTCCTCAGAATTTCTATAATTATTTCCTATATCATCATGAGACATGATCGAAAAATATTGCCAATTGTTAACAATATGATCTACAATCTGAATACGAATCTCCCGAGACAAAACTTGAGTGTCGTACAGATGAAAAGATATTGCATTGAAGAGGCAAGCACCATCCGCCAACATGGGAACTACTTTATGTGGCGTCATAACGCCATTTATGCTCAATATTTCCACAATAATCGTGACAACGCAGGAAAACCGTGATATTACTCACAATAGACTAGAGTTCTCAGACTCATAATGCCTTTTCAAGGCTTCATCGCCTCTATATATAATGAGACTCGATTATTTCTCTTGTGGTTGAAGCTCAGCGTAGCCATCTAGCGGATCTTTATCGGTATTACATACTTTACAATTCATGAGAAATATCAACACTGCACGTTCCCTTCGTATTATCATTTCGAAAGTTACGACACGGAAACAGTCTCGTTCTGTTATACTGAAATTTTATTGTCTGCGAAAATTTTTTTTTCTGCGAAAATTTAGTAAGAAATGGAAGAAACGTTTCAACCGTTTGCACGCACGGAGGGTGTGATTTTTTCGAATCGTTTTTTTCCTAATGTCGTGCCAGATATGATGCCGCAAGAACCATCCTGAAATATATGTCCCCCACATAAATATAGTACAGCTGGAAAAAATGCACATTTGACGCATTTCACCCCCTGGGGGTGAAATTTAAAAAGCTAAGAAATTTTTTTCTGAGTAATGATATTCCAGATATAATGCCGCAATAACCATCCTGGAATCTCTTTCCCCGCAGAAATATAGTGAAAAAACGAAAAATGCATATTCGACGCATTTCACCCCCTGGGGGTGAAATTCCGAAAAACCCAGAAATTGCTTTTTTCCTGATGTTATTCCAGACTTTTTGTCGCGAGAACCGTCTCGAAATCTCCTTTTCCCGCAGAAATATAGTAAAAAATCGAAAAAACACATTTTAACCCTTTCCATCCCCTGGGGGTGGAATTTCAAAAAACCGTTTCTTAGTGAGCACCTACTATGTGGGTAGAAGGTACTCACAAATTTTCAAGTTAATCGGATGAGTGGTTTTGGCTGGGCATTGATGAATTAGTCAGTCAGTCAGTCAGGACAAGTATTTTTATATATAGAATAGAAGAATAGATAGAGATAGAGAAGATAGAGATAAAGATAATTTAAACATTTGTACATAATAATTCCAATAGTATATCATACGGAACATACCATACTATCAATCTAATGTTCAAACAGCATTCTGTTCTGGTTTATTAGTTAATTATGCGCAAATAATGTTTAGGCGTTCATTTCTTATAAGAAATCTGATCTATAACTAAGCTTTTACGCATACTATTTAAACTTTATACAGTTTCTTCATGCAACTTTACCAAATTGAACACTCTAATAATATGAATTAATAAAGAAGAAATCAAATAAATTGTTTGATTTTCTTATAATTTCTATTTAAATCATTAAGCAGAATTGAGGTAATCCCGGTCACCATGTTATTCATATGGACGCTCCCAAACATGAGGTTAGTAAAGCGTTGTTTTACGCTCTCTGATAATTCATCTTTGCTTAAGTGTTTCTTGTTTAACAGTGACTTTTGGACTACATATTTCATTGTTAAACTACAAATAATAGTGTGATTGGTCATATTGAGGCTCACGTAATTTATTAAAAGAAACGTTTTACCTATATAAGTAATGTTTTAATAGTGACTGCGATTGCACGAAGGCTGACCGGTATTACCTCATACTTCAGGTCATTTCCAGCCAAATCTATTGTTTTTATTTGGTTTTATATCTTGGATACGTTTGAATTATAAACGAAACTGATTAGAAATATTTAAAGTAAGTAACTTTAACTTTATCCTAATCATTTACACTGTATGGAAAACTATTTTAGAACGTGAATAATATGCATTTTTGCTTAGGTGACCGGGAATACCCCATCCTCCCCTACAAGACATTGATTGTGTGGCTTATATTTTCACATTTTGTACCATTATTGATCGATGTCATCGATAAAATTATAAAATTTCAATATATTATAATATTTATTTATTTAAAAAATTCAAAACCACAAAATCTAAAACATTATTTGCTTTATACGCTTCAGTTTTTTTTATATTCTCCAAAATTGTATTCTGATCGAATAAATTACGATAACAGTTTTTGATCATGCGTACTTTATTAATTAAAATAAAATACTTTTTGATTCCGCGTTTAGTAGGTCGAACGTTAATTTGATAGTTTAGCATATAAACAATCTTTGGGTCATTCTTTAACCATTTAAAATGATTGCACATATTTTATTTTATTGACCATAAGTCATAGCAAATTTGAACGTATTCTCGTACTGTTCGATATATGTCGCAAGTGAATATGTGTAATTAACATTTTTTTATTCTTCCTCCGTCAAAGATTTCGATGCATGTTTCAGAACGCAGGGCTAACTCGAGTATCCGAAAGTAGAGCTCGGGCACTAAGGTACTAAGCGCACGTGACGACACTTAGTATCTGCAGTCTCCCCTCGGGTTCCCCTGGGGCGCTCAGGTCGCACTAAGCGCACGCGGCGGCACTTGGTATCTGCAGTCTCCCCTCGGGTGCCCCTCGGGTTATCATAGGTCCCTTGGGCAGACCTCAGGGCGCTATTATGGCAGCGCTAAGCGCGCGGCGATACTTAGTATCCGCAGTCTCAACTCGGTTTCCTCGAGGATATTAAGACAGCCCTAAGCGCGCGCAACGACACCTGGTATTCAGCGGGCGCAAGGGCAGCTGTAAGCGCGTGTAGCGTCACCTAACATCTACGGTCTCTCGTTGTGCGTTAAGTCGAGCTCGTAGCGATACCTAAAGGTATGTCTAGAACTGCGTGTATGTTCCGTGAGCTAAAAGGTCTTGCGGCACACGAGATCTAGAGTGGAAGTAAGCTAGTGGATTTTGCCAACTGAAGAAGTATCTCTAGCACTGAAGAGAATAAACAACATGACCTGAAGTAATATCTTTTTCACCATACCCTGGCCGAAAGTACCACATTTGCTCCCGGCTCAGAAACTGAAATGTGTCATTTTTGGCCCGGGTATGGTGAAAAATAGTATACGCACCACGGGAGGAAAAATGGCTACCCCATAGCACGTGATTACCTGCCTTTGGCTCGGATGGCAATTTTATACACTATGGACCAGCCAATACTTTATCTCTCTAGATGCGTAATATACTATTGCTGAGAGCGCAACAATACAACCAAATAGCTCCATCGCGCCTTGTGCATGCGCTATATTTGAACGCTTAATTCACTAAGTGAAACCGTGTGTGTTGGATTTTGAAAACAGTTCCACGTGTACTTCGGGGCTTGAGCTGATAATATGCTGCATGAACTTTATTTACTTACATAATTGAATGAAACTCAAGTATTTCCCATTCGTTTCCAAAAGTGTTGCTAATTATACACGCGAAGCTAAAGCTTCATGAGGATGTACAGTTGCGTTCAAGCTAATATTTATAGGTTTAACTTATATACATTCAACGCCGATGCGGAGCTAAAAGTTTGCCTGGGTTTTGAAAAATCGCCTGGTGTCTTTTTAACCTCGAGTGCGTGAATTTGTGGCGGCTACTTTCATTGGCTCTATGATAATCCAAAATTTTTATTGCAATTATAGCGCGGTCTCAAAAATTACGAACTCTGCTAGCGCAGCCTCGCATATGCAGACTTAAATTTAAAATTTTTGATTCCCCTCACTACTATGAAAGCACTATAAGGCTCGCTACTATAAGGCTATATCACTAGAAAATAATAGACCTGGTTATTAAATTACTTTATAATTTCACTTATCATTGGAATTCGAAATGGATATCTATTATATGAAATATACAATTTATTAAAATGAGATGAACGATTATTGATTATTGATTATTGATATTCTTAGGGCGAGGTATCTACTGATGGTTACCTCCGCGCTTATGAAACCCCTTATGAAATGCACCTATTCCCAGTCGAACGTTTGCACCTCCCCAGAGTTTTTAGTCTGGACCATCTAGCCACCGGGAGGTATCATTTAATGATTCCCTAATCCCTCCTCAGAGCGAACATTCTGGATGGCTCTGACCCCAGTTTCCTAGCCACATTGAGACGATCCACTACCAAAGTCGCGTCGCTTTTCCTGTAGTTGTGACGATCGTCTCAAATAGGCCATCCACCAGCAGACAATGTGACAGCCTCTTCTTCAAGCGAATGCCGAGTTAGCCTTTTGTTTTCTCAAGGAGAAAATTTTGTAACGATGATTTTCTTGAAATCTGAGATTACGATGTATTTCGATGTTTTTGAGGTCGCTGAATCGAAATATATAGGTTTTAAAAAATGCCTGTCTGTATGCGTGTGCGTGTGCGTGTGCGTGTGCGTGTGCGCACGTATATGTATATGGTTAAGTTTCGTTGTAAAATTTTACAGGTATATCAGATATGACCCAACATAGAACTGATTAAATTTTGAAGCTAAATTGTCGAAAATTTATTTATGCTTATTTCAAAAAACCTAAAAGTTTGAAAAATTATTTAAAAATGAAAAAAGTTCTTTTTATTGTTTTATGAGCTTGCTATGTCAAAAATATGTATATATTCGTTAAATAGACATAATTTCCTTTCGCTTGGTATATCTTACATATACTCTAAATTTTTTTTATTTTAAACTATCATTACGTTTCATATATATACATATAATGCCTAATTATTCACAAAGAAGATGTATAGTGGTCAGTGTCTCATCAATTTAATATAAAAATAATGCACCATTTTTATTTAAGTTTATAACGTAAAACGTATGATTTATTTTATTGTATTTTATTCAAGCCAAAAGTTATTTTTATATCTCCACTTGTCCTCCATTGAATATAATAATATACTTGTATACGAAATTTTAGAGGACAAAATCAAGGGCATCTCAAAAACTTCTATCCGATTACAAACGATTCAATCCGATTAAAGAAATGGTGGTCCTAGTCGTATAAATATATGTAACTATATTGTGAAATTGAGTATGTCCGGTAGAATATTTTTATTTTAATTTTTATTATTTGTACGTGCTAAGTATGAGATCGTTGAGGATGACCAGTTAGATGCGTATTTTTCCAGCCTAATATTTTTTAAGCTAGGTCGATTTTTAAAAGAGTGTCACGAATGACGCGCATATTCTTTATTGCAGTAAGATCTGCGGAACACGGTGCTGCGCGCCAGCAGTTTATGGCTGGGGAAACCCAGTCCGGTCCGTCGGCTGCTTCGCCGATGATAGAAGTACGACTGGGCCAGGTAGTAAGGGCCATTGGCCCAAGGTATCATGTAAGTCGGAGTGCGAAAGCTCCGGCAGTCTCAGCATCGACACGACAGTATGCACATCGTGCGATGTACTATGTATTCTCCTTTTTCTGCTAAGTTTTTAATATAAGTTATTTTTTCCCGTTCCTACCCTATGGAAACATATATTATAATAAAAATAATTTCCAAAAGTAGGTACTTTATATATATGTTTTGAGTATGATCTTAAGAGTTGTACGCTCAGTTTGAGAGTAACATCCACATTAACACTCAACTTGAGAGTTACTTTCAATGTAACACTCAAAATGAGAAATACTTGCAAGTTGAGTTGCGAGTTCGCAGTTGAGTGTTTTTTCCAGTGTTTTCCTCACAAAATTTGGGAGTCTTCTCTCCGTTATTGCTTGCGATTTTCACCAATGGCCTCCCCAGGGTACTACGATTCACTAGATATCTGATTTAAGCTGACGATACGCAAATCTATAGAAGTTGTAAACACCATCAACTTATTAATGTCATTATGGTAGGACTGTGGTATTTTTTTTACCAAAATATAGAATTTTCTTTTATTACATTTTCTTAATCTTCGTAATTGTAAGAATGTTCTAAAATCTGCCAGATGACATAACTCGATGTTTTAACAAAGTTATACTCATTCAAATAAAATAATTTACATTAGATAACATACAAAATTAAATCTTCAAACGTGTTTTTCTCGAAACTAATTTTTCTAACTTTAAAAAGTTGCTTGCGCATGAGGTTTTAATGAATCCTTTTGAGAAATATTTGTAACTATGGTGTGAACAAAAGTTATCACTTTTAGAGTAAAAATACATCCATAGTTTATATTATATATACAAGTTATTATAAATAAATGTCGTTTTTTCTTGTTCTTTAATGGTTTTTTAATACGTATCAAGCTAGATTGTTTTAGGTATATTAAGGAGCAATAAGTTTTGTAAAGTGATAACTTTGGTTTGTTAGTGCTTCAAAATCATATGGAAAATTTTTAAGTACCCAAGCCTACTGTTGATTTCGCGTACTACAGTTTGAAATATCACTAATTTTGGTGAAAATGAATACTAATTGTGGTATAAAATCAAGAGAATATGGTGAAATGGCTTAAAAATTTCAAATAAAAATATTTTAACTGAAAAATTTGACCTCGAGGAGATTTGATCGTGCGACGCTTTGCTCCGTAAATGGACAGTGAACGTTTTAAAACAAATTTTTAATCGGTTTTGCTGAGCCAAGTTAATTTTGAATTAACAGGATATCCTACACTCGACCTCTATGATTGGAGGTATTTACGAATCCACATGTCTGTCCAAAAAAACAAAAGTTGGTGTTTCGTCCTACCAATCAGAGTGGCCCAACCATAGAGGCCGAGTGTAGCATAGCCTGTTAATTCAAAATAAATTGGCTCAGCAAAACCGATTAAAAATTTGTTTTAAAACGTTCACTGAGCGATAGAGTCATTCTATCAAGAATGAGTTCAGCTAGTTATAAGGGTAACTGTAACTTGTAAGAGGAAAATAGAATCTCGAGTGACTGGCATCCTAAACTATAAATATTGGGTTTAGGGTTACGGTCCTATTATTATAATTTTAATAAATTGCAATTTGCTCAGCTTGGGCTAATTAAGTTTAGCATTTAAATTTCGTCTTTCAAAGTGCTCAGCTTTTGCTAGTTGGGTTTAGGGTTTAGGCTTTAGAGTTACCCTTTTTATTTTTAAACTTCTTTTATATCAAATTGTTCAGCTTGTGTTATTTAGGTTCAGGGTTTATGATTAGGGTATATCGTTTTATAATTACATTTTTTTTACTTAAATTACTCAGCTTGGGTTAGTTGGGTTTAGGGTTTGAGGTTTACGATTTTATTGCTCGTCTTTATGTATGTATTTGAATGTGATAGTGTGCTTTCGTTCAACTCGTTTTTCGTGTTTATCTATATAAGTACAACTGGACAATAATAGATTACGTAGTCAGGTTTCGCTTTTTTAATAATTACTTGTTAAATAAGTATTGCATCAAAATCTTTCTTACTGATTAAGAAAATAAAAGGACAATGAAAAAACAAGATCGACAAGCAGTAGCAGTCTAAGCCAAACATCGAGTAGTCCAGTCGTTCATAATTCAGCGTAGATGAGAAGCAGAGCTGAAGGGGCTTTCAAGTCGCGGAGGCAGATTGATAATAGAGAGAGATAGCGAGTTGGTACAGCGCAGTGCATACACACTCAGAGTAAACATGCAGCCAGCTGATTGGCACGTCTCTCGGCGCTGCAATGCAATGCGCAGCCTCCCAACATATAGGTATACATGTTGATTACCGGCGTAGACGCGTACGGGCGTCCGCGTACGGTACTGCGCTACACAGCTATATTCGCCTTCCTAATCTAATAAATCAGAGCTCTGTATCCCCCCCCCCCCCCCTCTCTCACGCTCTTCCTCTCCCTCATTGCACCGATAACACCTGGCTATTTGCTGTACACATTTCAACCCGGAGGCTTAGGGCATCCTCTAGTCTATTGCATTTCCTTTGAACAATCGAGCTTTGCGCGCGCGCACGATGTAGGATCCATTGACGGAAATAAGACACAGGACGAGGAAGAGGAGGATCGTGGATGCTGACCGATTTGCAAGGATAAAGCGATACCTTGTGTGTGCAATCGCATGCGATAATTGCGTGTGACCCATTGTCTTTCGTGATTAATTATTCCGTCATACACAGTGCTTTGAATAATCATTGATACAATCGCATAGAATTTATAAGAGAGAATTTATCGATTTTAGACCATCCTATCCTAAAAATCGTACGCCATATAGTAATAAATTTAAACGCCGTTTGAGTAAGAAGTTAAAATTTAGTATAAAAGTTGTACAATTAAAAAAGGACGCCCGCAGACTATTTTGAACGTTTTTGACATAAATAATTATATATAATTATATGTAATTATATTAAATTATAAAGGGATTTATTGAAAATACTAATAATAATAATAAATTCTGATGTGGAATCGATTTAATAACCTTTGATTTGCCTGACCGTTACTTACTCGGCGGGGGAAGTTGTGCTACAATCATAGTCTAAGGTTAATTTTGATCTAAATCATCATATAACAGGGGTATAAGTCCTTCAAACTGTAAATTATAGTAGATTGTAGCATAAAATATAAATAATAAATGTGAAAATCTTATAAAAACGTTAAACACGCAGTATAATATAAACTTTTGAATGGAATTGTATCACTATGTAGATATAGCGATAATATCGGGCGTACAATTGCGATTGCTATATTTTTATACATAATTTTCGTCCCATATCTAATTTACGAATTTACCAACGATAACAGAATATTTAGAATTTCGGAACCAAAGAAATATCTTCTATTTTACTATTTATTAATAATGTCACTCTAAAGATGTTGTTGCATGTTATATATGTAGTACAAATGACAAATTTATAACAAAAATGTCACTGAAAATTACATTGTTCCGTCAGACTTTGTAATTTTCGTGTCGTTTGAATTACAGATTTGGCATCTGCGCTATATATGTAACATGCAATAAGATTTTTTGAATAATATTATTAAGAAATAATGAAATAGAAGATATCTCTTCGGTTCCGAAAGTCTAAATATTCTGTTAACGTTGATAAATTCGTAAATTAGATATGTCACGAAAATTACAAGAAAAATGCCAGAAAAGGCACTTTTGGCTATTAAACATGATTTTTTTAGATAACTGAATCGCTTAGACTTTTGAAATAAAAGAAATCTTTTCTATTTAATACATTATAATACTCTAAAATATTTTCGCCTGGTTTTGTTTTCTTAAAAATCATTTAAATAGATAGGACAGCATGCAGCTGACTTTTTTGACAATCATTCATATACAATATACATTTACATATGTATAATACATATACGTAAACATATCCATATACAATGTACATATTCATTTTGTACACATACGTCTTTATTCGTTTTAATGCCCAGTTAAACATAGGTTAATGATTCACTTAACTATTTATGCGAGTATAGCTAGTATACATATATATTATACGTATGCAGTATACATATATATATACATATATGTAAACATATGAATATACAATTTATGCATTAATTTTGTACACATATGTCTTTATTCGTTTTAATGTCTCGATAAGCATAGGCTAATGAATAATGATTCACTTAAATATTTATGCGAGCGAAGCTACAGGGTACAACTAGTCATTACATATAACTTTTTTCATGGGTTGGAGTTGAGTTATATATAATTATAATATAAACATATAAAATTGTATATAATTATATATGATTTTACATATAAGTATACATAATTATATATGATTTTATATATAATTATATATAATTATATATAATTATATGTAAAAAAGACTCCCAAAATGTTGCAATTTGACTGAAAGAATACAAAACAGTCCGGGGAGATCAAGAAAGCCTTCTCATTCCATTATTTACACCTACAAACGATAGAGTCACTTCCAAATGAAGTATATTTATATACACTTATATATAGTTATATGTAAAATCATTTTTATTCGAAATATCATAACGTATATAGTAATAGTTTCGGCCTTATAATTTTTTGATTTTATCATTTTTAGGCGTTATAATTTTATACAATTTTTTTCGCCATTCTTTTTTTAAAATTAGTACTAAAGGTTATTGAGATCGCTGGTGCTGAATTTGGGAATCATCTTTTTATTTTTCATATACGTGGGAGTATGCAAAGATGGAGGTGCAAAATTCAACTCTTGTTATTATCGCATTTTTTTTCTTTAAAGTCTGTAAATAAAGGTTGTTTGAGATAGTCGGGTTTTTTATTCTTTTATATATGTCGGAATTTACGAGGGTGAAATATATAAAGGAATAAAGGTCAATTCTCATTATTTTCACAATTTTTTTTAGCATCGGTACTCATAGGTTTTCAAGGTTGAATTCGCAATAAATCAAAAACGCATTAACAAAACAAAAAGAATTTTTTTCCCTAAATCGTACAATAAATAAACAAAAGACCGCTGCCAATTAATTGGCACGTAGCTTCCTCCAACTAAATTAATTATTTCAATATTTAATTCTTTGCTCTAATAAATTATTTTTAAATTGCTATATCTTACCGAAATATAACCCTTTAAATCATTTTATCATTTTGATTATCATTATCATTATCATTATCATTATCATTATCATTATCATTATCATTATCATTATCATTATCATTATCATTATCATTATCATTATCATTATCATTATCATTATCATTATCATTATCATTATCATCATCATCACCATCACCATCATCATCATCATCATCATCATCATCATCATTGGGGACCAAAAAATAACATAACGACTCCGAAGTCTCCAAATTAATGAACGTCAAGTAAATCCGATTTATATTAAAACTTAAATCAACCATTTTGAATTTAGTATTTTTGTTAGAAAATGCATAATCAATCCAATGTATAGCAACCCAACCCCAATAATACCCCATTATCAACTTTCAATCAAATACAATTAATTTTAAAAATTTTTTAAAAATCATAAAAATGAAAATAAATAATAAAATAAAAACGAATTGATGAGTCTTAAGAAAATATAGTATAGCCAAAAATTGTATACTCCTTCAAATCTATTAGGGGAGGGTGGAGTAAGCGTGGCACCCCAACTTATTTTAAACATATCATTAAAATATTAAAACATATCAATATTTTAAAAATTGCAATGTATAGGCCTATTCTTCTAGTATTAAGATTCGGTATTGCAAATTTTTAATTTGAATTATATTATAGTTTAAAAAATCAAATTCTAGAGCGATCGAAAATGCCACACTTGCTCCACCGGTGGGCCATTAAATGAATAGATAATATTATTTTAAACATATAAAACAACGAAAAACTAAAACTCAAAAATCAAAAACCCTGAATGAGCCCTGAATCAGGTAATTTAACCGTGAATTACTCGAGATACAGAGGGATACATACATACGTATACACACACACACACCCATACAAATATTTTCTAAAAATAGTGTATTTTAACTTCGTATGTCTCAAAACATGTTTCTAACATATTTTAAGCAAAACTTTTCTTTTACTATTACAAAGCTTCCTTAAGGAGGAAGCAAGAATGAGCTGCTGTAGATAAAGTTCGATTCAGTAGTATCTATTATTGGCGGTTACATAATAAATACACATTCATAAATACACACACATACATTCATACAAACATTTTCCAAATACAGTGTATTATGATTCCAAATAACATAAAACATATTACTAATATTTCAATAAAACTTTCTTTTTAATATTACAAGCTTCCTCTGATGATAAAAGAAATTATGAAGAAGATGTAACGTTTAATATTTTAAAAGTTGCGATAGATTTTATGAGTTGTATGAAGATTATATAGTAGAGATATAGTTAAAATCCTGATTGATTTTTTTCAACTCTGCGTTTTTTATATGTTGAGACTGTCATTTATATATAAAATATGGTAAAATGAAATAGCTGAAAGAAAACAAAAATTAAACTTTTTTGTCTCTACTCTTTATAATTTTATGTTTATATTAATATTTTATGCATAAAGCTTATTCCGGTCACCCTTATTTTCAATAATCTAAACATTTTTAGGTAATAATTCGAATAATATATTAAACGCAACATAAAATGCAATTAATCTAATGTCCAAACAACCTTCTATTCAGTTTTATTAAGGAATTATACACAATCAAAGTGTAGGCCTACATTTCTTATAAGAAATCTGGTCTATAAAATAAGCTTTTATGCATATTATTTGTTGCTTTATGCAGTTATTTTTTGCATCTTTATTAATTTGAACAATCTAAGAATACGAAATAGTGAAGAAAAAAGAGTATAAACCTATTACTTTTTTGCCATTTCAATTTAAATTACTAAGAAGAATGGGATAATCCCGGTCACAATGTTATTTATATGACGCTCCCAAAAGTGAGGCTAAGAAAACGTTCCGCTGCGCTCTCAGGTAGGGTAACTTTGCTCAAGTGTTTTTGATTGAACAGTGGTTATGTTATTATATGTTTCACTATGTAAGTGCGAATAATAATGCGACGGATCATATGAAAGTACATATAATTGATTTATAGAAATTTTTCACCTATAAAAGTAACTTTCTAATAGTGATCGGAACTGTACCAAAGCTGACCGGTATTACCCTTTTATGTGGAGTAAATTCGGTCAAAATGCTTTTTTTATTTAGACTTATAGCTTCGATATCTTACATTTTTATATTAAACCAATAATAAATATTTATAGTCAATGGTTTGAACTAACATAATAATTATTTAAAGTTAAAAGAAACAATTTGAAAGTGGAAATAACAAGCACGTTTGCTTAGGTGACCGGCAATACCCCATCCTCCCCTACGACATGGCTAATGATATTGTTTAAGATTGCAGCATTTAAGAGGGCAGATCTGAGTTAAACCTCAAAAAAGAATTATTTTTACTAATCCAGGAAACTTTTTATGTTTAAAAGCAATCATTCTGAAGATATTTGTGCTATATATACTTAGTGATATCGTACATTTTACTGCTGTGAAGCCTCAAAATCTTGATACTACACGTCACAATAAATCACTATTTTCAATACCAAATTTATTAAAGTTTCTGTGTTCCTCACACGATTGCAGGTACTTCTAGGTAAACTCGCAAAAAAGACATTTCCAAAAACGTTTTCGTACCAAATGCATCACTTAGTTTTTGAAAAATACCATAATAAAGATTGATATTGCTGATAAACCGTAATGATGAATCGGCGCTCTTCTTCGCAAAGTTGATAAACGAACAAAGTCAATATATCATTTTGACCCATTCCTACACCTAGGCGAATACATGACCTACCGTAAGGAGTCATCTATAAATGTCACACAAGTCATGCATTCCTCACGAGTTAAAAAACAAAGCAAAAGATATGAGGGTGGGCACGTGGACCGTGCATCGCTTAACACACAACTGGCAAATAGAAATTCTTTGCTGGGAAGCAGATAAATACGATCTAGAGAAATAGCATTACAGGAAGTTAGAAGGGAAGGCCCAGAAAATACACCAATCAATAAGTACACACTTTTACATAGTGGATTAGAAAAGACTAACCAGCTCGGAGTGGGTTTCCTGATTAAGAACCATTTAATACACGCGATAATTGATTTTAGATTTATCAACGACCGATCAGGTGCTGTAATTATTCAAATAAAATGGTATAAATACATATTTATCAATATTTATCAATGTTCACTGCCCAATTGAGAACGCGGACGATAATATGAAAAATTCCTTTAATGCAACTCTAGAATAAGTATTCGATGGACTTAACTTTGCTGCCTTTAAGAATCTAATAGTAAAAGGCATTTACTTTATCCATAAAAATTGACCCAAAGCAACCTGGATATCAGCAGACAAAAAGTTGCTCAATCAAATTCTCGTGCAAACATTCTCAATGTCAGATCTTACCGAGGCGCAGATTACAACACCAACCACTTTCTGGTTGTAGCCAAGATCAGAGCTCGTATACTAACCAACCAAAATAAAAATAAAGTCTGTCCAACAACAGAATTTAACTTACAAAAACTATAAAATTTCAAAATCTCCATATATTGGGAATAAGGATGATATCGAGGGAACTTGGAAAAACATTAAAAACTCGATAAAATAAGCTGCTAAGACAGTGTTAACACAACGGAAGTAGTGCAAGTACAAACCATGGTTCGACGAAGAATGCGTGGAATGGAAAGACAAAAGACAACAAGAAAAATACTTAGCCTCAATAACACCACAGAAACAACGCTTATACATTATAATAGCATAAGCGAGCAAGCCAAACAAGTTTTCCAAAATAAAAAGCTCGAATTGAAAAGTAAGAAGGTTTTGGCTATGTAGGACAATAGTAGCAGAAATAATATTCGCGAAATGTATACAGGAATAAATTTTCTAAGGGATGAACGAGGGAACCTAATTTCCGATACAGCAGATATATTAAGACAGTGGAGAAGCTATTTTGACGAGCTTCTAAATGTGCACGAATAATAATCCGTTTCGGACTACAGCAAAATCCACACGGCTGAACCACATATCGAGCAACCGTCTTTAACGAAACGCACGCGGCAATCACAAAGTTGAAAAGTAACAGATTCCCGGAAGTAGACCAATTACGAGCAGAATTATTTAAAGATAGTTAGACTACTTATTGTAATGATTCATATTCTTATATGCGCCACATAGAAAAGGGCAATGATGCCTAAGAAATAGAGAAACTAAATCATAATCCCAATTCACAAGAAAGGTGATAAATCAAATTGCAATAGTCATAGATGTATTTCTCTGATATGTACGTTTTACAAGATCTTCTCAGTTCACACTTATGCAACTTTTGGAAAATAAGTGGGAATATGGTGAAACGGTGCACCATCTATTTATTGATTTTAAAAAGGCGTACGACTCAATTATAAGGGCTAAATTGTACCATGTCTTAATACTACTAGGGATGTCAACAAAGCTAGCAGAACCATTCGAAATCCACAATGGGTTAAAACAAAGGGATGCGCTATCAACTTTTCTATTCAACCTAGTATGAGAATACGTTATCAGGGCTGCACAAGAAGGCGGAGAAGGAGCACTAAACGATTTTGCAATGCAATTGTTAGATTACGCAGATGATATAGATATAATAGGGTAGAAAAGAGAACGATAACAAAAAAAACGTTGAAATACTAATAAAATGGGTAATATAGGTAGAACTAGAAATTATCCAAAAGAAAACTGAATACATAGTCACTCACAGAATGGCATCCGAGAACGATAATTGTAGCGACCTGAAGGTGTCGGACAAAATCTTCAAAATAATAGAGGAGTTCAAATACCTTGGCGCTATAATCGACTTTGAAAGTGAGACTCATAAGGAAATCAAAAAGACTGGATTCGGAAAATGCATGCCTTTATTCACGACTGCTATTACGGAAGGCAAAACTTGAGATATATAGAAAAGTTATAATGCTAGTAGTCCTATACGGATGCGAAACATGGGTACAAATTAAACGAGAAGAGGATAGCTTCAGAGTATTGAGAATATAGTTACGAGAAAGATATTCGGAGGCAAAATAGATAAGATAAACGGAGAATGGAGATTTTTACACAATAGGGAAGTAGACGAGTTATACGGAAAAACGAATATTACTGGAGTTATAAAATCTTTAAGATTAGGATTGTCTGGGTATGTAGCTAGGATGGGAAATGAAAGGACATCACTTACAGTACTAGCAGGAAAACAAGTGGGCACAATATCCTACGAGAAATAGGATGCTATTAGGGGGCTGGATGGAGCTTACAAATAATAGGCAGAAATGACGTGATTGTGGTAACACGGCTATGGGCTACATAATCCCATCAACCATTAATGGTAGCTACGGTAATGATGCGAACATGATTACAGTTGATATAGGAGTATAATGACTGCTGTCATTTAAGCACCATCACTGCTAATAATAATTTATTATCCTTTTATGCTATGAACGTGTTTAAAGTCAAGATACGAACTCGCTGGCCAAGAGTAGTTCTTCCAAAAATCATGCGTCGTTACTATTCGGTATATCAAATTATTTGGGTGTATCCTAGTTGCAAGTATGTATATACGTATATAAACCAGTAACAGTGCTTCAATCTGTTACTACATATGTATAAATTAGTAATAGCACTGCAAGCTGCAACTACGTTTGAATAAATGAGTGACAGTGCTACAAGTTGCCACAACATTTCAATAAATTAGTAATGGCGTTACGAGCTGTCGCTACGTTTAACTATAAACTATTAACAGCACTACAAGTAGCCCTTGTATTTGAATAAACTAGTAACAGCGCTATGAGCTACCGATCTGTTAAAAATTTTTCTATATTTTTATAATACTTCATTAAAAAGAATATTTTTCAGAAAATTTAATTGTTATTTTGATATATTTATTTTTTAAGAATTGAATTTTCATTTAAAAGAAATTTAAATGTCTTTTATGCATTACCCTTGAGGAAGCTACTATATTCCAACCTTTTTAAAACTTTTTCCCTGTGATTTATTAATTGTCATTGTGTGAGCAAGTTTTACAGAAAATTGACTTCTTGTCAAATGAAATGGGATTTCTTGAGTAGAAAGCAACACATTCATTCGCGGTAATATAGCTTCAGAACCTACCAGACTGGCGCTAATTATTTTTGATATAATGGTAAATTCTTTCAAGCCTTTTACAATTAATCGTATACCATTACACAGTTCTTTATTTAAATTTATATTTACTAAATAACATAATTACAGCTCATATTTTTAACGGTAACCTATGCAGCGGTAGGCCATTAGGTATTACAAAATTTAAATATGCTACAGGTAAAATTGTGCCCAACTTTTCTTTGTCAGTATTTCCTGCAGAATCTATACTTAAATATACTGTAAATGATCCCTTCATTCTTGATAATATATTACCGTTTACTTCCAGAACATCTGAAGCTTTAGTGCTAAAATAACAATTTCATAAAATTCTGGATTATTTGTATCTATTTTATTTCCCGAAATTTCATCAATAAGATCGCCTTTTGACAATATTTCAGTGTGAATTTTAATAACTTCATTATCATTTTCAAATTTAATAGTAAAAATACCGTCACAAATGTGTAAAAGAAGAAGCCATGTTTTAAATTATTGTCGCTTCCAGAAATACGATTATTTTCTTTTAAATAAAGACATTGTGTTGGATTACTATGCGTACAATAGGTAATGTTTGTTAGAAATCAGAAGACACTATGATAATTTGTCCTTCAAAAACATGAATATTGTTTACATATATCTTTGAACATATGATCGACTACTTTAAAGGCATGTTTAGAGGTCATCGTAATTTTATCCCAAATTATAAATTTTTATTGTTTTCTCAAACTGGAAGCTCTGTGATAGTAAAAATAAGTTTTGCTAAAAACATGTTAGAAACATGTTTTGAGATATAATGAATCAAAATACACTATTTTTAGAAAATGTCCGTATGGATGTATGTGTGTGCGTCTGTGCGTGTGTGTGTATGTGTGTGTGCGTGTACGTGTGGGTGCACGTGTGCGTGTGCGTATTTATGTGTGTGTGTATGTATGTATGTATGAATCCATATCTCGAGTAATCGACGGTAACATTTTATGATTCAGGATTCATTTTGTTTCTTTTTTCTTTAAACGAAGAGAGAACAATAATAATTTCTTTAGTTTCTCGGATTTGTTTTCGTTTTTTAGCGGTTTTTAGATTTTTGGCTCTTCGATTTTCGGGTTTTTTGGTACGTTAGAAACAATAATATCGATTCAGTGAAAATGTATTTGAAAGAGCATAAAATTACCGATCTTTTACCAACCGAAATTTCGGAAAAGGTGTTTCCTTTCCTTTGTTATACACAGAAACGTCATTTTTTGTTTGAACGGTGATTTCTCTCAAATATATGATGGAAAGTTTTTGAAATAATTCAGGTAATTAGGACAATGAAGCAGATATGCTGTACAATTTCTGAGACATTTTATTTTTCTACGATTGAAAAAAACGATTTTCTATAGAAAACAATAACTTGAGTAAAACGGCATTATTCTTTCTGAAAATTTCCAAAAAGGTAGCCTTTTATTATCTCTCTGCTAAGTTATTTGCTCGGATCATGAGAACTTTTATTTTTCGAGATATTCGACGTTATATTTTTTTTGAAAAATGTTTTGATTGCTTATTTCTTGGGTATTACACGGTAATTGTTGACCAACAAACGCTTACGTTTTTTGCCTTTTGATCAAGAATTTAACTCAAAAAGAAGTTTCAAGATATGTTCTTTTTCAAAAAATGTTTGATCGTAGATTTCTTGTATATTACGCGGTAATGTTTGACCAACCAACGCTCATTTTATACGTTTTTTGGTGAAGATTTGAATTCGAGAAACCGATTTAAGCTTTATCGATTCGTTTTTTTTTTTTTTTTTTTTTCATTTATTTATTTATTGTCGCATCAACAACGAGGTTATTAGCGACTACCATAAATTTTTACATTATTATACAATGTGTTTAGAAATAAATAATTAGAATACAATATCATATAACATAAATTTTTACATAATTATACAATGTGTTTAGAAGTAAATGGTTACAATATAATATTACAGTATAATATAGTACAGTTTGAAGTATATAGTACATGGTTGAAGTACAATATATAGAACATTGTGTTATGATATGATACGATGAGTATATTGTGGTAGACGCTTTACATACAATTATAATTGATTATAATACAGTACAGTTTGTGTTTTATGGTACATAGTTAGAATACATTACGAAAATACAGTCTTTTATAAGGATAAATGTACTATAAATAAAGCTATTACAGTAGGTTGATGAATTTAATTTCAGTGAGGAACTTTAGGATATTTTTTAGACAGTTGTGTGAATTTAGAATCGTCTTTATATCTTTATTGAGTTCGAATTTATTTATCTCTGCTGTGTAATTTGGACATTCTGCTAATAAGTGATTTATAGACCATAGTTTGCTGCATGTGGAACACATTTTCGGCTTCTCTTTGCTCAGTAGATGTGAGTGGGTTAGTGCAGTATGACCAATTCTTAATCTGTTAATAATTACTTGTTCCTTCCGCGAAAATTTGAGGGCTGGATTTTTAGAATAGATGTCGTGTCGTATGAGTTTGAGGTGGGAAGATGTACTTGAGGTCCACGTCTGGTTCCAGATTTTTCTTATTGATTTAGACAGTGTTTGTGCTGCGTCCGAGGGTGTTAGGGGGAATTCACTTTGCTTGTTTTCAGTAGCAGCTTCTTTGGCTAACTTTTTAGTTTCTGATATTATATTGAAATTTGAATTAGGGGGAGGGTGAACCAACTTGATCTGTTTGGTACGTAGTTTATATAATCTGTTTTGTACGGTTTTTATGATAATATTTTTGGTGTATGGATTGTTGATTTTTTGGAGGATTTCGGAGTCGGTGTAAATTAAGAATTTATTTTCGGATGCTGATTCTATTATCTTTAGGGCTTCATCTATGGCTAAGAGTTGAGTTATGGTTGGAGGGTATGAGCTGGGTAGGTGGATGCTTAATTTGTTGGAGGAGGATATAACGGCAAGACCAGCGCCATTTTGAGTGTGATAGGAGGATGTGTAAATTTGGGTGTAATCTGAGTAATCTAATGAGTCAGGTGGTAAGCACGATACAGTTGTGTTTAGGTTGATAACGGCTGTCGGAGGTGTAAGGGAGTCTTGAATAATCACTTCGGGTAGAGTTAGCTCGAAATTTATGAGCATATTTTGTAGTCTTGAACCATACGGTTCTGGAGATTTCTTAAATTCAAGGTATGAAATGGGTTCATTTTTGAAAATGAAATTAAAAGTAGGGTTATTTGGTGTGGATGCAATTTTGCACGCATATTTACACATCAGGATCATTCGACGGTATGATAGGGGGATCATGTTTGACTCTGCTAAAATGCTATTTGTTGGACTGGTGTGGTAGGCTCCTAGGGAGATTTTGATACCTTTATTGTGGACTGAGTTTAAAGATGTGACCGATTTAGCTCCTCCATAAATGAAACTCGCGTAATCTAATTTGGACAGAACAAGAGCTTTATAAGTATTTAACAGGGTTTGATTATCTGCTCCCCAATTTTTGGCGACAAGTGTTTTTATAATATTTAATCTTTGAGTTGTGGCGGATTTCAGATAATTGAGGTGGCTTTTCCATGATAATCTTATATCGAAACTGAGGCCTAAGATTTTTATTTCATCGATTTTCTTGATTAACTTGTTGCACATATTCAATTGGATTTCCGGGATTTTATTCGAGTTCGTGAATATAGTGTAATTCGTTTTATCTACTGAAAACTTGAAACCTGATAAGAATGTCCAATTTAGTAATTTATTTAGAGTGTTCTGAAGTAGTTCTTCTGTTATTTTGGAGGTTTTTCCAGTGGCGTAGATAGTTAAATCGTCTGCAAATAGACAGCACTGGACTGGGGAGTCAATGTTGTTTACAATGTCGTTTATTGCGATGAGAAATAGGGTAACGCTGAGTACAGAGCCTTGAGGTACTCCGTTTTTTTGGCTTGTTTGTTTTGAAAATACGTCATTGGTTTTGACTTGAATAAGTCTCTCTTTAAGAAAATTTTTTATGAAGGCTAGCATAGGACCGTTAACGGGAATTTTTTGTAGTATTTTCAAAACTCTATCGCGCCAGATCATTTCGAAGGCTTTTTCTAAGTCGAGGGCAATTGCAACTAAGTGTAGATCTTTTAGAAACGCGTCGCAGATAGATGCTTCTAGTTTGATTAGGTGGTCATAGGTTGATCGGTTTTCCCTAAATCCGCTTTGGTATGGAGTGAAGAATTTTTTAGTCTCTAAGAATGATTTTAGTCGTTTATTTAAGATCTTTTCAAGTAATTTGCATAGATTGTTGGTTAGCGAGATCGGTCGGTAGTTTTTAGCTGACGATGAGTCTTTACCGGGTTTGCTAATCGGAATCACAGTGGCAAGTTTCCATTCTTCCGGAAAAGTTTGTCCTATCCATATTACATTGAAAAGCTTTTCGATATATTCGATTCCGCTTTGAGGTAAGTTCTTTAGTAATGCGTTGGGAATCTGATCGGGTCAAGGACTTGAGTTTTTGCAGTTCTCGAGTGTGAGTACTATTTCTTCTAGTTGGATTTTTCCATTAAGGTAGACATTTTGAATAGAGTTATCTTCTATAGTATCACTGTCAGAGAAGGGTGCGGATTTTTCTTTGAACTCTAAGAATTCTTTGGAGTAGTTTTCATCGCTAGAATTCTTGGAAAAAGTTTCAACTAATTCATTCGCAATTTCTTGCGGATCTGATAAGATTTCGTTGTTTTGATTGATTAGAGTCTTGATATTTGTTGCTTTAAATTTTCCTTGGATTCGTTGAATTTTCTTCCATATTAGAGCGGGGGGAGTGTTTACATTTAAGGTGGATACAAATCTAAGCCAGTAGTTAAGTTTAAATTCCTTATATATGCGTTTGCAGACAGCTTTCTTTTTGTTGTGTTCGATTTTGTTTTCGCGCGTTCTGTGTTTCTTGTATCGGTTGAATGCGTGTTTTGCTTCTTTAGTTGCTGTCGTACACAGCTCGTTCCACCAAGGGACATGACGTTTGTTCTCTTTTATTTTTACTAGGGGGATAGTTAGTATGGCTGCAGAATGAATAATTTTATTGAAATTTTCAACTAATTGATCGATCTGATGTTTGCTGGTTAAAGTCGGGGTATCTAGGGATTTGATAAGTTTGTATATTTCGGATTGATATGCAGGCCAGTCGGCTTTTTTAAAGTTGAAAATTTTTCTTTCTATTCTGGGGGCCTCGGAGCTATTAGAGGTTGGATATGTCGCGCGTAAAGTAATCGGATAGTGGTCACTATCATGAAGGTCATCGGAGACTTCCCATTTGATGGTTTCTGATATTGATGCTGAGGATAAACTCAAGTCGATTGCACTTTCTGTTCCGTTGCTGATGTTAAAATGGGTCGGCAAGTTTTCGTTTAGTAGAATTAATTCGGGGTCATCTAAGAAACGTTCGATTTTTGTACCTCGATTGTCAGTTTTTGTTGAGCCCCAAATCAAATTGTGCGAGTTGAAGTCTCCTAGTATTATAAATGGTTTCGGGAGTTGGGCTTTTATGTTTTCGAGGTCGGCAATATTGAAGTTTGTGCTGTTTGGTAGATAAATATTGCAAATTGTAATTTTATTCGGTATGAAACACTCTGTTGCTATAACTTCAAAAGTAGAATTAATTTTAATGTTAGTACAATGAATGTCGCTCTTTATATAGGTAGCTACTCCTCCACTTGCTTGTGAAGAAGTGCGGTTTTTGTGAAAACATTTATATCCCTTTACGTGCCCGCATAGGTCGAGTTTAAAGTGCATTTCTTGAAGACATATAATATCCGGTTTTTTTTCAAAAATTAGTCGTTGTAAGTTTTCTAGACGCTTGTAAAAGCCGTTAAGGTTCCATTGGATAATCGTGTGTTCCATTTTGGATCTGAATGGTATTAATTATTCGAGAATTTGTTTATCTGTTTCAGTAGTGGGTTTCGGAGCGGATAAGGAATCGATTCTGTTTATGATTCGCGTGAATTTAGATTTAGCCTTGCTTGATGTTAAATTTGGATAAAGTTCTCGCATCATTTTTATGATTTTAGAGGTATCGTCCGTATATTCGCTTGTGACTTCTAATATTAAGGGGTTGGCTGAAGATTTGTCTAGAAAGCTCTTAAAACTGAGATACTCTAGTGGAAAGGCTTGAGAGGGATCTTCTATTAGATTTTTCACTGGATTTAACCATTCATCGAGGTCGATTTGTTTAGGCGATGTCTTAGCTTTTTTTTTGCAGGTTTTATTTTGGATTTCGTGTCTTGTATAGTTTTGTTTGTGTCGTTTTGGATGTTCATGGATTCCAAGCTTGAGTCTGAGTCAGAGAGAGTTTTTGAGAGAGGAAGATGCGAGCTATTTTCGGATGATAATGAGAGTGGGCGCTTAAAACACTCTTTATCTATAATTTGCGTAGTCGGTGTCGGTAGACAAGGAGAAATATTATCGGTCTCCATTTGCGAGTTAATGGATTCATACGAACTGGAACGTGAAACTTGTTGTGGTGATTCGGAGTTTGGGTTTAGAGGTAGGTTGGACGTAGGTAGGATATTGTTATTCAAAGTGCTAGAGGTGTTTTGATTTTGAGGGGGAACTGAGCTTATAGTCGAATTTGCTAAGGCGGGGAATTCTTGCAATAAAGCTGTGGAATTTGGGCATTGTTTTGCTATGTGTCCTTCGAGTTTACAGATATAACATTTGTAAGCGTCGGTACTTGGGTAGACATAGTAGGTAGTGTCATCGTAATTTACTTTAATCAATTGTGGAAGTTTTTGTATGTCGTTTGGACTTATATATAATTGTCTTCTATCGCTAATTACGTGATTGTAGCCTGTTTTATTTATGGTAGCTTTTAAGAAGGAAATGGGTGAAGTACGCTTAATGTTTAAACTGTCCATAAGTTCTTCTAGAATATAGTGTGGAATAGTGGGGGATACATTAGATATAATGACGCGTTGTTGTTTCGAAATAAGTGGTCTTATGTTGACTTTTCTTGATTCGATAGAGATTGATTCGTACTTATCTGTTAGTTCTTTAACTAGTTCATTTGATGACAAGAATATGCGGATGCGTTTGTTGGAAATTCTTGATGCAGCAATAATGTTGTGGGGCTGGACGATGTCTCCAATGGCGACGGTATAGTCGGTAAGATTCAAGTCATCTACGCAGTCTAGGAGTAGACCCTGGTCTTGCTTGGGGAATTGGTCCTTCTGAGTGATCGCTGAATAACTGGCATTTCTTCTAGTATTATGTGAAGCACTTTTTTGATTTGCATTTGCACTATTGGTTTGACTGCCCTCACTTAGTGACGACATTTTAAATCACTTAAGCGATTTTGCACTCGTGATAGAACGAGTGGAATTTTACGGGCTTGAGCCCGTCACTATGAGTTTTCGCGATAGTAGTACGCTCGTTTGTTGACAAGAGTACAGGTAAACACGTCTACTCTCTCTGGAATCCCAGAGCGAACTGGGATTCGTTTTTGTTTTATTACTTTTTTCATTTTTAAGATATTCAAATTTATTTTCAAAAAATTTTTAATAGCCCCTTTGTTGAGCATTATGCGGTCATTTTGGCCATTCTAAGATCATTGTTTACATGTTTTGATGAAGATTTAAAATGAAGAAGAATTTTTAAGATTTATCCATTCATTTTTTTATAACGTTTTTTTCATTCTGAGATATTAATTTTTTGTCAAAACATTTTTAATACTTTTTTGTAGAGTATTATGTGATCATTTTTTGCCATTCAAGGCTCTATTTTTATTTTTTGATGAAAATTTAAAATAAAAATAGTTTAATATTGATCGATTTGTTTTTGTTCTATAACATTGTTTCATTTTGTGATATTTTTGTAATAATTGAATCCGTTGTTCATAAACTCAAACAAAACTACAAACAAATTTTATTTTTAAAAGTAGAATCCATTTACTATATTCATAAATAAAATTTAATCAACAATTATAGTATTGCAAAATTTATTATTGTCCATTGAAAAAAATGTAACCTAATATTCAAAGTTTTTTAAGTTGCATTTTAAATGCTATAATTTGGCATAGGATTATTTATAGTTGAAAAATGTTTTTGAATTTTTTATAATAAATTTGTCTAATAGGTGTGCGTAATTTTTTTTCTTTAATACTCTTGTTTGTAACACAAAAATATACTTTTACTTCAAAAAGTTGTAAAAAAAATGTTGTATTAAATTATTCTAAATAAAAGAAGACTGTAGAACATTTTTTAGATAATCGATATATTTTTGATTTTGCTTTTCCAATACAATTAGTTTGGAATAAAATTTAATAGGGTTTAAATTTGGGTTCGCAGTTAAAATGAGTTTGAATAAACTATTTTGAATAATTAACTCGAATAATTACACTAATAAACATTTTTAAGATTTTCTTAGTTACATATTATTATCTTATTTTCAATTTATTTGTGAAAAAAAAAAAAAAAAATATATATATATATATATATATATATATATATATATTTTCACAAATAAATTTAAAATAAGATAATAATATGTAGGGTACCCCCCTGCTCGCTCCGCTCGCCAACCCCCAAAGCATCATGAAATTTTTTGTTTTTATGAAGGTTTTCTATTTTTCCACACCACCCGGGAGATAAATAGATTGGCGCGTTTTTTTGTTTTGTTAATTAAGCTTTTTATATATTCAAATTTATGTTTTATTTGATTCATTTATAAATATATATATGTAACTCATACTTACATTTATTTATATTTAGTTTTAAGTATTGTATTTATTAACATATATATTTATTTTAATTTTGTTTTTTATTTGAATGTAATATTGTAAAGCTCTTTTTAATTCGTATGTAATAATCTATATATGTAAATTTAATATTAATGAATATAATTAAAAAAAATAATTCTTTTGAATGTAATAAGAATTTACATTACTTTAATTTTTGTTTTAAATTAACAATATATCTTGTTATATTATATTATGAAAAACTTAAAAATTTCACTCATATAAATCTAAATTAATTTGCATGTATTTTATTTATGTGTTATACTTTTTACATATTTTTTTTAGATTTATAATAGTAATAATGAAGATGAATCCAAAAATATATTTTATAAAATTTAAGTCTTATAAATCTAAATATGGTAGCATGTATTTTATTTGTAATAATGTGCATACTTTTTGCATATTATTTAGATTTATAAGAATAATTTATATTACATTAATCAAAAATATAACATTTAAAACATAAGTCTTATAAATCTAAACAAATTGCATGTATTTTAGTTATGCATACTTTTTGCAAATTATTTAGATCTGTAAGAGTATATAATAAAATGGAAAAGATTATAATAATTTAATTTCATTAATATCATTAATATAATTTTATATAATATATTATAAATTTGAATTATATTTTTGTGTATATTTTTAAAATTGATTTCAAAAATATGATAAATTGTTAAAGTATGTAGATTATTTTAATTGATTTTATACATAAAATAGAATAATTTATATTATATTAATGAATCAGTAAATGAGGAGGGCATGAGGAGGGCTGGGAGGAGGGCTATGAGGAGGATACAAAGAGGAGGATATAAAGAGGAGGGGCGAGGAGGGCAAAAAATAAGATCAAAATAACGTATTTCTTGAAACGATATTACCTTGTTTTGAGGAGGAGAATGAGGAGGGCAAAATGAGGGGCGTGGAGGGGCGAGGGGGGGGGGGGCGAGAAGGGACGAGGAGGGCTTAAATCTTATAAGATGCTATAGCATAGATGGTTATAAAATTTTCTTATTTCGAATTATATTTTTTGAGTTATTATGAATATATACATTTATTAAATTATTAAATCTGAATTATTAAATCTGTTGGTATAAGTCATACCAATCTGCAGTCATTGAGTTACCGACTGCGACGCAAACGTCCCAACAGCAGACAACTACACAGTGTGCTGGCGTAGTACCTTACAGTTGTCATTGTTTCAGTAACATTGTATTCTTTAGATAGACTTTGTCTTACTTTCTATTTTAAGGTTGACTAGAAACCATACAGAAGAGTCATCTTTCTACACAATAATGAGTCAAGGTTAAGTCTAATAAAATACCATAAACAGGTTTAAACATTTAAACAGAGTTAGTAAATTATTATAAAACAATACTAGTCATAATACGTATAATTTTGTGTTAGACGCATAATATTCTATTTTATTTCTAACATATTTATTAATATAATCTCTTTTCATATTAAAATATAAAAGCTTTATGTAACAGATTATTATGGATAACGAGAATTAGACTCATGTTTTAAATTAACTTCAGTCATAAACATGATTTTAGTCTTTGCACATACCACAAATATTCAAATAAAACATAAACTTAAAGGTTAAGTATACTATATTGATAGTATAATATATCAAAATCCGAATTAAGGGGGCAGGCCTGGGTTAAACCCAAAAAATACTTTCTTTTCACGAGTCTACAAAACTTTTTATGTTTAAAAGCAATCATTCTGAAAAATTTTATACTATCAAAACACAATATTATCTTAAATTTTACCGTCGTAAAACATCAAAATCTTTATCCTACATGTCAAAATAAATCATTATTTTCAAGACCATATTTATTCAAGGAACTTTGATCATCACACGATTCGAGTTGACACGATGAACGAAAATTTTTTTTCGACGGTTATTCGACTCGTTTTAACATCTATTACAAAAAGAGCAGAGCACTTTTACGTTGATATTTTTTTTATTATTATTTTCGGATTTCTAATCATTTTTTTGAAAATAATTTTTTAATACTAATACCGCGAGAGAGTATATGTATATGTATTCTTGTACAAAAACTAGTAAAATATTTTCAAAATATTTAATTCTATCCTCTAGTTCACTTTACCCCGCACTGAATGGTTCGGGTAAAGTGAACAGGTATTTTTCAAAAATAAGTAAATAATATTAGACTTAATAAATAATTTTTTTTAAGTTGCTAGTATGTTTATTGATGTAAGAAGTTTCTGGTGCAACTTACAAAGTCATGTTTTAAGTCTGAGAAATACATTTTTTTCGACTTTTAGAGTTACTATGTTCACTTTGCCCCAGTTTCCCATACCAAGTAAGGATAACAAAATCGATCAAAACTCGATTTTCAAAAAGAAGTGGATTTAAATATTCTTATGATACTGTTAAATTTTAACTTTCCTTTTACAGGTTTTATAAGCCTATACAAAGAAATTTAAGTGTTATCTATTTGTAAAAAAATGTTACAAATGATTGTTTTAAAAATTATAAAAATTGAAATTAAAAATAATATACTAATATAAAAAAATATTCAGGTTAGATTCAACCTGTTATAAAGTAATATTTTAAATTAATATAAATAGTTAGAAAATATTAAAATTCATAGAAATTGATTAATATTCAGTCTATAATTAGTTTATTGTGCAAATTAATAATGTAAAACTGTAAAAATTGTTGGTAAACTGTTGTAATTAATTTATAAATTATCTACTTTCTTGAAAATTTGTAAGATCTGAGATAAGTTAACTAAATTCGTTAGTTCAATAGCATGAAATTAAAAGTTCTTAAAGTAATCTTAAAAAATTATTAACTTTAATAATTTTTTCCAAATAGATATATACAATTATTTTCATTCTCCAATATAATTTTATAGTTATTGTTGATACATATACAGTCCCTATTGGAACTTAAAATGTATTTATAATAATGAAGATATAACTTAGAACTCCTTATTTAAATACTATTATTTAGTCTCTAAAGAAGTAGTGAAATCTGCCTAAAACTAACCTTTTACAAAGAACAAAGCTTGGCAACAATGAGTTCTTATCTTTTCTCATTTCTTATCGAATTACATCTAAAATCGATTTTAAACGGAGAATATAGCAATATAAAACATCTGTAACATGTATAATATATTAACAAAAAACTAATAATCATTATAGTTTTTATTTATTTATTGCGTTTTTGGAGGAGTAATTAAGCCATACAAATATATATATATATATATATATATATATATATATATATATATATATATATATATATATATATATATATATATATATATATATATATATATATAGACATATTAATAAGCAATAGATTTGTCATATTTATTTTTCACCCCAGTATTAAGTATAATAAATAATTTTAGAATTGGAACAGCAGCTTTCTATTTTATAACCATCTATGCTATTTGGATTTATATTACAAATTGTTTGTTCAGTGGTAATAAAATGTAATTTAATTATGGTATGTACAATTTTACCATTTTCATCAAATTCGCTGTTTTTCCCGTCCACGATGTAGTTACAAAACTTATTTTATGTGTTTTTAAATAACCAATTAAAGTACGAAGTAAATAACTTTTACCACTATCTTTAGATAAATCTTATTAACTTTCATGAATTCGTCTTCAATAATATTTTCCGTTGATGCATATGTAAAATCGATAGAAGGTAAATTAAAATTATTTAAGGAGATTGAAGCATTTATAATTTACCATGGAAAATAATTATATAGCAGCTTGTAAAAATATATTTAAGAAGGGTGCTTAATGAAACGGAATAAAAATATCTCAACAAAAATTAAAGAATTCTATTTATTTATCAATCATTTGTAATATTTCGGAGCTTATGTTGTCCAAAAACGCAATAAATAAATAAAAACTATAATGATTATTAGTTTTTTGTTAATATATTATACATGTTACAGATGTTTTATATTGCTATATTCTCCGTTTAAAATCGATTTTAGATGTAATTCGATAAGAAATGAGAAAAGATAAGAACTCATTGTTGCCAAGCTTTGATCTTTGTAAAAGGTTAGTTTTAGGCAGATTTCACTACTTCTTTAGAGACTAAATAATAGTATTTAAATAAGGAGTTCTAAGTTATATCTTCATTATTATAAATACATTTTAAGTTCCAATAGGGACTGTATATGTATCAACAATAACTATAAAATTATATTGGAGAATGAAAATAATTGTATATATCTATTTGGAAAAAATTATTAAAGTTAATAATTTTTTAAGATTACTTTAAGAACTTTTAATTTCATGCTATTGAACTAACGAATTTAGTTAACTTATCTCAGATCTTACAAATTTTCAAGAAAGTAGATAATTTATAAATTAATTACAACAGTTTACCAACAATTTTTACAGTTTTACATTATTAATTTGCACAATAAACTAATTATAGACTGAATATTAATCAATTTCTATGAATTTTAATATTTTCTAACTATTTATATTAATTTAAAATATTACTTTATAACAGGTTGAATCTAACCTGAATATTTTTTTATATTAGTATATTATTTTTAATTTCAATTTTTATAATTTTTAAAACAATCATTTGTAACATTTTTTTACAAATAGATAACACTTAAATTTCTTTGTATAGGCTTATAAAACCTGTAAAAGGAAAGTTAAAATTTAACAGTATCATAAGAATATTTAAATCCACTTCTTTTTGAAAATCGAGTTTTGATCGATTTTGTTATCCTTACTTGGTATGGGAAACTGGGGCAAAGTGAACATAGTAACTCTAAAAGTCGAAAAAAATGTATTTCTCAGACTTAAAACATGACTTTGTAAGTTGCACCAGAAACTTCTTACATCAATAAACATACTAGCAACTTAAAAAAAATTATTTATTAAGTCTAATATTATTTACTTATTTTTGAAAAATACCTGTTCACTTTACCCGAACCATTCAGTGCGGGGTAAAGTGAACTAGAGGATAGAATTAAATATTTTGAAAATATTTTACTAGTTTTTGTACAAGAATACATAAAAACGTTAATTTAGATAAGAATAAAACTTAAAGGACATCTTAAAACCTATAAAATACTGTAAAATCCGAAACAGTTAAATATGGAGGTTATGTTGGCCGATTTTTGTATAAATATGAAATGCATTGCAACAAAGGCTTTTTATACTACATTAGCACTCACCTTGATTAATATTTTGTTAAATTTTCCATCTGGCCGCGTATAAATTAGTGCTATGTAAAAATAGGTGACTATATCTACTATTTATGAACCATAGCTACTATTTATACAAAAGGTGGAGTTATGTCGTTATGTTTTTTACGCGCAGAATTTATTGACCATATATGATACTCACTTTATTTAAATTATTATGAGATGATCCGCTATTAATCAAATAAGAATGTTTTGCTTTCTTAAAGAGCAAGCTTTGTAATGATGATTTTTTCGAAAACCAATATTTTGATGAATTTCGATGTTTTTGAGGTCGCTGTATCAGAATACGTAGGTTTCTAAAAATGTGTGTATATATGTGTATATGTGTATGTGTATGTAAGTATGCGGTGAAATTTTGTGGTCACCATAACTTTTGAAAGCCACTGTAATTCGGGCTGAAATTTTGTAGGTATATGAGATATGACCCAACATAAAACTGATTAGATTTTGAAAATAAATTGTCGAAACTTACAGCGTATTTTAACAAATTTAAAAATTAGCAATTTATAAAAACAAAAAAAATGTTTTTATTGTTTTATGCGTTAGATATATCGAAAAGATGCATACATTCGTAAATTAGACGTAATTTCCGTTTGATCAGTGTATCTTACTATAGTTCAAAAGTTTGTTTTTGTTAAAGAATCTAGATTTCTAATTTTCATAATTTGTAAAAATTGTAAAAAAAACTATTTTTGTCATTTTATACGTTCGATGTCAAAAATATGCATATATACGTAGAATTCGTGTAATTTATTTTCGATTGGAGTATTATATAATTACTTTAGAGTTTATTTTTGTTAAAGAATTACAATTTTGAATATTTAAATTCGCGCACAAGGCAGACGACGCGTTGACGATATTGCTATGTGGTTATTAGATACAGCAGATTGCTGATGTGTTAATCGCGTACCTCTTTGTTTATATATATCGTCATCAGGTGAATCTTATGCGTACTTAACAGTATGTAACGGCAAGGAAGAAATGAATATATGGGGAAATTTCCAGAACTTTTAAGTTTCAAATGTTGAAAATGCGGTCAACTTAAGTTAGGAGCATAGCTCTAGATTTTTTCACACAACTTCTCGAGACTATAAACAATTAATATTTGCCTGTGAACAAGCCCGCAACAAGTACCTACCGAATCTAAAATAATTTATCAAATACTGCAGGTTAGAATTTCCATGTATATACTATTTCTTGAAAACAGTTCTAAAATATTTGTGCAGCTATTTTATGTTTATTTTTTATACTTAAATCAAACATTTGTATTGCATTAATGTTATTTTACAAATTACGTTGATCTTAATGATTCACTTAAAGTGATTGGTAATGGTTCGGTAGAAGGTACAACGAAAGTCAAGGACGTGTGACTACTCACTTCTGATTCCGAGAGATCTTTTGAGGAGGATGAGGATTGAAATGAGGTCAAAGAATTACATTCCCTGAAGGACAACAAAAATTGTATGCTTTAATTGAGGGATTTATTACAGTTAATTTATAGAATAAAAAGATCGAAAGTGTAATATTATTTTAATGCAAATTCAACTTTTTATGCATTGATTAAATTTAAATTATAAATTTGGCGTATTGAAATTAACAATTTAAACGTTTAAATGGACTAACTTTACCTCTTATACGACGAAAACACTTTTCTTTCGATATATTTCTTTCTCTGTTCACTCCTATTTTCCGTTTTTTTAACTTTTCAATTCGTTTGTGCTTTACGTACTCATTCTTCTTTCTCACTTTTACTTCACTCATGATTGTAAAATGCAAAGAAACTTCTTCTCGTATTTGTATTATTCAGTTTTTCTATTTGCTACAAAAGGTTATGATGTTTAAACAAACGTGCGTTGCGGACGGCGCGTTGTGGATGCGACAAATCGATGTAAATTTGCTATTTCATTAATAAATATTAGTTTTTTAGGCATAATGCAAAGCTATTTCTCAAAAATTTATCAAATGCTATATTTTGGTCATTTATTTCATCGATTTTAATTAATATTTATAGCACAAACGTGTGTTGTGGATGCGACATTTTTTTTGTTCGCTTTTTAATCGGCTCACTTAGGTGTTATTTAAATTTTGGACATTACGTTTACTAACATAACAAAAAGGGATTATAATACAACATAATACTGTTGATGTATTTCACTCATATTAAATACTTTTTAAGGTAATTCAATTACTATTTATTGAGTTATTCTTCGTGTTGTGGATGCAACACCAAAAATCTACGACAATTTTCAAATCTATTTAACTCCGATTTTATGAATAAAATGAAAATATTATCAATGTTACCTTATTCTTTGATTATGTCTTAGTAAGAAATAATTTTTTTTATATTTTTATCAGGTCAATTTGAAACACTATTAGAGAAACTATAATTGAAATCGGGAATACGACATACGATATATGTGACAGTTTAGACATTTGATTGAAAAATTTAATTAATTTATAACAGAAAGTAAACATAAAAATGTAATAAACAATAAGCTTAAGCTTTAAACAATAACATAAGTCTATGTGAAACAGTTTAATACAGATAAAATATAAGAAAAATCTGATTGAAACCTCGAGTCATATAGGTGAAAGGTTAGGGAGATTTCTCCATATAATAAAAACCGGATGTGACATTAGAAAAGAAATGAAAAATTTGAACGCGCAAAGACGAAACCGAAAAGAAATATAGCGAGAATAATTTCAATTTACTATTTCTCATTAATGGATACATTTTTTTTACAAAATCTTTCTTTATGTGAAAGATTAAATTAATATCTCTTAATTGTGTGCCTATATATTGCATATAAGTCAAATCAACATTAGTTGATTGAATAAAATATAATTTGTCGCTGTGCGACCCCGCCGAAGGCTTCGTATCGTACACAGTACTCATACTTGTCATCGTGGCGCTAATTCCAGTCTTAAAATGGTGGATTTTATTAGTAATTTAATATATAAATTAACACTTCGCGCTAGAATGCCTTCGTGCCTTGCTAAGGCGAAGTACTAGCTGATCATAAAAAGGAGCCAGTTTGTTGAGGTGAAGGAGTTTTTGAAAAATGTAGATTTTGCTGCTGCAGCGTAAATATTAAACATAAATAACCCTCCAGGAAGATATTTTTTGGAAATAAAAAAATTAAATAAAAAATACCCCCCCCCCTCTAATTATTGGTAATAATCCCTGCCTCTCCCCCTCTCTAACCCATCCTTCCATTTATATAACCTTAATTACTGACCAGTTAAAATATTTTCTTCAACCAAATGTAAATGAACCTCTTTATGAGTTAAACAATTAATTACAACAAATTTACTAGACTACGTCATGAGAAAATAGAGTACCAAATTCATTTTTATTAGACAAAGAGGTAAATCTCGAGCAGTCGTTCACGCTCGCGTTCGTGCTCAGACTTGACATATCGCCTCCAGAAATTTACAGCGAGTAATTTTCCATTCATTCCGACGACGTCTATTCTACTCCCAGCTCACCTCGCCCAAAACAACTGAAAAGCTTCGGGAAAAGCACGAACCTTTATATATACATTTTCGCTACAGCGTCTTTCTACACTCTCCGCAGCACCCTCTCTCTGTCTCTCATTCTCTCTCTCTCTCTCTCTCTCTCTCTCTCTCTCTCTCTCTCTCTCTTTTCGACCGTTGGTGTGTTGGCTTTGCGGCTCGTGTGTGAGAAAATCCGATTTTAAGCGACGGACGTGTGGCGACGGAATAGGTATAGGCTTTGTGTCGTCCGCTGCTTTCATTCACGTAGATCTGAAAGTCGTGCGGCAACGGCACGGGACGCGCGCCCGTGCGAAGAAAGTCCGCCCTGTCCACACGCCTCGGCAGAAGGGATCCGCCGACCGCTGCTTCGGATTCGCAGGTGTTTGTATAGGGGCGAGAGAGAGAGAGAGAGAGAAAGAGAGAAGAAGGGGGGGGGGAGAGCGATGCAGGGCGGAGGAGAGAAACAGCGCCACAGGGAAATTACGTCAGCGTCCGCGTGCTTCCGCTCTCTCAGCTGGAATTGCTTGGCTGCGTGCCTTCGCGCAGCGGGCCGACTCGTTTTTTGACGCGGGTGTTGTGGGGGTTGTATAGCCGTGGTGGTTCAAAGTGGGAAGAATTGAGGGAGAAATTGAGAGAAGACGTGAGGGCTTTAGAGTGCATATTGTTAATTATATAGTATAAAGGAAATTGTATGTTTGCAATGTAATGAATACAAGAAGAAAATATTTTTTATAAAAGTCTAATTAATGTCTATGCTAAACATTTTATGAGAATTTGTATTTATTAATTGTCAAGTTAAAAAAATCTTAGTTTATCATCATACATATCAGTTATTATCAAGTATATAAGTCAACAGGTCAAGGTGGCTCTGTCGATTCTTTAAATCCACCATTAGAAAAGAAAGTTAAAATCCCACTGTGAGTATGAATTTTGAGCTTTGGATTGAACTGTCGTTTATGTGGGGTCGATAGATAAATTAAAGAGATTAAATGTTTGAAAATTAAAACTTTCGGAGGCTGTTATGGTGAAACTACTATAAAAGGAAATAAAAACCTGTAATTGCTTTATAAAACGACTAGGAGATCGTAGTTTTTTTACAGATTCCCAGTCAAACATATAACAAAAATTATAAATAACGAAATTGAGTGCACATATGTATGCGTATATATACAATTGATACTGAATTATTGTTATTAGAAATGCGTGGATTAGTAGAAAAGAAATATGCTATCCCCATGTAATGAAGATCAGCGTAGATACGGGACTCCGTCATAGGTAAAAGAGCCAACATAAGCAAAGATATAGAAGTTTCATTTGATTGCTTAATCTTGAATTTTAATAATGAAAGACACTTTCCTTTTAAGGTTATCTATATATTTTTTAGATAAAACTTATTTCAAAATTGATCTTGAGTAAATACTTTTAGAATTCTAAGAAAAAGATCATAAGCTTCTCTTACGTCATATCATTTTAGTAAAAGGAGATTGTTGGATGTTAAAAATATAGAGGATTTGCCAATAAACCTCTAAAATATTTACTGTATTACGCAACATCTTTGCTAAATTAAAAGAAGTTTTACCCTCTTACAAGTGCGGAGAAAGTTGAAAACTTTTTTATTATTGTTAGTTACATAACATAATTGATTCGTGTATGTATATGTATATTCTTACCTTAAGTAGATGCCTGCCATGTCAGATCAGACACAAAATCCTATTTAGACATTTTCATATGCTTTTATTTATATAATTGATATATATTTGCTTATACATATTTTACACATTAAGAGAAGCATTCATTTGAGTTAAGTTTTTAAGTGCTCACTACTTACTTCTCACAATTAGAAATAATAAAAAATGTAAAGCTATTCCTGAACATGTCTGAATATGTACGTCACATTCTACTTAAATGTCTTACGTTACTCATGCTTTTCTTATCTGACGTGCGCCGCCTTTGCACATCTGAAATAACCGCAATTACTCGATTTATAACAATCCAAGCATAATAATTATTAATCCCGCAATTTTATGCAAAGAAAAAGTAGCGCTTCAACAAAAATCTCGTGCTCGCAACCTGCGTCAAATCGCCAAAATTACCGAACGAAAATATCTCGCCCACGTGCACGCAAGCTGACCCGACGTTGAGAACGTCTGCCGTAGCCGGGCGAAACGCGCTTATATAGGTAAGACGCGTAGGTGCGAAGCACCACCCCAAGAGCTCGCTGACGTCTGAGCGACTCGATTGTCGCGGTCGGAGGGAGGATCAATATACAGCCACACGCGCTCTCCCTTTCGAACACGCGGCCGGCTGTGTGCGCGCGCTTTATTCGCACCCGTATATATTCAATGGGGAATCTAGCGAAAATTACCTGCCTATCGTCTAGTTTCTTCGTTCGGTCACTCAGGAGGATAATGCGGAGAGAGTCGTAAAATATTCAGGGGCTCTTGCACTCGCGCGACGATTGATTCGACGGATAAGGGACGAAAATAACCGCACCGGCTGTTATCGCGAACACAGAGAGCAAAGCACGTTCTTTTCTATTTTTGTATTTTTAGTGATACGTGACTTGGCGTGGTTAGGGGTAATTAATCGGTGCGTCAGTAAATACTGATCTACCTGAGTTTGTTTAGTGGAGGGTATATTTTTGGCTTATTGGAGCAGCTTGAAGTACTACACAAATTTCTAGTAATGATCTTTCTTCAACTATATTTGGTCACGGTATGACTCTTTTTCGAGAGAAATTAGTCTGGTTAAAAGTAGTGCATGTATAAGTATATGATTATGGGTAATCGTATATGAAAAATGTGTACGTTTACCCGGATGAAAATGGATTACATTTAATTATATGTAATTGTACATTAAATTTGTTATAGTCATATGTGACCACAGATAACTTAATGAAAATTTTTGACACGTGTCTTGACATATACATATATATATAACTGAGTATTGTAAAATATATTTATATATTGCAATATACAATCAAAATTGCACACGTGTGATTCTTAGAGCCTTAAAATAAGGTATAATGTAACATATAATAATGATTCGTTACATATGTTTATATACAAATACAGTCAGACCTCGCGCACTGTTAACTTGGGCACTGTTAACCCCTGCGCACTATTACAGTTCAATTCCATGTCCAGGAATGTATCAAGTTCATGGGGGTCCTCTTTTCTTTATTTTAACATTATAAAGCTTGTTTTCATTGTAGAATATGAGAATTTTTGTTATTGAAGTTCTACTGTAATAGATGTAAGATTTGTAAATTTTAGTATGATGATCCTGCATACAATTTTCTATTTATACAATAATAATTTATATGTTAAGATCAATCTTGTAAAGTCTGTGATACCTCCAATTTATATAATTTATACTTACAGAATTATTAATTATGAAATAACATAATATTGTTATAGAAAACATAAGTTAATTTTTTCTATCGTTGCATAGATTTCGTAATTTATTTGATATACCTAACCTCAAAACATAATCTATTTTCATTAAAAATATTCAAAATTCGTCAGATATCATTGTTATTTATTAATTTTATGAAGATTTGAATTATTTAATCTAATTTTCTAAGAAACTTTAAGCACCCTACTTTTTTGTAATTTTGTTAAACGTACGGCACTGGTCATTCAATCTGATTGGCTGACACAGCAGGAACAGTACCCAGATGCGTCGGTCCCGACTTGTAACAGTGCGCGATGTCTGATTGTATATGTATTTACATATTATTATATATATTTTTATTTAATCATATGTAATGAAACATTATTTATATATTATGTCCACTTTACATTATTTTCAAGCGTTTAGTTGACACGTGCTCTACTATTGTGATTCCATACTATCGCATGTAAGTACTCGTATATTTGAAGAAACATAATTACATATAATTATATGTCGAGATATGTATAAACAATTTTCGTTTAGTTGAATACGACTACATGTCATGTAGTTATAAACAATTGCAAGTGCTATTACATATAATTACATGTAAACATTTTTTTGCTTGGTAATAAAGGCACATCGGAATGATACTATAAACATACGTTAGTATTTATCAGCATTTGAGTATGACCACACATGATCATATATGATTATGTATGATTATATAAAATCATATACATTTTCATATATGTTTATACGTATTTATATATAAACATATAAGATCGGTTTTTACTCGGGAGATTAAAACTTAAATTTTATGTCTGTCTGTATTAATTATTATTATTATTATTATATTATACCATTTGAATCAAACCATTATAAATTAAAAATATACGTTGCATCTGATTTTACTTACTCTCTATGAGAATCGTAAATAAAATTTAATTGTTGAATCTTTTTATTTTTATATAACTGTAAATAATTTACATATCATTGTACATTTTTTATTTCAGGTGAGTTGAACAACTACTATTTTGATAAAACTTCTTTGCAACGTAAGTATAACACTTATTCTATGAAACATGTGACTTAAAAGCAAAAATTATCCGTTTTTATAAATTTAATATAAGAATTGTTACTTGAAACGTTAATTATTACATCGTAAATTCTACATATTATAATGGACAGCTATTAATGATTAGAAGTTATAGTGCTTTAATAACCGCAGATACCATACTCTTACCATACTATATATCTATCTATATATCTATCTATCCAGTCCACCTCATAACATCCTATTTCTCGTAAATCTGTTTTAATATTATCCTCCCATCTTCGTCTCGATCTACCCGCAGGCCCTCTGGCTATCCTGCCAGTACTCAAAGTGCTGTTCTTTCACTTCCCATTCTAGATACATGTCCAACCCACCCATATTATCGAGATTTTATGATTCTAGTAACGTTTGGTTTTCCGTAAAACTCGTGTATTTCCTGATTGTGTAAAATTCTCCACCCTCCAGTTATCTCATTTATTGTACTTCCGAATATCCTTCTCAAAACTCTATTCTTAAATACTCTGAACCTATTTTCTTTCCGCTCAATTTATAAAATCAAATATTATATCAGCTATTGATCGATAATGTTTTTATTTTACTTTTTATTACTATACTTATTACTGTAAGTTAAAAATATTTCACGTGAATTTATTTTAATAAATTGTTAGTGTGAATATATTTACTGTATTTATTCTATCGAGAAATGTCGTATGAGTAATTTATAAAAAAGTTTTATAATATATTTAAGTAATAAGAAACGTTGTCAAAGTGCAAAATACCGCATCTTGTGCACAACTTTTAACTTTTAGTCTTGGAATCAATACGCAATACATTTTTGTACAATTGTTACAAGTTAATAATTCTCGTATTTGATGGTAAAAAGGCGGATACGTTTTTATACTCGCGGTTGGATACGATCCCGGGACTTCACGAACCGAAAGCAGGCGTTTTATCCACTACGCCATGGCCGCATTGGCTATTTCCTTACGCTTTAGTCTTCATATTGCCTCGAGTTGCATTTCGGCTGACTAGGCATATGTCACACGTTATTTCGGTCGATTTTCAGATATACGTGTGCATTTAAAGGTGTATACTGCAGGGTTGGTATATGTATGAGTACAGTACGTCATACTCATATACATGAAGACAGATTTACTAATATATATACATACATATTTAATACCAGGGCAGTGACCATTTTTGGAGCACAATCACTTAAATTCAATTACTTAAATCTTATATAAAGGTAAATATATCTAACGTTACTGTAATTTTATAATAAAAGCATGTACTGAGGCGACATTTTGGGTATATGTGACCTGCACTTTATACGAAGTGTATTGATTTATACATCTAATGTTATTCAACGTCCTGTAAAAATATTTATTATTATTAAACTTATCGTACATAATCGCAAGATTTGAATTATTTTTCTTCTTAGGAGATACTGGATATCTCTGTTCTTGTCTAATTGACTTTTCATTCGTAATTTTAAGAGAAATCCGTTTTTTGAAAAAATAGGAGTTATCCCTGCTTCGTTTGTTAGTAATCTAAATACATGTCTAAGCTGGTTTCATATGATTGTTTTGTATTCGAGAAAACTTTGACAAACTTAGCATGTAAAGATTAATCTCCAACTATTTGGCCCAAATCCCGAGTAAAAATCAACTTAAGGCCAAGACCCGGGCCGCGCCAGGTGGCCGTGCCGCCTGTCCCGGACCGGCCAGGCCAGTAACGCTTTTCTGGTCAGTCCCGGATGATTTGGCCTTAGCTTGGCCTTAGGTCCGGCCATCGACAGGGCTTGTACAGGGCATGACCAGGTTCGAAATAAACATTTATATTTCAATTAAATCAGTTATATAATAGCGTTAGAGGTTAAATTTTAGTCAATGTTATCAATTTTATTTTTTTTATAACATCTTTGGTACTAATATGTATATAGCTTTTTTTTAATAGCTGCTTGGTAAGTAAGGTGGGATTCTGGTGGTTTTATACCAAAAATGTTAACAAATTTTTTTCGAGAAACGAATACTGAAATCCCGTTTTGTACAATAGCTTTTTTTCCAGTGAAAAAAAGCTATTGAAGTTATAAATCTGTGTTCTTTATATAGTACTTTTTCCACAAAAATCTCATTTTCTCAGCTTCATGTTTTGAAATAATCAAAGTGTATCCTGCGCAACCCATCTAAATCTTATGACTCCAACAAATTTGATCGTATTCCAGAAGACTATCACAACAATTAGCATTGATTATATTTTCATTTTAGTTCTCATGGTTTTAATGCAAAATTCAGTTACATCAAAATTTATGTTAATTTAAACAATTTTATTATAAATTTGTTATGCTTGTTAAGTTTTAAGTGATTCTTTCGAAATCTTTTGCGCAATTCGCGAATAATGTAGTTTTGGGAAAAACGGCTCTAAAGATTGCAAATTCATGTATAAAAATGTTATTAATACAGAAATTTAAAAATGGAACTTAACTTCTGCGTAGATATAGCTGTAACTTTTTTTACATTTAAATTAGTGTCAAGGGACATTTTTCATTGAAAAAAATTATATTTTTTAACTCCCTTTGGTACCTTCCTTAAGGAAAAATTATAATGTGTAAAATTTAATAAACTTTGTTTAATTTTTGACATAAAATAAATTGTTACCATTTTTCGTAAAGTACATCTTTTTTTCATAGGAACATTCTTATTAAAATATTTTTATTACAAAACTATTTAGCTTACAACTATATATTGCTCACAATTAAGAAAGATTTCAGCACTCTTTGGTAGTTCAGACAAAAGAGGTTTAAGCACTTTTAAAAGTGAAGTTACTTTTGTGCGATGAATACGGGTTTTGATAGCCCATTTTCGTAATTCCTGAACAATTGAAAAATTAATAATTTCCTCACTTTCACGATCGTAACTTGTGTCACTTCCTGCACAGCTTTCTGCTTCCAAATGTGAATTATCACTTCTACTAAAATTATTATCACTTGATTCATCGTCACTATCACTACTTGAGGAATCATCTGTCGTTTTCGAGTCACTTGATATAGCTGATACATTTGTAGTGTTGTTATCACTTATTTTAGGAGCTTCATATATTTCACATGGCTTATGTGATTCACATAATTCATATGGTTCACATAATGGCTCAGCAGATGTTGATTTCATAGGAAGGTTAGGAGTTTCTTCCTTACAATGTATTTTATTTTGACATTCTTTTGAATCAGAATCATCTGAACTGATTGCAAGAGCACTACTGCGATACTTTCGAACGCGTAATTTTGTTCGCAAACGTTTTCTTCAATTTTTATCATCCATTATATAAAATTCTACACAATGATAAGTAAC
Organism: Gastracanthus pulcherrimus; assembly: GCA_949152435.1. Lineage (NCBI taxonomy): Eukaryota > Metazoa > Arthropoda > Insecta > Hymenoptera > Pteromalidae > Gastracanthus > Gastracanthus pulcherrimus. The sequence goes on from OX424576.1 coordinate 134,207,145, forward strand.
TTTTGATACTGCTCCGATTTTTCCGTACTTTGAATAGGTTACGGTAAGTGTCTAGCAGACAGCCCCACTGCACAACAGCTGTACACAGTTATTTTAGTATAAGATATTATTTTATTATAGAATATAAAATGTTAGAGACAACGAAATAACTTCGAAAAATATTATTTTATTCTTCATTAGCGTAAAAAATTTTAGTCATTAATAAAGTATTTAATACTACAGTTAAAATATTCAATCCACAAGGTTATAACGTACTTTAAAATTCGTAAATCATTGGTGCTAATTTGGTCGCACCGACCAATGTAAAGCTGGCCTTAAGTCGGCCGTCAAACGGTCAAAATATGCGGGCCTGGACAGGGCCTGGCCAGGCGTACCTGGCCCGACCCGGATATCACCTTATGGCCAGCCTTGATTCATTTTTACTCGGGATACTGAGTCAATGTTTTCTAAAAAACAATCGTATGAAACTAGCTTTGACATATATTTAGATTACTATCAAACAAAACGAGGACAACTCTTATTTAAAAAAAATAATTTCTCTTCAAATTATGAATGAAAACTCAATTAGACACGGACAGATATATCCGGCGTCCCCGTCAGCATTTATAAGAAGAACTGTAAAATCTAACAGATTCCTACAAACTACCAATGAATGGTGCAATTCTCCATCTTCTAAAACATTCAAGTATCATTAGTAAGATACACAATTGATCTTAAATAAATGTTGTTCCCTCGTTCTATTGCTATTTCTCCTTCAGTCTACTTTCTAGCGCGCGGGAATATGTCCGAGAGGGACGTAGGTACACACTAGGGTGGATCAACTTATATATAATTATATACAATTATATAATTATACGTTGTTATGTCCTGAGCTCCCAAAAATATGAGAATTTAGAACATGTAGGAATGAATCTAGTGGCAGGCTCTACCATGAAATCTGGTTCTCTCACAACCAGATACCTGCATATATTTTTATAGATTTTTGAAAATGTTCTTACCTTGGTCTACTGCTGGATCCGTGAACTGCTTTCTGGTGGGTAATCAAATTGAAGGTTGATTGAATAAATAATCTTTATGAGTTCTCGTATCCAAAAATAAAACTTTTATTTATTTCTTAATTAGCACAATTTATTATAGCATGTAATAATAGAGGCATGTAGTAATTGATTTATAGTGTGCTTAAGAGTTTGCTAATATACGTTTGTCGGTTTGTAAAATTGATTGACTGTATTTTTATTGAAAATGGATGTTCTATAATTTTTATAAAAATTTATGCTTTTAGCTGTGTATTTGATCGAGTCGCGAGACGGTCTACTGTGGGACTTACGAACGAACTGCCTAATAGATACTATATTCGAACTAATTCTTGAGACGTGCAGTCTGAATATATATGCTTGCCGAATTTCATAAATTTTATAATATTTATCAAATTTTCATAAATATAATTTTTTTTAACGCATTTAACAACGTAATTGTGTCAGTTACAAAATCTTACAAAATGCTTTCGCGAACATTTTAGATTCATTTGATTAATAACTTATGCGTAGGTATTTCGCAAGTGCATTCTTTGCTGCCGCAGTGTGACTCGAATTTGTTTATTTCTTACGTGTACAATCAACACATACGTCACACGACGTAACAACATAATTAAATATAAGTATGTATAGGGATATATAATCAGATATATACAAATGTAATTACCAACCCGAACTAACAGTTGCACATATTCTTTTGTCCGGAAAGTTACCAGCTCTTACCATAACCCACGCATATACTTTTATAAAATTGAGATCGTATGCTAATTCTTCTAGCTTTTGTTTATCTAAATCGTGTAACTTATTTAACTTGATTTGTGCTCCTGTCAGCGTAAAATTATAATTTTTCTCAAGAACAGAATTGTAAAGTAACTATATACAACTATATAAAATATATATATTTTTATATAAACATATATCTGTGGATCGCAAGAAAACGACTAAAGTCCACTTTTTGTGTTATTGAGATATTAAGGTTTAAAGTTTTTATTTTCCATTTAAACTAATGTTAAAAAAAATCATAAGTAGTAGATATGGTCATTTGTTTTCACACTTTTCCAATTATTTGCATTATTATCAGAAAATATACTATAAGGATACCAAAATCGCTCAAAATTCAATTTTCAAAAAATGTACTTAAGTTGTTTTTCCAAGAATCCACAGATGTACATGTTTATATATAACATTTGACATATGAGTAAATATAACCAGTCACTTATAACTATATCTAGCTTTTCATTCTTTTACTGACCATATTTTACGTTATTTTTGAAAAAATTTGTAAGTCCATTTATATATAATCATATATAAGTAATTTTTACTCCGGATAAAGTTTCTAAATCATATAAGAAACAAATATGGAAAATGGTTTATTTTGATTGGTCAAATCTAAGTACCGACGATTTCATTAGTAGTATTCAAATATTCATATTTTTGGTTTTATCCTGTTTTGTAAGTACGAGACATACCTAAAAGATATCACTGCCATAATTTATGATATTTGTTATCAAGATCTTCATTTTGATATTCTGTAGCACTTTTTTGACCAACTGGGTCAAAAGCTACGCTAGTTTAAACGCGAAAAGAAACAAAAATATTGTTTTAAGCACATGTTTATGGTTGTATTACACAAAACGAGTACATCCATACACCCCAAGCTCAATAGAACGCGAAGCCCTAAAACTAACTACCTCAGCGTCAAGTGAACAATAACATTTAAACCACACTACCACAATCTCAATAAAATACTCAACCTTAACGAGGTCCATCTGGTTAAGGAATGAATGAATCGATTTTATTGACATGTGGTATATTGATAGATATAGTTCCCAAAACTAAGGGTTTTATTTTTTAAGATTATGTTACGGCATATTGACTCGTTTTGCGTAGTAAAATCACAAACACGTGCCTAAAACGACATTGTTGTGTTTATCCCTATTTTTTCGCGTTTAAACTAACGTACCTTTTAAACCAGGTGGAGAAAAGGCCCTACAGTATGTCAACATGAAGATCTCGATGACAGATATCATACAAAATTATAGTGATAGCGTTGAGGTATGTCTCGTACTTAATGAACAGGATAAAACCGAAAATATCGATATTTGAATAGTTCAAATGAAATCTGTCGGTACTAACACTTGTCCGATAAATAATCATTTTCCGTATTTGTTTCTTATACGATTAAGAAACTTTTTATCCTTCCCCGAAATCATTATCTCAAAAATCGCTATTTTCGATTCACCATAGTACACACGCAGCAGCCAGCTTCCCTCGCGATCAAATTATCTACCCCCTTACGTGTATTTTTCGTGGGTAGTACGTCTGGTGGGGTTATCGCACCAACTCCACCTCGACGTGTATCGACCTAGATTTCTTTGTTTTGTTTTCCGCTGAGCACGTGACACCGGTCACACGGTGTTTTCCTTCACCATTTATCCCATCTATAAGCATTCTTTGGATAAGCAGCTTGTGTAATTAACGCTAAAAGTTGTGTACTCGACCGGACGATACCACGTGCAATTATAATTTGACGAGTTTAAAGTATTTGTTCTTCTGACAGATTATTGATGGTAACGAAGGGTTATATGTAGTATTATATATTGTTTGATTCAACTAAAATTTAAGAAAAATATGTATTCTTAAATAAAACAATTTCAAGGTCTAAAAAAATTACTAGGTTGTTTTTTCATAAAAAGAAAACCATTAAATTCTATCTACATAATTAAATTCAGTGTACGTAATGTACAGCAAAAGAAAGACCGCTGCCAATTTATTGGCACTTACTACTCAGTAAGTTTCAAACAAAAAAATCTGAAAACGCGAAAGGAAAAAATGTAAAGAAAGTGTACACGGCTCTATAAATCAGAGAACTAAGTAAACGCAATAAAAAGATAATGTTAGAAAAGTTGCTCATTCTTTGGGTAAACTCGTAACTAATTGTGCTTTCGTGGCGGTTCATTTGGATTTCAAATTCTACTGTTGGTTCACGTAGGTATAACTTGCTTATACTTAAAGCACGTCCAGGGGTTGTTTTCCGCTTTAAAAATCTGGAAAGACCTTCTACTTATTTTCACACTGCGACGTCTCCTTGTATTTTTTCCACGAATTTTTCTAAACGCCTACACATGCAGCTGTACTTTAGCGCAAACTCATTTTGTTTCCTCTTTGTTGCATTTGCTTTCCAGACACGTGCTACGAAAAATAAGAAGTAAAAACAGCCAGACTTTATCTTCACGCATCGTCGTCAGATTTCCAAAAGAATTTTATTATTTACTTTTGTATTAATGATATATTGTTTTTCTTATTTTTTTCATAGTAAAAATAATTTATTTCATTGTATAAGTACGAGTAGGAATGAATCGACTGTTTTTATATTATTAACATTTCTGTTATTTACTGTATCAATATCGATGGCTCGAAATTAATATAACTCACGAAGTCCGATTAGATTAAAAGAAACTTATGTCAGACGAGTCGACTCAAAAATTAAAGATGCGTTTCGCCCCAAACAACTCTATCTTAGATGTTAGATGGTATATTAGGAAGATGCTATACATAACAGATTTAGTGGTAACATTTTCTAGAAGTAACTGAAAACCAGTATCCATCTAGTGCTGAAAAAGGGGAAATCATATTTGCATACTATTCTGCATATTCAGAAGAAATGGTTACACCATCTATATAAATATATATAAATGCAGTGTTGTTCTCATCTTCCACTTATTGAAAGTTGGTGGTCTTATTTACGTTTATTTATAAAACTCTCATTTGAAGATTTTTTGAATACTTTTTTTAAATGTATGTAACTTTATTTAACCTTATTTAATCTTATTTAACCTCATATTTAATTGCATTATTTCCATATAAATTTTGGTTCGTGGAGATCAATAGATTTATCTTATACGTTAAAATTCTAGTTACGAACGATAAATTATTTTCTGATTCAAACTTGTTTACTTTTAAAGAACGAAGAAAAATATAGTTCATAACTCTACACCTCACTATTAGGTCCAACAGAAACTTAAAGATTTCGACGTCACTTACAGGGTGTCTATACTGAAGTTAGTCTTTGCGATTATCGAACGAATATTATTCAACATTAAAATATTTTACATTTTTTGCTTTTTCACATTATGACAACACAACACTATCTCAACAGAAATCTCGAGAAAAAATGTTTCATATATGGCCATATATGACGTCCCATCATTAGGGTGTCGCAAAAAAACAATTTATTTTTCTATTTCAAACCTTAAAGCGGATTCTGGTTGGTTATGACGTAAAAAGTAACTATGACTTTTTTCAGATTTTTAAAATAATATTTAGAACTTGCTAAAGTCTTACAATAGCCTGGCTTCAGAGATGATCCCAGACTTTTGGCGAAAAATGCAAAATAAAAGCATAGTCTTCCGTCAATTCTGCAGTAACCTTAATATTTGTCTATTATTTTAAAAAATATTTAAATTTCGTAGATAATTGATATATTTAAAAACATGTTTCTACGGTTTAATCGAAAACTATTATTTTTTTTGTGGCAGAAAATTTGTTTGTGGCAGTTTTTATTGAAGATATATAAAAGATAGATATAAATTCTTAAATTCCTATCGATTTATGTCTGTTAAACCTACTCTTAAGCGGGCAGGCCTAGGTTAAACTCCAAAAAATATTTTTCTTTTACTAGTCCAGGAAACTTTTTATGTTTAAAAACAATCATTCTGAAAATGTTTGTGCTATATATACTTAGTTATATATTACATTTTACCGTTGTAAAGCATCAAAATCTTGACCCTTCACATCACAATAGATCATTATTTTCAATACCATATTTAATAAAGCTAATGTGTTCCTCACATGATTACAGGTGACATGATGAACGAAAATTCTTTTTTCGACGATTATTCAAATCCTTCTGACATGTAGTATAAAAAGAGTAAAACTCTTTTTCGTTAAAATATTTTTTATTATTTTTTTTGAAGACCTAACCTTTTTTTGAAAAAGTATTATTTTTTTTAATTGGTTGGGTCTCCGAAAAAAAATAAAAAAAATATTTTAACCAAAAAGTGCTTCGCTTTTTTTGCAATACATGTCAATAGAAGTCGAATAAACGTCGAAAAAAATTTTTCGTTTATCGTGTCACCTGCAACCGAGTGAGGATCACAGCAACTTTAATAAATATGGTATTGAAAATAGTCTCTTAAATTTTACCGCTGTTAACCCTCAAAATCTTGATCGTATCCGTCACAATAAATCACTATTTTCAACACCATATTTATTACAGGAACGTTGTTCCTCACACGTTTCCAGGTGAAATGATAAACATAAATTTTCTTTTGACGTATATCGTCTCCTTTTAATATGCATTACAAAACGAGCCAAGCCCATTTTCGTTAACATTATTTTTATTATTTTTTTCCGGAGACCCAATCAATTTTTTTTTAATTTTTTTAAAAATTGATTGGATCTACGAAAAAGATTAATAAAAAGAATTTAACGAAAAAGTGCTCCGCTCATTTTGTAATACATGTCAAAAAGAGTCGAATAACCGTAAAATAGTATATTGTGTACCTAGGGCGCAAAGTGGGCTTTTTTAGACCGAGTGTGGAGATTACAGTACGAGTCGAAGGCGAGTGCGTTTGCGAGCCGAAGACAAGTACTGCAACCACATGAGGTCAAAAAGCCCACTTTGCCCTTGGTACACACCATATTTTTTTTAACGCATGTATTGATTTTTGCGTTTTTCTAGCATATTAAGCGGGATATAATATCAATTTTCCGAATATTATAAGCAGGCACAAAAGTAAATAAGCGGGCGCAAAAGTAAATAAGCGGGCGCAAAAGTAAATAAGCGGGCGCAAAAGCAAATAAGCGGGCGCAAAAGTAAATAAGCGGGCGCAAAAATAAATAAGCGGGCACAAAGATAAATAAGCGGGCGCAAAAATAACTTTTGCGCTCGCTTATTTACTTTTGTGCCCGCTTATTTATTTTTGCGCCCGCTTATTTACTTTTATGCCCGCCGGTCTAAAAAATTGTCCTTTAGGCTCACTTAATAGGTACAGAAAAACGCGAAAATCGTGTTCATCACGTTCATCATGTCACCGGGAATCGTGTGAGGAGCAAAGTTCAGTTGATAAGTAAGATATTGAAAATAATGATTTATTATGACGTGTAGGATCAAGATTTTTATATTTTACAACGATAAAATTTAAGATATTATAGTGTATTAATAGCTTCCGAATTTTTAGAATGGTTGCTTTTAAACATAAAAAGGTTTCTGGACTCGTAAAAGAAATCCTTTTTTGGGGTTTAACCCAGGCCTGTCCCTTAAATCTTTTCGATTCAGCGTCAAAAAATACATAAGAAATGTGCATAAGAATAATAAATACTTTTAAACTGCCGGCGCCACCACTTAAATTTTTTATTTTCGATAATTTTTCACTTATTTTTACATTATTTATCAACTTTTGAAAGGGCTAAACTTAAAAAACAAAAGAACAAATTTTAATCCACCCTAGGCTATATATGACCATATATGAAAGATATATTAGAGATTTTTTCCCGAGAACGTTTAAAATTTTGAAAGTGACAAAAGTATTAACGAACACTACTATATGTATCAAAGCAAATAAGCTAAATAATGTAAGATAACGTGCAAATCGTGTATAATAACGCAAGAAACGTACAATAACGTAAAAATAACGTTGAATATAGTAAAATAATATAAATGTAAAATAATGTAGAAGTAACATTATAACGTAAATTAAAAATAATCAAAAAGTTACGATAATTATTATTCTATTGCTTAATAATTTGAGTTATTAGTCAATCGTGTAACACCTTGTCAAAAAATTCATTTTTATAATATTTGTACCGATATTTGACTTCGGTCACCTGGCGAAGCCATATAAAAGAATCACTTCAATTGAATTCTCTACGGCAAATAGCAGAAGAGAGAGAAAGAGAAAGAAAAGTACTGCGCACTCCTCGACTTTTAGAACTTACCGTGACGTCCCGTGAAAGCATCGCGGATGCGTCGAAACACACTGGTGCGTATCGATTTCGCAACACGTCGCACGCGGCTCTTTTGTCTCTCTCTCTCTCTCTCTCTCTCTCTCTCTCTCTCTCTCTCTCTCTCTCTCTCTCTCTCTCTCTCTCTTTCTCTCTCTTTCCTGTTTTTTTGCTCATGCCCGAACGCTCGGGCGAATCTCGCACGAAAAACGCATCGCATGGCCCGATAAAAACGACCGAAAAAAGGATAGACGAAAAAAACAGAAAAACTTTTGTTTTTTACCCGCGTGCAAGGATCCCGCGCCAGTGATTTTACTGCGCTCTTTGGTCTGGAACTTTTCTGCTTATCCCGCGGAAAAATGAGGGAGCGAGAGAAGGGAAACGAAAGAAAGACCGCGATGGGCACAATCCAGAAACTGCCGAGTTTATTGAAACGATCGGCTGAAATAAAAGAGTCAAGAGAGCGAAGTGATTGCTCCACTATTTTACAAGATTTATACGTACATCAAAGCCTTCGCTTTTCAGAGTGAAGGATGAAATAGTGACCGATTTGAATCTTCATTTTTCGTTTAGCTGCCATTTGAAAATTTTATATTCATTTGAGAAAATTTATTATTTTGTGTTTAAGAGTTAAGTATATTTTATTTTCATATTTTGCGATTTTATATTTGCATATCGTTACCTATACTTCAAGTTTCCGTGATCTTCATTTAAAAGTTACATTGAAATTTATTTTAGTTCTTTTGTATTTAAGTTGTTGTGCGCATAAAGAAGAATGTTATATAATTAAAAATGTGTAAGTTCCAGGAAAGTTAAACGATTATTCTTAGAACAGCCTTAATACTGAATATTTCAGCTCTTTAAAATGTTAATTGCATCAACTTTAAAATGGTAATAAAAAAAGTTTTATCTAGTTCCTGGCAAACAAATTTCTACTCTGAAAACTATTCATAATATTATAATATTATTTACAGCTCGGTGGCTCTTTATTTTCGAATCACAATTTCGTCTACTTTTTGTATTCTGCCACCTAAATTTGACCACCATTTATAAACTTCAATCGAGTATAACTTTTTCTCAAATATCTCAAATTGTCCTTGAAAGTGTTGTAACTATAGCAGAATATATTTAAAGTTGTATAAAATTTTCCAAATTAATTAAACTTAAATACAAAAATAAATATGAAATCAAACCATACCTGTTATTGATCCATCCGCTTTCACCTTCCACTTTCTCTTTCGGCTCATTCCATTAAAGTGCTGCTCTCGCTCTCTCTCTCTCTCTCTCTCTCTCTCTCTCTCTTCCTCTCTCTTCCTCCGACCATTTGCCGAATTAATTAGCCAACTGAGGACGTGCATCCGTACGCGCTTGTTCCCGAAGGTCCGACGATGTCGCGTCGGCTTTTCCGCGCGTTCTCGTTCTCCCGCGCTAATGGCACTAATGACACGAAGAGCAATATCGTGGTTATGGTGAATATAGAGTGGGACAGCGATGAAAAGAGAGGGAGAGAGAGAGAGAGAGAGAGAGAGAGAGAGAGAGAGAGAGAGAGAGAGAGAGAGAGAGAGAGAGAGAGAGAGAGAAGAGAGAGAGAGTGCTGGTGAGTTGCGGTGATGCGCCTTCAAAGGGACAAGAATCCATTAGCTTTTAGTGTTCCCATAGGACTACTACTCGGATCGCGCAGTAATCCTGGCGATGCCCGATTTTGCCGATACACATCTCCACGGCAGCGACGACGACAATTTCCACTCGCTGCCTCGATAGGCGGTATTGACGAGACGAGATGGGATATATCTTTATTGAGCACGACGCGACGCACGCGCGTGTTTTTACGCTCTCGACGACGATGATGATGGCTACCTGTCGTATTTTGCATTAGGTGATTGCTACGGCTTGGTTGGTATACCTAATATACGTAAACGAACTGGAATCGAACGCGTGTGTATACGCGATTATGTATGGAAATACGTGCATACTTAAAGGAGATTCAGTCTTTTCTAATGAAAACATAGCCGATTGACATAATAGATATATTTATTTATTAAAAAAAGATAAGCTGTTATAACATGCTTTAACAGATTACTTTATCAAACCGCTCTAAAAAATCTAATTAAATTATTCCAAATATTTATTTGTTCAAATTTGCTTAAAATATCTGTTAGATAGAGAAGGTAAGTGAAAATTATATTTGCAAAATATTTGTATACAAAATTCAAAACTGCATTTCTTTCTAGAAAGTTCCTTTGAAGTAATTATTGAATTTATAAAATTATTTGCAATCACGCATCTGTTAAGAATATATTATAAATATTTTAAGTATGCTACAGCGCAATGCGCTACATACTTTTTCCGGTTAAAATAAACCATTTTTGAAAAATGCTTATTCAAAATAAAACTGAAGTTTTTCACACAAAATGACTTTGAAGTAATTAGTGAATGTATACAAATCGAAAAAAAGGTACGTCAATTTTACTAATCTAAGCATAATAATGATAATAATAATAATAAAAATAATAATAATGATGATAATGATCATGATAATGATAATGATAATTATAATGATAATGATAAAAAGAATGATAATAAGAATGACAATGACAATAACTATGACAATAATAATAATAATAATAATAATAATAATGATAATAATAATAATAATAATGTTCATATCTAACATGTAAAAGTCTATCTTCGTAGTTATGTGGCAAGTTACAACAGCTTTTAAAAAGTATCTACATCTTTCTTTTTAAGTTATAGTCCTGATTTTTTAGGTTAGGTTGAGTTAGCTTCCTGATAGAATGGAATATCTCCTTTAAAAAAAGGAGCTACTGCTTTTTTACAGGAGCCTTAAATTTTTTCTTCAAGGCGTCATATTGGCATGCCTGAAACAGCTATTCTTTTATTTTATTTCTCTCCATGAATAGAGAAAATAGCATTAGATTTTTGAATTTGTATACAAACTCTTTGCTGCTATAAGCATTCAATTGTATTGTGTCAATTTGGAACTTATTGAGCGGATATTGATGAAATTTATCGAGAATTCTATCAACAGCGCGTTATCTAGAACACAAGACAAATTTGTCATATAATACATGATTTGTTGCACACTCTATATATTATCAAGAAAGCTGAAGCAAGTATAAATAATGATTTAGAAAATACATTAAATATTCAAACAAGTAGTACACGTCGACATTGGTCAGACGGTTCATACATTTCTAGAAAAAAAATCTTCCTCTCCCCTGGTAGAAAATTATCTGGTTTTATAGAGGCCCTCGATAATTCCCATGGCAAACTAGATAGATATATATATAGTTCTAGATTAATTTTCCACTAGGGTCTGTTCACTTTTTGTTATTTTATTATTTTTATGACTTACCCGATATGTTTTAAACGACTATTCCAAAAATAAAATGTGATTTGATAATAAGCATTTGCAAAAAATGGCTGGAGCATCAGTACTGTTTTGCTCCTGGTAGAGTGTAATTAAATAAGTAATTGTACTTCTGCGAAAGCAATTTATAGTCATGCCCGGCTCGGCAATCAGAGTCGTTGACCGTTCCCGTTGGTGGTCTTGCAGCACAGAGGTTGTAAGACTTGGTATACCTGTGTACAGGTGTCCGAGTCGGTGAAAGTGAAAATCAAACACATGTAAGCAATCAACATAACTTACAACTACCCTTTCAAATAAAACATAGACGCATAAAATTAATCTCGCGATTGAAAAAAAAAATAAGCCATAGCGTCTCTATCGATTTATGGAAGCTTTTTACGCAAACCCATCAAAGTGAAAAAAAAATAATGGTACGCGAGAATGGCTTTGCTACGTGCGACAAATACAGCTATGAGACAAGTGTATTATATTTATCACCGTAGACGCGTTCCGCGTGCAATTCATCTTTACGACTTGAGGCTCGCACGCTGCACTCGGCTAGAACGTATTCGATATTGGCTTGATATCGAGGAGAGCGAGTCGTGTGATTTTCGAATTGCCTGGAATTTGTTCGTCTCGTGGGTTGGGCTTGTGAGAGGATGAAGCGGCTTTTCGATCCGAATCATCTTCGATTCGGAGCGTCCGTTACGCAAACTCGCCCGCTGGGGACGCGTGACTGGGAAAAGGAAGATTTGTTTTGATGCGTAATATAGGGAGAGATGAGTTTTGTAATAAGTTTGCTGCAGAGTTTTCAAAATCGAAGTGAAGCTATCTGGAAATAAAAATTGCGCATCGATGAGTTGTATAACGATCTATACATTTATTCGACCTGACGAAATGTAGATTTTCTATTTTTTTGAAATATCAAGTATGAATCATAGTTTTGCAAATTATCATTATCGAAATATTAATTCCAAAAGTAAAAAGATTCTGTATATTTTTATTAAAAAATTTCACGTGAAACTGCATCCATTAAATTTTAGTAAAAAAAGATAAGCGTGTGTAAAATAAACATGGATAGATGTTAAATTACTTTTAAAAGTTCATTCGGAAATAATACATTAATTCAAAGCAACGTCATATATACAGTTTGCATAATAAATTTTAATAATGTTTAACTTTGTGAGTTCTCATAGTTTATTACCAGATATTTTATTAAAATAACCGAGACATGGAAAGTGCGCATTGAGGTAGATTTGGTGTTTTTTGGCCAAATTATTAAAAAAATTTTTATTAAATTTTCTTAATCTTTGTAATTGTAAGAATGTTTTAATATCTATCATATATCAATACTCAATGTTGTAACAAAGTTATACCCATTTAAGTAAAATAATTTACATTAGATAACGTACAAAATTGAAACGTTAAATGTGTTTTTCCGAAACTAATTTTCCTACCTTTAAAAAGTTAAGGCTTGTGCATGAGGTTTTCATGAATCTTCTTGAAACTTTCATAAAATATGCTTTAGTATATGAATCGTATATTGTTAAAACGCGCAGATAGTTCAACGTAATCAAAAAGTTTTTTATATGTTGTTACTCTTGTTTTAAAGATATCAATACTTTAAGTTCATGGACATACGCTATTTTAACAATATACGACTATTTAGATTTATTTTCATTGTGTTATTCGACACTTCCGTTGTTTTTAAAATAATACAAATTAAATATAAGTAAAAATGAAAGAATATAAAATTAAAACACACTTTTAAATTGTAATATATGTATATTTATTTATTTAAACTGGGTTTTGAATAATAATATACAAGTATTGTACAGGAACTAAGAGAAGTTTAAATTATAAAATAAAAATAATGTTATATTTCTAAATAATAAATAATATTTTTCAACATAGTCCACGTTGTTAAACAGTAATTTCAAACAAAAATAAAATGAAGTTATTTTTTAAACAATAATATTGCTATTTATTAATTTTATTCGCTATCAGAATCGTTCTGATCAGAAGTTTTTGGCCACTGTAATATTTTGTTAAAAAAGTCAATATGTTCAACTGGCACGTATTTGACTATTTTTTGGAAGTCAGGAAATTTTACTGATCTTATTGGTACCTTACCAGAACTGTAAGCTGGAAGTATTGGACTATTTAATGTTGTTCTAATTTTTCTCATATAGAAATGATGGAAGACATTACCATCAATGTCATTATAAGCTAGTATAATGCCTGATGCATTCTTATTGTATTCCAGCTGATAAAATTTACTTATAAGAAATTTCACTTTTTCATTGGCAGGTTTTTGGATTGTCTCATATGAACCATATGAACTTTTGTATGTGTCAGGCCACCACTTTTTAAAATCTATTATTTCTGAAGCATGTACGTGCTTTACTATGAATTTTCCTGGCTTTCTACTTTGAATTATTAGACTTGTAATTTCTTCGATGCTATAAATCCTATCATGTTTACTGATTGTTTTACTTATAATGCCAAAATCTCTGTCATATGGTAAAAAACTGTGACCTCGAATGGGAAAGTATTGAGTAATCTTTTTAAATCTGCCTGTATCGGTTAAATAGAGGAGGGACCTTGATACTGTTTGATTTTTATTCTGCCCAGCGCAATTATCAGAATATATTTTTAATTTCGAAATATTTTCAGGTACATTTTGAAAGTAATCTTTCAAAAATGAGCAAACTTCGTCGCGACACTTTTTACCATCGCCTTCATGATAAATATACACAGTGCTACTATTCGTCTTTATATTTGTTATACAAAATATATTAACTGTCAATTTTCTTAAATAGTATAAGTCTTGTACAGGAATCTTTGGTAATGAAATATTTTTCATAAAGTCAAATGATATTGATAAATCATTACTCTCTTGTTCAGAATCCATTGATGCTTCATTTTGTATAGCGTTTTAAAATTGTTTACTTTTACGTTTGTGAACTAATAATTCTGCAACGGCTTTCTTTTTAGTCACATCATTAATTTGCGGAGATTTTATTTTTAGATTCAACTCTTCACAAGTACAACAAGTATCAACTTGTAGCCTTCCAAATTTGTATTTTTTTATGGTCAAATCAGTACTAAGATAGTACACCTTTCTTCTAGAATAATGTGATTCTTTTAAAGGAAACGAATTTATGTGATTGTTTAAAAGTGCTATGATATGACTAGGAACACTGTAAGATATATGTTTTCCTCGAAGGTCGTTAGGTACTTTTCCTTCTTGCTTTAATTGTCTTACTCTTCTCATTCTATCTTCTGTGATTCTGAATACTGTTAAAAATCCTTTCATACAAACATTTTCTCATTTATCTCAATTTATAACATAATATTTCAATGAAGCTCCTTTTGTCGTTCCAAGTGATTTGTTTTTAGAACTATTCATGTTTACATTATGAACGTCTATCAGGCTTTGGAGAAATAAATCTTGCTGATCTTTTGATTTTAAACTATAAAAGTTTTCAAAATTTCCTTACAATTGGATTCACCCAAAACATTTAAGCATTTCCTTTGACCACTGCGGAAACAGAAAACAATAGATTCAATAGGTTTTCGTTTTTGTAATTTATAGGTTATGTTAGTGTCGGAGAAAAAAATTATATAAACAAAATACTATTATGTAAATCAAACTTACGTGCAAAAAGGTGCTGGTTGTTTCTTTTCGATAAAGTTTCCAGCATAATTGGTGTAAGAGAGTCCTGCCACTTTTGACTTTTTTATTACATTACGATTATACAGGTCATCGTTTCGAACTCCACTTTTTCTTTTGTTAGTGTCACAACTCATAGTTTTACAATATTTTATTTTCTTGTGATAATCGCATTCTTGTGATAAAGTATTATATTAATCAAGAATCAATAACAGCATCAAATAAAATCCGTTTAAATATGTAGAACTTAAACTGTTGATTACATTTTAATTTTTCTCCTTATTTAATTTTATCCATCAGTCATTATCAAAAATGGGATTTTTTAAGCATTTTCATAAATCAAATAAAACTAGTTTTTTTTTTAAGGAAGTGGACAACGATTTTGAAATGCTATTAACAGTTTCTTTTGTTGACCAAACAAAGAAATGACTTAATTTTTGACGAAGCTTTTTCGGAAAATGCTATGCGCAAGTGACATTTAAAAAACTGGTCATTTTCGTTTAAAAAAATCAATTTTTCTGAGTAACTCTGAAAATAATCGATTTCTTGAGCTACAAATTGTCACAGAATGTATTAATACCATCCTACATAGGTCCTTAACATTTTAGCTCGCTAGACTGATGGATAAAAAAGTTGGTCTTTTCATCATTGTCATACCTCAATCTTAATTATATTTAATTTCAAATATTTTAAATTGAAATTCAGATTAGTAAATTGATCGCTCTCGAGACATATGTTAATATTCATTAGATCGTAAAAATATGCTTGAAGTTCTAGAGATCTAAAAACGACACTCATTAATTATCAAACATCATTCTCGTAATCATGGTTAGTTGATTCCTCCTTACTCATTAATTTTTATTCAGCTTAAACAAGTAAAAGTAGAGTTACCACCAAGAGCAAAAAGAGGAAAACGAAGCAAGAGAAAGGTGGAGAAGAGAAAAGGAGACCGAGACTCTAGAAAAGACGTCTTGGCGTGCTTAAAAGGGTACTGTGAAACCAAGTTAACTTTCCACTTCCGGACGTCTCTAGGGGTAAAGAAGAGGTGCGGGGAGGTAGCGCATGGGCTCAAGGAAGAGTTAGCAACCACGCCAGATAGAAATATCGAGATAAAAGCGGAGAAAGTGAGAGAAAGGTCGAAATCACACGGAAAAGCAAGAAAAAAAGCAAGAGAATAGAGAGAGTAAGAGAGGGGTCGAATAAATAGCGAAAGAGCGCAAAGATAAAGCTTGGAAGAAGAAAAAAAGAGTGAGAGGTAGAGCAGAGGAAGGTATATTTTCGATTTCGCGAAACGAGAGAAACTCTCGGGATCAAGCTGTCCCTCGTCGGGGCTTTGGGACCGGTGGAGCTAGCTAGCAGTGGTGGCTCATCTCGATTATAGGTGAAAAATTTCTCGAGAATATCGAGCACTCCAAGATTTCCCTCTGCGACTTTCCTATTTTTCTCCGTCTCCTCTTTCTACTTCGCTTTCTAGTTTCATTTTCTTATGAAAGCGATTTGTTAGCTGCGCAATGGCGTTCGACTGGTCAATCGATTGCGAAAATTTAATTCCGGTAATGGAGAATTTTTCATTTATGAAGCAGGATTTATGTGAATCGACAATACCTTCGATTATTCAAAAGGAGAGTGTATGAAGTGGGGGTCGGAAACTTTGATGAGACTTTAAGAGGTATTTTCTGGTGCCCAAATATGAACCCCAACACCTACTGTTTTAGCTGACGAGCCCATATTATCGAGATGTAGTTAATTATGTCACAAATATACGTTTTTTAGTGAAAAATGGAACCTTTACTTCAAATTATAATTCCACAATTTTTTACTTAGAAAAATAATCCAAAAGTAAGTAATTCTAGATAGAACGAACTTTAACTTCCGCTTTGCTTCGTACAAAAATATTACTCTCTTGCAAAGTTATTAATTGTCAAAGAAAGTGATTTAATATACATGCAAAATTGAGATTTTAATTGTTCTTAAATCACTGATTTTCCATGCGTTTCTTATTCCATTTTTTGATAGTTAATAACTTTGCAAGAGCTTAATATTTGTATACAAAACAAAGCGAAAATTAAATCTCTTTCTGCTACTTTTACCTACTTTTGGATTATTTTTTCTCAGTAAAAACTTGCGGAGTTATAATCTGAATTAGAAGTACTAGGTTTTCACTGGAAAACGGGTATTTGAGTCATAACTGGCTATTAGCAAAGAAACCTTCCACCGCGCCTAGAGGGATGCTGCTGTCCCCTATCAGAAAACAGCGAAAAACAAGTTTTATACGTGACAAAATATATTGTGCAACAAGGAGGGGGGGGGGGGGGGGGACTATTTCTACTGAGAGTAGGATAAATTTATACGAGTCGAAGTCCAGAGCGCCGAATGCCCCCGAGACAAAGACGAGTACTAAAATCATCATATATTTTTAGGCGCCGTGTACAAATTACTTATGTGCAGGGGGGAGTCTGAACAAACTCTTACGTAAGGTATTTATTTTGTCTTTGAAACATTGTTTACTAAATTATTAATAGCCGCGCGCTAGGTATAGTGGTGTGACCTGAGCATTTCTAGCGTGAGTAGAGTGCGCACTTCTATGCTCGTTTGAATTTTTGCTACGAGCAAATTCATGAAATGTTCGATTTCAATTTCCGAGCCATAAACATCAACTCGATCCAACAAGTTCTTTAGCAGGAAAACTTAGCTATATGAACTAAAAATGAATGACGAGTGTACATAATTTACAGCTTCCAATCAAGCTTAGGTGCGTCCATCATGCCGCATCTCCCCTATAGTTAGAAAACCTTCATAAACGGACATTATTTTGATTATCGTTCTGCACAACTGGCATCGGTTAATTTTGATCAGCTTGAATTTATGTATTCTTCTAAGTAAAACTTTTTTTCTAAAAGAATTCTATAGCTAAATTAAGTTTTTAATTTTTTATTTACAAAAAAATCATGTATTTTATTATTAATATTGCCAAGCCAAAATTTGTATTTAAACTTTTATCAATAGGTCTCAAGATAGCTTTATAAAAAATGTATTTAAAAAGTAGATTACCATATATTTGGAACATAAGAAAAAAATCTGGTGCGCAAAACGCAACTGGAAGTTACGAAAATAAAGAATTGAGAAAAATGACTAAAGTCAAATAGTAGTAATTAAATAAAAGTTAATTCGAAATTATTTATGATTCCTATTCTGTTTATGGGATAATCTTTTTCGTCCACCACTGATATAGAGTTTTGACCTTTACTGACGTTTAGCCATGCTTAGGGCTCACGTATTTAACTTTTTTTGTTACGTAAATGTTGAAAAACATTAAATTTTAGATAAAAACGATAAAACTAAAAAAAAATTAAAACAGCTTAAAGAAGCCAAATTTTCTTGTGAAACATCTTTCATTATTCATATAAAAGGTTAAGAATTAATATAAATTATAAAAAAATCGACTTTTTACCGAAAACCTGTACCTTCTTCCATTAAGGTTGCTTTCTGGTAATTTTCTAAAGTTTTTGTTTAGTCTGCAATAAAAATCTGCAAAAGTTACCTAATATTCGTAATATAAAATGAGTACATTTCGACACGGGTGCGGAAGGTGATTATTTAGCTCATGTGACGTTTTTCGCACGAGCGGAACGAGTGAGAAAAGTCACATGAGGTAAAAATCTTCTTACGCACCAGTTTCGAACCGTATTTTATACCACGAGGGCCGAAAAATCATATTGAAGTTATGATTTTGAGGTAAGAGTGGTATAAAGTATGTTTTTCAGAATTTTCCAGATTTTTTACCCTGCTAGATTCCAAAATATGCACACATTAGTCATTTTTGGACCAGAATAAGGTAGGTTTTGTAAAGTTGGTTTGCGTCAAGATATTCATCGAATACATTTAGGAAAATTTATCATCATTCTAGACATTAAAAGGAAGAAAAGTTAGCATTCATTATACTTTCAAGTCTATTAATTTACTTTTAGAAATATGTTCTATTAAAATTATAAATAAATGTCATATTTTCATGATTTTTTAAAGGTTAATATCATTATATACCATTAGTAATTCAATAAAAGTATATTAAAAAATGCTAACTTTTGTTCGAAATACATTAAACGATATTTGAAAAAAAGATTCAAAATGATTCTCTGAATGCAAATCAACTTTATCTTTAAGGTGATGCTAAACCCCCTGTCACCGTCAAATACGGGGAACCATTTATTTCATTCAATTTTTAATTTTGAGAAAATATCTCTATTGTAAGTGGTTGTTTTTGAATAGGACAATAACGTTTCATAAAGATATTTGCAAAAAATTGAGAATTAAATGAGAGAAGGGGTTCCTCGTATTTGTCGTGACAGGTGGCTTTAGCATCACCTTAACTTTAACTTTAGCATACTGGAAAACTTGAAGCTGAGAAAATCGAGCTTTATAAAAACAAGACTAAAATTCTGATATATTACGTACTGCATCCTTAGATCACATTTATTAAATTTTTTTAAATCTTTCATGTATCAAATACATATGGTACTATATCAGGTAACTACGTCAGTTACTATATTAGGTAGACAATAATTAATTATAAATATACTAAACTTTCAAGTATTCATTCTATTTGGTAAAAAAGCGAAAAACGATAAAATTTTTGGAAATTTTTTGGAAATTTTGAAAGTTTTTGGAAATTTTGAAATTTTTTGGAAATTTTGAAATTTTTTTGAAATTTTTTGGAAATTATGAAATTTTTTGGAATTTTTGAAATTTTTTGGAAATTTTGAAATTTTTTGGAAATTTTGAAATTTTTTGGAAATTTTGAAATTTTTTGGAAATTTTGAAATTTTTTGGAATTTTTGAAATTTTTTGGAAATTTTTTGGAAATTTTGAAATTTTTTGGAATTTTTGAAATTTTTTGGAAATTTTGAAATTTTTTGGAAATTTTGAATTTTTTTGAACAAAAATTTTAACGAAATAATACATTATTTATATTGTTTTGTAAAATTGTCATCAATATAATTCTATAAATACTTCAAATTTAAGACACATAAGAGCATAAGCTCAAAGATAAAGAGAGCGTTACAAGTGTCAACGCGATGCTCTTGAAATTAATATTTATTTAATGAAATTTCTTACGAAGTCTGGAATATATTGTACACTTTATGATTTTTAATTTACTACAAAAGTGTTTATTTACTGGTGAGTGTTCGAACAGTGGTGCAGTCACCAAAATTTAATGTACAAAAAAAATCAATGAAAACGATCACGCTTATACACTGTAAACAAGACATTTGAGACACAATAAAGGATCATGTGCCCTAACAGAAACAGCCATCCAACTCCTATAATGAGTTTAAATGAACTTCGTAGTCTCGCAAAGCTTTGTGTATTTACACTCATCCAACATCGTCGGCCCAGATTAATACCACTGAATGATGTTTTACATTTACATTATTCTATTTCATTAAATGCATTTGCTTCTTTATTGAGAAGCTATTCACCACACGATCAAAATTTTCCGTCAACTGTATAAAAAAATGCGAGATAACCAATGTGTTTTATCACTTTCCCTTCATCGTTTTTTTAAGTCTCGCCTGATTTTTGTCTTTTCATATTTTTTGCTTCGCCATTAATGTCCATTATTCGCCCTTGTTCTTCCATTTTTTTCTCTTAACGCCATACGCATATTTTTCTATTCCTTTCTTCCATGGCGCCCTAAATATTTTGTGTTATTTACGGTCCTCATCGCGAGCCTTCTTTATTGTACCTTGCGCAAAGAAAAATCTGTGTTATAAATCTCAGTCATATTTTAATGTTTATTTAAATATTGCATACATTAACAATTTATGTTCTGAATATAATAATTTATTCCGTTCATTTTTTAAATCATAATTTTGTTTGACGATGTTAATTATTTGATTGAATTAATCAAATAATTAACACATAATAATAGATAACAAACTTGTATAAATTCCTGTTTGAACTTTTTAATTAGAAAATCATTAAAGGGGCAGACCTGGGTTAAATCCCAAAAAAGAATTTTTTTGTACTAGTCCTGGAAACTTCTTATGTTTAAAAGCAATCATTCGGAAAATATTTGTGCTATATATATTTAATAATATCTTACATTTTACTATTATAAAGTCTCAAAATCTTGACCCTACACGTCACAATAAATCACTATTTTCAATACCATATTTATTAAAGTTACTATGTTCCTCACACGATTGCAGGTGACATGATGAATGAAAATTTCTTTTTCGACGGTTATTCGACTCTGACATACTTTTGACATGTAGTACAAAAAGAGCAAACCACTTTTATAGTACTGTATGGCCTAAATCTGTACTTAAGTTACGCCTATCCGTGACTTAAGTAATGCATTATTGCACCGTCCTTATCTATAATAGATTCACGGTTAATATTATTCTTTATTAAGAGTACTTTAGATAATACATCAAATGAGAAAATGTGTTAAAATTTCATGTGATTTTTTACATTATTTTACAATTGAAAATCATTTTTATTTGTTCACTGAGGACCCTTTGATTCACATATTTGGCTATGAAATTATCATTTAATCTTTTCTTCTTAAGCATATTGTTTATTACTTAAGTTAAAACTACATAACATGATTAGCAATCATCTGCTTTATATTGTGAGAAATGCGTATAAAAATATTGTGTGTAAATAATATATTAATGTCTATTTCCTGTAATACATGTGAATGTAGAGAATACTGACATATAATTGTGGCGCGCGAAGCCTGATATGTCTCGTATTTTATAAAGTGTTAGTGCCTAAGTGTGAGAAAAAATTCAACCTGATCGTTCTCCGACACTCTATGGCTGAATACGTTTAACGGGATTTTCAACCTTGTTGTGTGGGATGCAGCGAGCAGTCTAGTTACCTAGATTTAAGTTTAATATGGAATTAATTCTTCTTTGACCTGAAGAAGGGTGTAAGAGACACCCGAAACGTTGTTATGTAACTAATCAAGTTACATATATTTATACTTATATATCATCTGCAAAGTTGCTGCTGGAGTTCCTCCTTAATATACATATATAGCAGACGCTCGAGTCATCAAAGAAACTGAATATTATTAAAATATTCATATACATTAACATTGTAAAGTTATATGAAACGCTAATGTTTACCTATTTTTATTTAATTACATTATATAAGAAAATTTGTTCCATAAGTGCATCAATTATATCCGCAAATATATAAGTTCATTAAAGACTCTAAGATGACAGTTTTTACAAAAGTTCATGTAAAAACGCATTACATCCTTTGAAATATTCTTTCTGTCTAATTATTTTCAACTATATACGAATTAGTACACAATTAAATACCTTTGCTATATACATGCCTCATTCCCAGCTATCTCAAAACAGCGATAATTATGTATCCTTCATTTTGTGTGTGCGTTAGATGCATTTATTGTGCAAAGGCATGCATCGGGTATCCGTTGCAACTTTCATCTTTTAAAAAAGAGGCGGACGAAGACGCGCTCAACCAGTGGGCGAATTCGCTTTCTCGAAACTCGCCGGACCAAAGTGACCGCCGTCGCCCCATCCGTCCGTACCCTCTAATTATAATTCACTTGGCTGTGCGCACAGCTTCGGTTTCCCTCTCGTCCGAGCATGAAACTTTTGTTTAATTTAAGTAACGAGACGTTTCTTTTTCGTTTTACTTGTCCAGATGTATTTTATCAGTGTTTGATGCACAAAGTAGTAAAAAAAGTTTACTTGAAATTCACTGCGTAGAGATCCAGAATATAATTGTATTGTCAAAGAAAAACGTTCAATTTATATTTTTTCTATAGAGTCATTATGGGGGCTTTTATGAAACGAATATGAATTTTTTTAATCTAATTTTCACTACATATTACACATGTGGGAAAATCCACAGTACTTTTGGCTTTTGAGACTTTGAAAACAATTTTTTCTATTCCTGAGGCACATGTTTGAATAAAATATTTAGTTAATATACAAAACTTCTTTATTTTATGCAACTTAACTACTTTAGCAAAACATTTTTACATTTTCGTGCAACTTCATATAAGAGGCTTATTTGGGTAGCTAATTACGAATCTGAAGTCAGATTATCAACATTTAAAATGGCCGAGCTAATATGACGGATAAAAAAATTTCGCCGAAATCAGATCATATATTATTTATGTTATATTTCGTAATTCTATAATATTGATGGCTCTTGCGGAGACTCGTACGAATGAATTCTATGAATTTCTTGCGAAGACTAGCACATTTGGCGATTTTCTGCCGCCTGACTTTTTCCGACTATTGTTATTTATTCGGGTAGTCGACCAGAACCGAATAAAAAAGAATCGATTAGAGTCTTTGAGAGTTTATCGGTATAGCACTAATTTATATATTCTATGCAAAAACGCCTAGTCTTGAAGGGGAAATTTATAAAAAGTGCTAGTCTTTGTAGAGGATTTCCAAATGTGCTACTTTTCGTGGAAAGTGCTGAAATGTGCTAGCTTCGTGGGAGTTTCAAATGTGCTAGTTTTCGTAAGGGCCGTTGATATATACAATAATAAATTATGTTTAAGAAACTATGCGATTCAGCAGATATTCATACAAGCTTAAAATGTAGCGAACGCTGCATGGGTTGGAAAATGTTTGATCGCGCTATACTCACTTTTCGTATAACAAAGCTATACAGACTTAAGTATCCATTCAACGATATCTAAATACTTGAATAAAAAAGTGCTCATGATCTGGACAAATAACTTAGCCAAAAGATAGTTAAAAGCCACCTTTCTGGAAAATTTCAAAAGAAATAATGCTGTTTTACCCAAGTTATCGTACGACATAGAAAATTGATTCTTTTTTACAAAATAATTTTTTTCGTAGAAGCAGAAAAGTATTGAGATTCAAAAATGTTACTGAATGTTCCTTCTGATATTACTAATAAGCAGAAATTTTTGCAATAAATGGTCATGATATATTTCTGAGATATAACCATTTAAAAAAGAATGACGTTTTCATGTATAACAAACAATAGGTAATTTTATGCTCTTTTAAGGTGGTTCGAATGCGAATAAAAGTACTTTAGTATCAAATAAAACTTATAATAGTTATTCATAACATGAAATATATCCCTTCGAAAGACTTTAGACCAGTTTTCTGAATAATTTTTAGAGAAAAAATTACTTGAAAATCATCTATTTTACACACGGATTATGGGAGTCGACGCTACTCTGAGCAGTAATATTAAGATACTTCTTCACAAATACTTCTGATCAAACTGAAAAAACAACGTATCAAAGTACGAAATCCGTACATTCTGATGACTCAATGAAAAATATGGGGAGTCGAACATATTAAAAAGATATTTACTTAAAAAGTACGAATACGCTGAAATTCTAACCTCAAAGCGTGAAAAAGTGAGTCATGCAAGTGTTAAAATATTATTTTTGTGACGAATAAGACATATTATTTTGTATTATAGCAATCTTAAATTGTCTTAAAATTCATAAATAAATTTAATAATAGTACATTATGTAATAAGGGCAAAAAGTCGAATATTTTTCCCGCGGGTGAGTTTACTGCTCGAGCGAGCCAAGCGAAGCTTTATGCCCATCTCAAGCTTCGCTTCGCTCGTTCGGGTAGTAAACTTACCCGCGGGAAAAATCGACTTTTTTCTCGAGTTACATATAGTACTTTATACCCATCTCAACTGTGGCCACTTTTTGACTTGGAAAGCGGGACTAATGGACTGTTAAAAGACAATCGAAAATCAGGGTTATTGGTAAAACTTAATGAAATAAAGGAATTGTGACTATTTTCTAGGGAAGTAACTTTTTTCCCTAGGGAAAAAAGTGATTTGCGGGAAAAAAGTGGCCATTTTCGTTCAGATGGGAATAAAGATTATTTACATACATTAAATAAGATTTTCGTAACTTTATTTTGTACACATTCAATTGACTCGGGAGTTGTATGCGAACCACCTTAAATGCATTATCACTGAATCGATGACATTATTTCTAAGGTATAAAAAAATCCGAAAAACTAAAACTCATATTGAAAAATCGCTTAAAAAGCCAAAACGTATCGAACAAAAACATTTTTGAGCTGCCTTCCTTTAAGAAAAACAAAAAATGAACCAGAAACATTAATTTTTACCGAGGATTGCTCGAGATATAAAGGGATACAAACGCACACACACACACACACAAACACACACGCACATACACACACACCCACACCCTTACACACACATACACACACACATGCACACACACACCCACACCCTCACACACACATACACACACATACACAAACACACACATGCACACACACAAACACACACATACACATACACACATAAACATAAACACACACACATACCCACACACGCACACACGTACACGGACATTTTTTAAGAACCTATTTTTTCTGACTCAGAAACCGCGAAATGTTCGAAATTTATCTTTGAATAAAAGAATTTCATCGTTACAAAGCTTTCTTTTTGAGAAAGCAAAATGCTCTAAATTGCAAGGTACTTATGTACTATTAAAAAATAATAGTAGATAAATAAAAACGTTCAAGGATCTTAAAATACATATATAAAAGCTCTTTGAAATTCTTTTGAAACATATATAATATTCCATTATCTTCCACTTTCACCGAGTCATTATCTTGTTCCTGCTCACCGAGCTACTCTCCCTTTAAAACTCGATTCTCTTCCTTTCAACTTCGCCGTCGACTAACTCGGCCACCTTCTCGCCTTTTATTTATAAATGCCTCTGGTTTCTGCCCAGGTAAACGCGTTATAGAGTTCGTCGCTTCGAAGTGTAATTCGACGGGGAAAACTAGAAGAAGAAGACAAAGAAGAAGACGTAGAAGAAGTAGAAGAAGAAAAACTATAGTAGTGGAGAATAGTAGTGGAGAAAAAAGAGCGGAAAGTGCTTTCTCTTTCTCTGATTGTAAGGGTGTTTCGCTTTCCCCTGTTTTCTTCTCCCTTTCTTCGCCTCTCTCCTCCACGCCCTCGACGTCTTTTCTTCCCTTCAATTTTGCGGTTTCCTACTCGTTGAAATATCCATGTTCCATAGTCTTCGCCTTCTCTCCATTCTTTTTTCTCGTCTATCGCTCTGTTCTTTTTCTGCTGCCTCTAGAATTCTTTACCTTCTTTTTATATGTACCTTTACCGCCCCTAGACTCTCTTGATATCGTTTTTGTCGAGGTTTTTGTGCTCTCTCACTCATACACACACACCATCTCTTCGCTTTGCGTAGGCTTGTATTTTTTATCCCTCCTATACAGCACCATCGTTTTTCTTTCTTGCTTATTGAATTCATATAATGCTTCAATTTTATTTCTATTTATTTCACTCAACTTTTTAAAAATGTATTATAAATTTTATATACAAAATGATCAGTTACTAACTCTTTTATTAATTATTCTTTAGTACATAAATAAACGTGAAATATGTTGATATTAGTTAAGTAATAAATTAAATAATTATCGTATTTTAAATAATTGCAATTAAATTACGTATATGTAACTTTCATCCCCAGTAATTATTCATTTTAAGCTTAAAAATTTAAATACAAGTTCGATATATTTATCTGCTTGATTAATTTTCTCAGCAATTCATCTTTTATGTAGTTATTTGTTAACTTATAAAATATATTTTACTTTTATAAATATTTAACCAGGTTCTAGCTAATGGGACGAGTTTTTAACCAGTTTCTAGTCAGAACTCGTTAATTTCCCATATAGCACCAAATATTACAGGAATGTCGTAGACATATTTCAACGTTGCTGAGATATTGCGGATAAGTTGAAATGGTGCCGCTACATTTCTGTGATATTCCAGTATGATTTTCAAGATTGCAGTATTGCAGCAATCTTTCTATAATATTACATTACGATGTATCACATTGTAATATTGCAGTGATATTCTTGTAACACTGCGCAAAATAAATTACAACGCAAGATAGCTGCAATAATTCTTAATATTACATTGTGATAAATCACATCGTAATATATGTAGTACATTACTGCAATATTGTTATGTGACATATCACATTGCAATATTACATCATTATTATTACAAGTTTATACAGGATGACATTTTTTTATGCATGTCACATTAATATTGCCAAAATATTTCTGCAATATTTTACTGTGACAAATCACACTGAAATTTTTTGCATATCTTTTAATATTTTTATGTGACATATATCGCATGGAAATATTATAGTAACATTCCTGCAAGTTTACAGAATGATATTTCTCAATGCATCTTACATTAATAATGCCGAAACATTTGTATAATATTACACTGTTACACATCACACTGAAATTTATGCGAAATATTCTGTAATATTATTATATAACGTACCGTTACGAACCCAGTTCCTGAGCAATTCCTGATCAACTCTGATTTCCATAAAAGCCAATTACAATTAAACTTTTTAGACTTTGAACAGGAACATCTAAATAGTAGACAGTTATATCTGCAATCTTCAAAAAAGTTTTGGCAGCAACAAGTTTAAAGTAATATTTTATGTAAAAAAATAATCAGGAATTGGGTCCTGATCAGGAACTGGGTCCGTAACGGTATTACTTTAAGATATTACAGCTATATTTCTGCAAAATTACAAAATAACATTCTTGGATGCATTTCAAACTAATAATACTGTGGAAATATTTCTACTATATCATATGGCAATAAATCAGTCATCATTTGTTTAACGATAACATTTTAATTTTATCCTTTTACTTTGCCAGAAATCTTGACTATAACTGTAAAAATGTTTTAATAATGTGGTTAGTCAAGGTTTACGTAAAAACAAATCGAGAGTAACCGATTATTGCCATTGTACATTATTTGAAAGTCAATTTTCTAAAGATTGCCGCTAGATGGTGCTTTGGCGATTTTTCGCAAGTGCTAAGATTCGTTTTCAGTTACTATATAAGGATGGTTCAAACGTATGAATGATTATTGACAGACGTTTATTACATGTATATTACTAATACTAATAATGGTGATAGCGTTACGGCGAAATAAAAATAATAAAAGATGAAAAAGAAATTATATATACTTTTGATAAAATAATAATAATATTGCTGGAATGTCACTGAAATATTACCCAGTATTCCACGATAATAATATTCCTACAATATCACTGCAATATTTCTCGTTTTCACCGCAACAACTGAAAACCCATATTAATTTGTTGTGATGTTACTGAAATGTGGCCTGATTGTTACCAAAATATTGTATTGATATTCCCATGTGATAAAAACGCCGCAGACATTAAATGTTGCTACAGTATCACTGCAATATTTCTGCTATATATCACAGGAATATTTAATATTGCGTGTAGTACTCCTGTGATATTGCTGAAATATTGAATGCTACGTGGGTTTGTACCAGGGAAATTTTAGAATAACGTGTTTAACTCAAATAGAAACTTTCCAAAAATGAATTAATTTACAGAATTACAGAATATTTGCCTTTTGCTTAATTTAACCAAACATTTAGGTCGAACAAGAAAGATATGAAGCAAAATATCAGTTATTACCACCTCCATTTGTATACATAGGCTTCTCAATATTCAATGTGTATGCAACATACACAAATACGTCATAAGAATAATTCGTAATTCATATAATCATATTTTATTTTACGTTGAATACCTTCGAATATTTCATCACAGATGTTAATTAAGAGACGTAAAGTGAGAACAGAAACACTTTTTTCACTAAAATTTTAAGCATCCCGGGTAAAAATGGTTTTAGGCAGGTTCATGAATTATCATGAATCCATCATGAATGTTCATGCATGATCATGCGAGATTACATTTTGTGGATTTTGACATGTTTGTGCATGATTATGTATTATTATGCCCGAAACTTGACCAGGGATACATATGAGTAACTCTGCGATAACTGTCCCATATGGCGTCCAGACCTCGCATATGAGTGTATGAATGAAAATAAATGTTTTGCCGACTAATGAGTGTATATAATGTTATGAACTTTCTTGGATAGATTGCAGAAACCGATTCGTTGATTTTCTTTTTAGTATAAATCAATAAAATAGAGTTAAAATGTCAGTTCCGTCCCTCGTTTAAAACATGATTTTCAATATGAAACCTTATACCACGTGAATTTTTACGTACACGTTGCAAATTGTAGAGTTCAAGTAATATAATATAATTACTTTCTATATGAACTAAAATAATTATAAGAATAAGAAGAAAGAGAAGATAAGTAGAGAAAGAGCGGGGGAGGGGGGGGGGGGGGGGAGAGCTACCTGAAGTCCAGTTTTGCAACCTTTATATTTAAAAATTTATATTTTTGTTATTAGAAAAGCTGAAATAGGAAATTCATGTAAGTCATATATATTCATATATGATTATATGTGATCATATATGATCATATATGTCCATATAGACGCAAAAATAATATATGGTCCGTCATATATGGCCATGTATAGAATATCTTTTCCCGGGAATTTAAAAAAAATTTGAATGCATTCGATCATAAGAATAGTGCGAAAAGTGTACAATCGAAAAATTCCAAAAATACATAATAAAGAGTGGCTGAACAAAACCAGATAATTCAACTTTTCTTAATTGTGAGAACATTGAAAAACAAACAATGCATACTTATTTTATTAGTTGAAATGGCATTATGTACTTTAGATGCTTTGTAAATGGCTGGCGTTTGAGTTTAGATAAAAAATAATACCATAAATATGAAGAAAACAATGTATTATGATAAGAAAATACGTAATAAATTTTCACCACAAGTGGAATTATCCTGTTTTGTTCGCTCCCTCCTCAAATTATATTAAAAAGTACTCTTGTTTTTTTGCAAAAAATATAAACTTGACGTTTCCCCATTCTCACCTGGATTCTTCGGGTTTACTTTGTAATAACAGTCAAAATGACTAAATAAACGAAATATATTATTTAAGAAAAAAATATACTAAACCAAATTAATTATTAAATAGAATTACTACTACTACTACTACTACTGCTACTGCTACTCCTACACATACTGCTACTGCTACTGCTACTGCTACTGCTACTGCTATTGCTATTGCTATTGCTACTGCTACTGCTAGTGCTACTGCTACTGCTTCTGCTACTACTACTACTACTACTACTACTACTACTACTACTACTACTACTACTACTACTACTACTACTACTACTACTACTACTAATACTACTACTACTACTACTACTACTACTACTACACTACTACTACTACTACTACTACTACTACTCCTACTCCTACAGCTAGTAGTTTGTTCTTTATTTACAAGTACGCAAAAATAAGCTCATGGAATAAAACTTGGTTGCAGTTAATTTTTAGGCTGAGTGATGGCAGTTGTACATTTTCATTTATACAAATTATACTGTCATCACTCTAAAAATCCGTTATTCGCCGCAAGCATATTCTGCTTGAAACAATTTTGAAAGAGGGCACAAACGATTTCTGTTACCTGCAAGAGAAGAATCTATTCACGGAAACTATAATATGTTTGCAGTAAGTGAATTTCCTTTTGCAGGTAACAGAAATCGATTGGGTTCTAATTAAATATTAATTATACTTGCGTCAAGTAACTGATTTTTAGAGTGTACGTTTTAATTATATATATAGTTTTGGATTTTAACATAATAATACACATTTCAAACAAATACTTATTCATACAAAATTAATAATATAATAATTAATCAATGTATGCAAGTCGCATATTATTATTAATCAAAATTTGTATTATTTTAAAAAATAAAATTGAATTATAAATAGGCAGACAAAGGTGTACAAATCCACAAGAAGGTATACAGAGAGCTTTTTTCACTCTCCTTAATATCAAGTGACAGCGCAGCGCGTTTATACAAGTCAAATCCATTTTCTACCCTCGACTTTCCCTTCTGCCACTAAAATCTTCCACAGACGTACAAAAATCCTGAAGGCGAACAAATATCGCCACGGCGGTAGTAGACGCGGGCTATAGCGGAAGGGAATAACATTCAACCAGTGGCTGGAAAGTGCTGGAAAAACTATAGCCCCGGTGGTTCTCGGGTTACGCGTGAAAAGAAGAAAACCAAAGAGAAGAGTCGAGATGAGAAAGCGACTTGCGCAATCGTAAATTACGAGGCAACGGAGCTTCGAAGCTTCTACGTCGGGGCCTCGATAAGTTCGTTCGTTGCTGTTGCTGTTGCTCCTGTTGCCGCGCGGTCTCCTTATAAGAGCAATGCTCGAATTGCTTTGTGTCCGAGAAATGATCGCCTGGCTGGTGTGTGGCCATTCTTTTGAGTCTGGCAGCGTGCGGGATTATTGTTATGGGTACCGCACTGCCAGGCTCACATGTAATCCTGTCTCATTTATATCCGTGATGGGTTCAATTTTTCTCTTTTATTAATGGAAGTCAATAATTATTTTCGTGAAATTTCTCTTCAGAAGTTAATTGTTGACTTTTGTAGTCAGGAACTGAAGTTCAATTAAGTATTAGTTTTAGTGCAAAGGAACTAAGTGTAAGTAATTACTTTAAAAACTGAAACCATTATAATCTATTATTATATAATTGTTGGAAACGGAATCAATTTTCCAACCTATACCTAAATAGCCTCAATAGATAATCCAAAACCAAAGGGTTTGAAAAATTGTCCAGTTTTCCAGTTTCAAAAAAACTCTTTTTACATTTTTTTAAATAACCTAACTTAATTTAGAGTAAGGCACATGATGAAATAAATGCTTATTAATATTAAGATGAATAATATTATAATTACATCATCTTAAACTTTTTATTCGTAATTCTGTAAAATAGTTTCTTTATTGAATTCTTTAAGTATTATAATGTGAATATAAAGTGAAAATTCAGATTGAATATTTTAAGGTTCGGTGACGCACATGTTTAAATAATGAACGAAAATACCTTTTATTGTATTAAAAAGACTAGGCATAGCTTATCATACCGATCAACTTATAGCCCGTTTATAAATTCGAATTTCTACCAAGGATAATTAAAATAACGAATCAGTTCTAACTTATTTTGTCAAAACTGCAGATGACAAATGTTATGAAAAGTTTTATTAATATTATGGTGAATAACAAATAATATGTGAATAATGTGTTAATATCAATCAAAATGTATGTCATAAAATGTACGTTACAAACTAAAAAACAGTATTTCATATTAATTTACGTTTAGTGAACATACGTATTATTTAGTAAGAAGGCCGCTTATAACTGCTCTATCAGAATGCTTTCTCAAACATGAGTTAATTAAGAAACATTAAATTGAAAATTTTGCACTGAAAGAAAATGATGCTTAGAATTAGCCACCAAGTGCAAGTGTCCAAGCTCTACCGATCTTGAATTAAAAACGGTACCAATTCATTAGTACTTAGATTCTTCAAACTGAATAATTTTCTCCCATATGAAATTCTTTGTTCAAATAAATTAATTTTAAATTGCTATATCTCTTTCTAATTAATAGCTCAAAAAAGGTGCTCTTTTTTATCATTTAGAAATTTTACTTTCTCAAAGAGGAAGCTTTGTGATTTTTTTTAATTGTAATTAAGATTTACTTTTTGTTTAATCTTCAAAATTAATTTTGATTTCAAATCTTCATTAAAACTCAAATTATATATATGGGTAATAAATCTCCAGAAAATCCAGATAAAAAAATTTTATTTTTATTTCTTCGGTAAAAATGTTCTCTTGGTGTGTAGAATTTATGTGATTTTTTGAAACCCTTAGATTCAAAGTTGGTAAAGGCTAAATACGATATTTTTTAGCAACTTTCAACCTCCATTTATTCAACCAAATTAAATCTATTTAAAAAATCGCAACAAAGGATATTTAGCAATTTTTCTGAATTTTCCATAAGAAATGGTTCCAAAAGCTTCTGATGCCCTTTTCGATTAATTAAACTCAATTTAAAACTTAAAATCTTGAAAAAGGTGAGTTTGATTACTCGAACCATTACACCAAAAATCATGCAGACAGGTTCTTTCAGTACAAAAGTACACATTTAATTTAAATTACATTTTTTCATGTCTCCTTATAGATACTGTTGCAGGCGCGTTGGGTTTATAATTATTAAAAATTTCCTCTTTTAAAGAGGAATGTTTATGTTCTTTTTTCATTATGATTTGAATTTACTTTTTCTTTCAATATTTAAAATTCTTTTTATTTTCAATTTTTCATAAAAATACGAAAATTAAAAAAATGTATATGAACTTAAATATCTTGAAAATTAAAGAACCTCATTGTCTAAAAAAATAATTCAGTTAAGCGATAGGAAAAAGTTACTTTTTCGGAAAGTTTTAGATATAATGCTGCTGTTTTACTACATCATACATTTCTATGATTTAACCGTTTAAACTAAATATGACGTTGTCGTTTATAAGAAAAGAAAAGAAAGTATCGATTCAAAATGTGCAGTTGTCAAATATAGGTAATTTTATGCTCTTTTAAGTATAAGTATACTAAATTTATCATAATATTTCTCTAGATTCAAAACTTGAAAAACTAAAATTAAAAAATCGATATATCGTTATAAAATAAAAATAATTAGATAAATCTTAAAATTTATTTTTAATTTTGAATCTTCATTTAAAAATGTTAATTTTTCGTCGATGTCGATTTCAGAATATCGTAAAACATCGTAAAATAAAGAAATCATTGTAAAACAAAAACGGATCGATGAATCTCCAAATTTCTGTTAATTCAGAATCTTCATTAAAAAACGAAAAAAATGAGCCGCTCACTTTCAAGCCTGTGAATCGGAAGTGGTGAAGAATAAGCATTTCTACTCTCGAAATAAACAATTAAAAAAAATCTTAACTTTCCTAACTGCTATTGGTGTAAGTAGCTAAATATAGGTTTAATTTTTAAACGGCTTTGTAAATTTTCAAATGATATATACATGAATTTGTGTGTAAAATTTTAGGTTGATTGGTTAAAAATAAAAATTGCTGTAACTACAAAATTTTGAAATCCAAAATTTTGAGTTGGGAGTTAAAGCGAATCAAAGTTTCTGAACACATAAATAATTTGTGAGCTCTTTAATACAAAAGCGCATAACTTTTTTATTTTTTGGAATAGTTTATTGACTAATTTTTTTCACGTATTATTCTTAAGTATTCAAAATAAGATGAATAATAAAAAAATCGATTATTTTTAACATTATGAGTACATCTTCCTACGTTAATCGACCTTTAATATAGTTCTAGAATTTGTATACCCAAGTAAAATATACGATTAAGAAATACACAATATTATACTCTATCTTTCTCTTTTCAAAAATACCAATACACAGCCGCACCTTTGCCCTTTGAGGTCTATCCAGTCGCTAATTTATTTTTCTCTCTCCGCAGGTTCTCCGTCTTCCTCCTGCTCGTTCGCCGGCTGAGCGAGCGCAGTGCGTCTTCCTCTCTTATCTTTTTCACCCAGTATCCGAGTACATCTCTCTTTGCGGTCTCGGCCAAGCGCGACTCTTCTCTCTCTGTCTCTCTCTCCCTATCTCTCTCTTTTTCTCTCTGTCCCTTTCTCTCTCTCTCTCTCTCTCTCTCTCTCTCTCTCTCTCTCTCTCTCTCTCCCTCTCTGACTCTCTGACTCTCTCACTCTCTCTCTATCTTCTTCTTCTTCTTCTTCTTTCTTCTGGCGGCGGGGCGCGAAATCGAGAATCGCGCGCGTCGGAACGATAAATCAGGGCAGCCGAGGCACTCTCTCATGTAAATAGACTCCCAGCCTGCGCGCACAGGCTAACCAGACAAAAAGATCCGGCAAAGATCGTGGGCGCGCACCACCCCGGAATATCTCTCGCCGAGAATTATTT
This sequence comes from Gastracanthus pulcherrimus, assembly GCA_949152435.1. NCBI lineage: Eukaryota > Metazoa > Arthropoda > Insecta > Hymenoptera > Pteromalidae > Gastracanthus > Gastracanthus pulcherrimus. Next base: position 134,242,054 of record OX424576.1, read on the forward strand.
CGCTTACTGGCTTCCCCGCTAGCACTCTACAACGCGCGGCCCTCTACTCGCTCTATTTAACTCGCTTTCATAACTTCGACGAGTCTCCGCGTGTCTTTATCTTTTTCTCTTTCTCCTTCTCCATTTCTTCCGCCCTTTTGAACATGGCCCGAGAGAGGATGTCTTTTCACACGCTTCGAAGTCGCGCGTGCTTCGTCTCTGGCGTATAATCTCTTTAGAATTAAAAATTAACGTCGCACTTCACTAGACTAGTATTTTTTCTCTTGTACGCGATGGTTGGGATTTAGTATAAGTTTATACTGCTTGTATTAAATTCAGAAGGATAAATTCATATTTATATTAGTATTATTCTTTAATTCTAATTAGATTATAAGATATATGAAGAATTCCACAAAAAATCGGCACTTAAACGGTTTAAAAATAATAAAAAAATAGTTAAGGCACACCTTTGCAACCATCTTTTTCTCGTTCTGTAGGTCATATAATATATGTAGGAAATGTCCAACATGCAAAAAAGAGTCTCATTTTTTTAAAAACCTATATCAATTTCTCTTATGAGAATTTAACATGGGAATTATGGACTAAAAATGGTCATCGGTGATATAACAATTACTTGGCTTTTAAGGGTGCAAACTATTGTTTCGCGCAGTAAAATAGAGAGTAGAGAAGAAAAGCTTCAATTTGAGATGTGCCGCATTTAAAAAGATTAACAATATTAAAAGTTATGAGTGATCAAAGATAGCGAATAGACACGAAAAAACGCGAGGAAATGGTCAGAAATGAAAAATCATGAAATTTAGCTGTTTTTTCGTGTTTATTTACTATTTTTAATCGTTTATAATTTTTGATATTGTTAATACTTTTAAACGCGGCACGTCTCAAATTAAATCTTTTTCTCTACTTTATATTCTATTGCGTGAGAAAACAGTTTGCACCCTCAAAAGCCAAGTAATTGTTATATCACTGATGACCGTTTTTAGTCCATAATTTCCATGTCAAATTCCCATAAGAGAAATTGATATACGTAAGAATGACACAGTCTGTTTTGCATGTTGGACATTTTTTACATATATTATATGCCTTATAGAACAAGAAGAAAATGGTTGTCGAAAAAATGGCTATCGATCTTTAAAAATCTTTAAGCTTCCTTGTTTTACAAAAAAATGTTGCTAATCATTGGCACTTATCTTCCTATTTAATACTGGGGTGAAAAATAGAAATGACAAATCTATTGCCTTATATATATATATACTGCTTCGGTTCACAAAGCTGACATTGCTTTTTATTTTTTTCAGTATATATATATATATATATATATATATATATATATATATATATATATATATATATATATATATATATATATATATATATATATATATATATATATATATATATATATAATGGACCTTTGGAAATGCTTAAATACTACATGGAGTATTCTCCTCCATGTAGTATTTAAGCATTTCCAAAGGTCTAGTATTCTCCTCCATGTAGTATTTAAGCATTTCCAAAGGTCCATAATAAGGCTCTCACCTCCATATTTCCAGACTTAGTTTGGTATTCCACCCTCTTCTGCTGCCTTTTGCTTCTCTAACCCTTTTATTACCGCTTCTACCTCTTCAAGACTTACAGGGTCCTCTAAATTACCATCCGCCTCTTCTATTACGATCTGACTGAATATTTTTCTAGATGGAAACATATTCAGTTCCTATGCCCATCGGTACTCGCTCCAGTTATTTTTAAAGTAGGCTAGCCATTCTGCTTCCTTAATATCTGTCGGTATTGACACTCTTTATGCGTTTCTTTTTTTTACTAATTACTGTCTAGAATTTCTCCTGCGACTTATCGCTTTTTTTATCTCTTCTTATCTCCTTCTTCTCTTTTCTTTTTCGATTAATCTTCTGTACTCTCTTTTCGCTATCAGGAACAGTGGGCTGAATGATTTGTCTTCTTTCACCTTTTCCAGTAGTGTGTCAACCTCTTGTCTTTCGACTTTGCACTCGTCGTTCCACCATCCCTCCATTTTGTTGTTGGGTTTTCTCGATACCAATTATGGTAACGCATTCTTTACTTGCTTAGATATTTCTGCCCAACTTTCCGACGAGCCACCTTTTTCTACCCAATCCCAGAAGTCTACAATGCCTTTTTCGGACCAATCATATATTTCTTTGCAGTATCTTTCCTGTCTCGTTCTAGGTCTATTGTAAATTTAAGTTCAATGGGTAGGTAGTCTGAAGTTCACTTATTTTCCACTACCAGTTTATCCGTTATTTCTCTTCCTCCATCATTCATTGTAACATAGTCTATGGTTGAGCAGCCAGTTCTTCCTATGTATGTGAGTTCGCCATCTCAGTCTCTTTCTATGTTCCCGTTCAGTATGTGCATCCCGTTAACTTTCAGCCATTTGATCATCCTAGTTCCTTCCTCGTTTATTGCCCCATCTTTTGCCTTTCTTTCTGGTGTGGATTCGGCTTCTCCTGTCCATCTGCCTTTTGCTGCTGTCCTTCAAAGTCCCCTCCGAAAAATATTATTTCATATTTTTTTGTTTTCCCTCATATATACTGTACCAACGATACAAGATTCTCCTTGTAGCTTCAGGCTTAGCTACTATAAACTCCTCTGTGGTGTTTTGTTTATCCAGGTAACGTTCCGACATTAAAGCTTTTCTTAATTGCCATAGTCACTCCACTCTTCGCCCTTTCGTTACTATGCTCTCATCTTGCACTTTACTACTGTATCTCGTAGTTATTTAATCTCCTTTTGATTCAGTTTTCTTAGTATTCCCCACCTGTGTTTCTCTTAGGCCTATTATATAAAAATCTTCTATATATTTTCATTTTTTCACCTTTAGTTTACTTAATCCAGCAAAGTTCCAGAATAAGGCTTTTACTTTTTGGCTTTTCTTATATTTTCCTATCTTACTGTCTGCTCTTTATCTCCATTGTGATATCTGTGACAATTTTTTCCGTGACCTCGTTTCAAATAATCTTTCTTATCTCTCGTTCTATAACCATTCTTCATTTTCGATCTTGAAGTTGTTATAATCAATTTTAGGCTTTGCTTTTCCCACCGTCATTTCTCTTGTCTTATTTATTAGCATTTCTTTCTTCCTCCTTTCTTTCTAATTGGTGTTGTGTTCAATATAAATGTATTTCGTTCCTAAGTTTCTCTTTTTTTTTCTATGATAACATATTCTTTTTCTCTCTACTCGCACCTTGCTCCTATCTTTGAATATTGCCCTTCTATCACCCGTGTTTTTCTTATCGAAGCTTTTACTTTTAAGTCCTCCCAGAACCATTCTTCCACCCTTCTAAGATCTTTTATTATGTTAATATCTAAACCACTTATTATTATGTTCAATCTGTTCCGTTCTCTCTCCGTTACTTCTATTCCATTTCCGTTCTCTACCTGTCGACTAGAGCTTTCTTTGATGTAGCTTCTACTTTACTCTTTTCTGGTTCCCTTTCCTGTGTCTGTCTGATCGTGTATTTTCTGATCTATTTCTTCCACCTTATAAAACTATTCATAAGGTAAAGGAGATATTAACTCTACTAAAGAGTATCGTTATATTTCAAGGATTATGATATAAAATATTTATTCGCTTTGGTAGTGTGTGAAAATACTCAAATAATTTGTTGAGGTTATATTAAAATAATAAGCTATTTTCTTTGAAGATGAGTTATTTTGTTTTTAATGTACTTATCATATATTAGATTTCATTTGAAATCATTTTTCACAAAAGAAATCAGTTTATATACAGAAATATGATGCTATAATATGCGTGCGCTAACCAACCCGTTATCGTCGATCAATAATTTACGAATGTTATACGAATACAAATTATTCATTTTTAAAGAAAATATGTTTAACTACCATTTTACATAGTTTTATTTAAGTCTCGATTTTCTATTCAGTTAAATAATGAACAATCCAGCTTAGGTGCGCCACTAATGCTGCATTTTCCCTACATGACGGCAAGTGAATTTTGCCATCGAACAATAGTTATTGAATGGGTTTGAAAAGTCTGAGGAAAATAGGTCTGAGCAAAATCAAAATGATTAAGGGGGGAACCCTACTATTGGTCAAACAATCGATTCGTTTTTATTCTTTAAACCTTTCTTAACACATAACCGTATCGCATTATTTCTTTTCATAAAATTTTTAATTTGTAAATGATATTTCAAAGTACGAACATTCAATAAGGTCAATGTGCTTTTCTCTAACAGAAATAGTTTTTTCTACACTTTATGTTTTTCTTCATTCAAAACATTGTAGGTGCATTAGCTTTCATCAAAACTTTTTTAAATTAGTTGGATATATTATTTTCAGGATTATGAAGAAGTTCATGCATCGTCAAGGTACTGTGTGCTTATCTACATCAAATGAAAAATAATTATTTATAAAAGAAAGTTATATATTACGCAAGAACACTGATTTTTTATTTAAATGAATTGATCTTATTTTGAACTATGCTTATTTGTATTCAATTTTAATAAAAAAAGCATAAATATTTTCAAATTGTCATAAAAAGTAAGTAGGAAAAATTCGGTGTGCACTAGGAACGTTGGCAAACTACGTTATTTTGCCTAAAATATCATAAAATGTTTAACAATATTCCCATATTGCAAAAGTGATTATCGTTAACTAGAGAAAGATTCAACAAAACATTGCAGACTTTTATTTCTTATTCGATTTATTTTGAAGGTCTCAAAATTATGTTGGTCATTTTGTTCCTTAAATCATTTCAGGGGGACTTAGCGAGATAATAATTGGAAAATTATTAAAACCTGCAAAGTTACATCCTATTGTTTATAATTTTGTGCATGTGTAAAATTTGAAGGTTATACAACGGTAAAATTGTAGTACATTTTGATATATGTGACCTAAGTAGTCCCTTACAGCACGGCGTGTATTATTATTTTATAGCACTGCTTGCCTAAATACGCTGTCACGTCTAGCCGTGCTTTAATTAACCAGTCCAGTATTACACCGTGAGGTTAGCGCCCGAGCGTAGCGAGGGCGATATGGATGGTGCAATAATGGACTATTTAAGTCACGGATAGGCGTGACTTAAGTGCGGATTTAGGCCACACTCAGTGCTACAAAAGATAATACTAATTAGGAGAGAGCCTGAGCTTTGGAAAATAATATTTGCTGAAACTTTGATAGGTGTTTCTGATACATCAAAACGAGGTATGGCACCTTTAGTTTTTTCCAATGGGTCCTTATTCTCCAGATATCAACCAATTGATCTTAAATGTGCGCTATTTTGGTAAAAAATAGTACCTCTACTTCTGATTATAGCTCTGCGAGCTTTTTTGCTAGAAACAAAATATATAAACGTAACTACAAATATACAAAAAGAGCTTTATTTTCAGCTTTGTTTCGTACAAAAATAATCTGGACCAAATTTATTAACTTTCAAGAAACGTTATGAAAAATGCAGCTTAATTCAAGGATTTTAACACTTTTAAATACAGTGAATCTTAGTGTAATTTTCATCGCTTTGTTTGAAAGATAATAACTTTGGTCCAGATCAATATTCTTATTCTTATAAAACAAAGATGAAATTAAAGCTATTTTTGTCTACTATTAGTTGCGTTTGGGTAATTTTTTGTAGTATTGAAACTTGAAGAGCTATGATCAGAAGTAGAGACATGATTTGTTACTAAAATAGCGCACAATAGGGAAGACACATGATTTTTTATTTTATTTTTTAAATAATTTTTAGTTAAAACTATGCACAAAAATATAAATATATATTTACTACGTAAGAATTTAAAAAAAAAAATTCTGTATTAGAATTCAATCGCCGTAAAGAAACCGCGTGACTAGAAATCCAATATGGCCGCGCACCATGGGAAACAAAGTATATAGGACCCTACCCATAACCTAACTTTTCAATTTAAATACCAAAACTATATTTGTTTATAAACTCACAAAATTAAATAAATCTCTTATTAGCCAATCACAGGATAGTTCGATATTCAAATACTTTGAAAATTTATAAACTTTTAATTAATATTTACAAACTCAAGAGACATCAAATCGATTAAAAAATGATGTCTAATGAATCTATACATATTTATTTATTATAGAATAAAGGATCAGCTGTTATTTTTATACCATGTCTCTTCCCTATTGAGATCAATTGAAGGGCCGGATGCAATAAAGGCACTAGCACTTTATGTGTGATTTTTATCTCAATAAATAATGCTCATATAAATAAATAAAAAATATAGTGTTGTTAAACTAACTCGATTCTTCAACACTATATTTTTTGTTTCTTTATCTGAGTATTATTATTTAAGATAATAATAATCAAAAAAATTGCTAGTCCCCTTAATGCATCCAGTCCTCCAATTGGTTGATACCTCGAGAATAAGGGCCCATTGGAAAAAACTAAAGGTACTACACTTCATTTTTAGGTGTCAGAAAACACCTTCAAAGTTTTAGCAAATATCGTTTTCCAAACCTCCGACATTCTCCGCAAAATGAGTCTAGGTGGAGTTCAATCCCATGAACTGAACTCCAAAAACCATGCGATATGTTGTGGTTCATGCACATAAGAATCGTCCAAATTTTAATTGTCCACAATTAGCATTGGTCAAATTATATATATATAGATATAGTGACCAATGCTAAATTGTGGACAATTAAAATGTGGACGATTCTTATGGGCATGAACTGCAACACGTCCCAGAAGATATATTTGAAATTTAAATGTTGTAAAATACAAAAATGAATCTTAAATTGTGAATTGTGTGTAAGTTTCAGGTATTGCACATAAAAAATTTGATAAAAGATTGGATTTGGAAAAATTTAACGGTGTATTTGTTTCCTTGTCGCATTGCTTTACCATTATAATAATTGTAGTTTGAAATGTGATAATATTTCTACGACACGATAGGAGAAAGTTAATTTTCTGAAAGTGTCTTCACTATTCCGTTTGAAATTAAACATTTACTTTTAAAAAATTAGACTGAATATACTTGTTATTATTAAATTAACTGAAAAAGTAAGAGGTATACTGTAAATAAAGTTTCTGTTACATGTAACGGAAACAAGAGTTGCTGATGTATATTAAAATTTTTTAATGTTATAACTGGAATATATGTTACAATTACTAAAAAATTTAATGCACATTTACATTAAATTTATGCAAATATACATTAAATTTCATGAAATGTATATTAAATGTCATGCACATGTACATCATTTACATTTTTGTTACGAGTACATAAATTTGTTTTCAGTACATTAAATTTAATGTTATTTTTTCAGTGTATGGAATATGTACTTTAAAATTATTGAATTTAACATGTATACAATCTGGAAATCGAATTATATTTCTGCTTCATGAAAAACTAATTTATATTTTCTATAGACATTGCATATTTTAAGAATTGTAACATCATAATTTTGAAAAGATTCATCAGAATTTCATAGTAAAAGGTACGACGCAGCACGTGTATACTGAGCACTTCGATAGATGTTTACGCGAACGACGATATAAGCTTAGCGGCGTTGAGCTTTTTCTGTAAAATCGATAGTTAACCCACTTGCATGTGGTTGTTGCTTAAAGAAAGGCGACGACTACGCTAAAATTGGCTCTGGTTGACAGGTATAAGCACGCTATAAAGACTTATTATTTCTAGTAATGCATTGCTGTTTAAAGATCAAATAATAAAAGTACTTGCAATTACAAACTCAATTGACGTTCCAAAATATGTGCAGTTGCCTTGTAATGACGAAAACTGCTTTTTGACAATTCCATTTTGATATTGAATTCAAATAAATAAAAGTATGAAAATACATACAATTTACTACATTTTCTGACTAAATATACTTCTATATTACCTATTTAACTTCATTTAAATAAACACAAGACGCCGAAAAAATGTATTTCCGTAACACGTCCATAACCATGAATGTTACTTTAAGCTCCTTCAAATTAATTTTAAAAGGCTTTTTTGATCATTCATTGCCGATAATATATCTTCAAGTACGTATACTCAAGGTTTGAATTCAGACCAAAAAATTTTAGGATTCTCATTCTAAATAATTAAATTACTCAATTGAAATATGTCCGGAGTTTTGAATGTCTTTCCGTAACACTTCAATATTTCGTGGGTGTGTGTGTGCGTGTAGTTGGGTGTGTATAGGTGTGTGTATGTACATGGATGAACATTACTCTGAATATACATGGTCAAAATCAATGTTTCGGGGCTCATTTTTTCTGTTTTATTTTAAGGAAGGCGGCAGTGATAAGACAACTTAAAACCGCTAAAATTGAAAAAATTATTGATAGCGAATGATTGTAGCAGGGTGCGCCCAAATGAGTGTGTTAGCGTTCCTTTCCACACCTATTACATTTAAAATCTATTTTAATCACAGATCATCAACATTTTCTATCAATACTACGACCCCTCTTATACATATATACCAAAAAGGAACCCGACTAAACCTTCGCTATTATCATCGCACGGCACAGCACGCATCGATAACCGTAAAGATCGGCAATATTGCCAGATAGCACAGCACTTTAAGCTCACTAAAGTTCAGTATACCTCTATCCTACGTACCAACGCACTGCAACATCGAGGCGCCGGCAAAACGAGCGATTAGAACCAAGCTGGCGTCACGCAAACCGCAGCGGCAGGTGGAGGGCGCGTATAAGCCTCGCGTTCTCTCTTGCGGTGCGCAACCATTATAACACGAGATCACACGCAGCGCTCACGTATACGCACATGGCATATTTATCCGCGGCGCCGAGCAATCGACGCGAGCATTGATTAAGCCCGCGTGACCGGGCCGCGCGGCCGCGCAGGGCTACAGTAGTAGTAGTGGTAAGCCCCCGCGCGCTCGACCGCGTGTTCGCACCGCGTAATGGAACCATAAATAACCGCGCGAACCCCTGGTCGCTGGCCCCCCGGCCTGCATAAGTCATCGGCCGTGCGCGGATAATGCGCGCGAGAGAACGCGCTAAATAACCGCGAACTCGGATGCTGCTGCGAGTCAACCCAGCGCGCACCCTTGTTCGTTTTTATGCTCTCTGCTGGGCCGTTCTCGCGCTATGGGGCTCGATGATTGCTATCGCGTGTGCGGGAGGGAGCGTAATTGTGCTTGCTGTTTTTTTCATTGTATTGAGGTGATATTATGCTGGTCCGAGAGAATGTGGAAGAGACAAAAATATTATAAAGTAGGATGCCTCTGGATGGCCCATATCGGACCCAGGTAAAATATTGATAGGGGACCTATAAATCTGATATGTACAGGAAGAATTTATAAAATCTTAAGAACCAACATTTCCTTCTGTACAAAGTGAAAAACATAAAAAAAATATTATCTTAATTTTTACTACTATAAATCTCTGATCTTTTCACTTAATTTTAAGGATTTGATCCTGTTTTTTTTAAATTTCCTTTTACTTTCCCGACTTCAATTATTTTTTAATGTTCATATTTTGAGAAACTCTAAGCAATAGAGTCAATTTTGTACGTCCTCCCGTGTCCCCTTACTTACCCCGCATTCGTGGGCATTCTCTATTGTCAAGAGCAAACCACATCTTACAAAACATATTAATTATTGTATATACAGTTAGTTTCTGATAAACATAAATGAGGATTCTCTGGAAATTTTGACATTTTGAATATCGATATATTTCATAGCATGATTTTTTATGAGACGATATCAATTATTTTAGAATGCCATAAACTTTTAGATTGTCTTACTAAAGATTTCGATATCAGATAATAAAGAAATATCCTCTTCCTCCGAAATTACTAATCAGTAGAGAGACACATTTTGATAAAAAATTGTCTTCTCAGGCATCTGCTATGTGAAAGTGACCTCTACAAATGTTTGAGACCAGAAAAATTAAGTAATTTTATTCAGTTTTTTATGGCAATTATGTATTGAAAATGATAGAAAGTATGTATAAGAATTTAATATTAGATTAAAATGGGTCACCCGTAGCATTTTGTTGTTATTACATAAAGTAAAAAAAAACATTTATAATCAAAATATAAATGAAATGTAAATTATAAAAAATGTATTCAGAAGAGAAATAAATTTGCATTTTTATAGAGTATGTATCACTCATACATATAACAATTAAACAAATTAACAATAAAAAGTTTATTAAAAAACTTGAAGATAAATTGTCTCATAACGAAAGCGATTATAATAAAATATATATGCTGTCACTAATTACTCTATTTATTTCGACACGCCGGCGCTCACTTTATTTACACATCAATTTTCTGATGAAGAGCGTTTCAATTTATTATAGGGTGCTGGTATTGGTCGTAGGCATCCAGAAAGTATGCCTTTCAATGAGTTTTGAATGTACAATGTAGTTTGCCTTTGCCGCAAAATTTTCAACATATTTCCAACATACTTCCAGCGTCCCTCTCTCTCTCTCTCTTTCTCTCTCTCTCTCTCTCTCTCTCTCTCTCTCTCTCTCTCTCTCTCTCTCTCTCCTTCTCTCTCTCTCTTTCTCCCTCTCTCACTCTCGCTCGTCGGGGCTCGGTGGCGTTTCTCCCCGTCCTCTCAAAGCCAATGAATTCTCTCTTCCATTAGCCTCGAAATTCCTTGTGAACCTAAGCTTTTTCCTCAAGTTCTGCCTTAAAGGTGCATTCACTCGCAACACGCAAAAAGCTTCGCTCCCTCTGCCTTTCTTCCTAACCACTGACGCTCACGGCAAATAACTTCACTCCGAAATACAATAACAATTAACGTCGGCTGTAATAATATCGAATTGCTTGTGGATGGGCGGAGTAGTCGAAAGTGGTGGAAAAAATAACTAACTAATTTATTATTAAGGAAATTATTTTAATTTTTCTTGCAATTTAATTTAGAACTACCAAAAAGTTACAGTACGGTGAAAAAATGTACGCTCTATCATACAGAAATCTTATTAAATAAATTAAACTGATCATTTTATTCATTATTTCTTGTCAGAAACTTCAGTTTTTCAGCATTATTTCAAAAGTTATTTGAATAAATTAGATGTTTAACTTAACTGTTTCAGTAAAATACAAAAATTTAATCTTTTATGTATTTCACTACTTGACAAACATATACACAATATAATACTTTTATCACAAGTCTTGCAGTATTCCAACGTTAATTTGCATCAATATATTCAATGAATCATTCTGAATGTCTTTTCAAATATTGTTTAATATATTTGGAACAAAAGATAGAATTTTTTTAAAAACTTTGATTACATTAGTAATGGTATATAATGATATTAACCTTAAAAAAATCATGAAAATAAGACATTTATCTATGATTTGAATATAATATATTTCTAAATAGTGCTTGTCGATACTAGTACGATAAAAATGATTCTTTCACTAGTGTGAGTTTGTCGCCCGAGCGAAGCGAGTATCGAACATTATTTTTTTACCCTTCGTGCGATAAGTGCCACTTTTACGTACTCTTGCGTTATCAAGCGTGCGTAAAAGTGCCACATATCGCACGTAGTGTCAAAAAGTAAATTAATGGACCTAAAATTGTAATCATTGCTAACTTTTCTTCCTTTCAGTGTCTAAATTACCAGAAAACCCGCCTTAAGATGATGCTAAAGTCACCTGCCACCGACACATACGAACATCCACTTTTTTATTTCATTTTCAATTTTTAGTAAATATTTCTATGGAACGTTGTTGTCTTAATCAAAATCAAAAACTTTTCAGAGAGATATTTTCTGAAAATTAAAAATTGTATGAAGAAAGTTATTCTCCGTATTTACCGGTAACAGAGGATTTAACATCACCTTAAGTCAATTATTTGTTATTTTTGTGGCGTTGTTCTTGTCATTTTTGTTGCATGTCTAATTTATGCCTTTGCCAACGTTAATAGGATATTTAGACTTTCGAATTCTTAGCAATGTCACTCTAAAAGTCTTGCTACATTTTACATATGTATTACAAATGACAAATCTGTAGTACAAATGACACGAAACTGACGATGTCCAGCATCCTTGCAAGAGTCATTTCTAAAATTAATTACATAAAATCTAGTAAATAACATTTGATAATCCCGTTGAATGATTGTTCCACTAACAATTCTAATGAGTGACTCTCTAACAGATCTTTGCTCTTTACATTGTACTCATAATCCGCTTTTTACTCCATGGAGTTTGGACTCCTGATTCTTACTCATGTTTAAAATATACCACCAAACGAGCAAATGTCATAACGGTGGCTTAGTTTCTTTAAGGAGAGACCCGGGTGGAATTTCAGCCGGTTGATAGATAAATAGCCGGGGGTCTTATAAAATTTTATATAACATAGTTTTTCACGTCAGAAGTCATATACAAAAACTATACGACAAAAATAATAGAAAGAAGCAGCATGCAGATTGTAAGACAAGCGCTCGAGCAAGCCCGATCGGCGCATTATAGCGGCTGACCACCGCTCACTAAAACTTACACCATTCGTCCAGATTCTAATATTCTGGGCTCAAAATTTTTTTGCAGGTTCTTGACATCATTCCGAACAAAAAATCGTAAAATTCAAAATGCGAAAAGAAATTCAAAATGGCGGAAATAATTTTTTTTATTTATTTTAATACACCATCTTATTTGTCGTGAAAAACTATAATAAAAAAAATATCCAACCCCCGGCCATTTATCTATCAGTAGGCTGAAATTTCATCCGGGCCTCCCTCTAAGCCTTTTAACGACTTTTAAAAATAAATTATATCAATAGACATTTAAGGAAAATCTTTCTAGCTTATAGCTCTTCAATAAAAAATCTAGACAAATGAGTTAACAAAAAACGATTTTTTAATCTTGAGTGTATAGAATAAAAACTTAGAATTACTTAAACATCTTTCTACTAGTATAAAATATCTTTTGTAAGACTTTCATTTAAAATTAAATTATCAATATATTACTTTCAAAAATCTGGATTGAAGTCACTGCACCGATCGAAGTTTTACGGTATCCACTGATTTGTTCTACGAAATAGAAATTCATTCTCATACATATTTTATAAGCGATATATTCAAAATATTAGCATAAAGAGAAATCAAATAAGTATTAACATAAATTATTAATAATTCAGATATATCATTTGAATCGGAATTGCCTGCTTTTATAAATGTAAAATATTATTACATTAATGAATTACTTTATTTTACAATCCTTTTATATCAGCTTGTAAATAACACATAATTATGCGAACCATATTTTATGCATCGTATTTAATATTTCAATCAAAAGAATAACTGCAAATGAACAAAAAGTTTTTCTCTTTTGACCAGTGATACGTCATTTCGCATCTCTAATTGCGATTACCACTGCGCTCCCTATCTGTGTCTGCAGGGTACGAGCAGTTTACATCGAGGGAGTCAGGGAGTATATAAAAGAGTTTGAAGGCAAAGATTTCGTCCTCGTTTCCATTCTTTCGAAGAACTTTCCTGCTTCTGGAAAAGTAATATCAGCGACAATAGCCGCGCAGAACCTTCTTCGTTCTCTCTCTATCTTCGTGAGCAAAGTATTGGAGTGAGAGATGGATAAAGAGAGGAAGGTTGAGAGAAAAGAGACGTCCAAAGAAAAAGAAAGTAGTTAGAAAAAGAAATAACAAAGCGAGAAAAGCAATGAAAACAGGTTCAATGAGACATGAATAGATAAATATTAAAAATGGAACATCTATCTTTTTCGACCCAAAATTTTGAATAAGCTATTTCCCTTGTTTTGTTATTCATGAAATCGTCATTGTTTTCAAACGGTTATATTTGTGAATTATAAGATGGAACATTTTCGAAAAAAATTGAGATGATTAGGAATATGGAGAAGAATATTCTGTAAAATTCTTGAGGCTTTATCTTTCTTTTTTTTACAGGAAAAAATCTTTCTATAAAAAATCGATGTTTAATCTGCTACGAATACTGGAATAAATCGGCAGCATTTGATCTGAATCTTTCCAAAACCGTATTTTTCAAGATATTTGAGGTTATGTAGTTTTTGAAATTCTTTTTTAATTGCTTATATCTCGAGAATGTCACGGTCATTTTTTACCAAACAGGGCTAATTTTTTTTGTTTTTCAACGAAGATTTGAAAATTAAAAGAAATTTAAAGATTGATCGACTCGATTTTTTAAACGTATTTATTATTTTACAATTTTCTGAAATCGATAAGGTTAATTATTTTCGTATCTTATGTAGCCACTTGGCATATCAAATGTCTCTGTAAATATTATTATCCATAGTTTTGTAATTTTAGTAAAAAAATATCTTTGGACAAACCATCAATGATAAAAAAGTAGACCTATTTTGAGATATTTATTAGAAAGAGATATAGTTCTTTGAGCCAAAAGTTGAGCGATCCAATCCGTGGTATTAAGTGGTGTTTCGTTCCGGATCTACTGGCCGGGCTCATCAGTGAGGCATTGCACAATAAGAACAGACCCTGCCTTATACACGATGGAGTAAAAACAATGTGGAAGATTCTAGTGAACCCATAGGAGATTCTATGCATGAACACATGGGCCCAACAAATTCTCAGAGAGTTAGAAAAATTATGGTAAACGTTCGTATAGTAATTCAAAATTCATTTATTAGATCAAAGAATTTCATATTGACACAATTTATAAATTTTGAGGAAGCTAAGGACCTGCGGATAGACCAAGTCGAAGGTGGGAGGATAATGTCAGTGCCGACCTGAGAGAAATAGGATACTATGAGGGAAACTGGATGAACCTTGCAAAGAATAGAGAGAAATGGCGTAATTGCGTGAACAAGGCTATGGACTACATAGTCCCATCAACCATCAATGGTAGCTACGGTGATGATGCGAACATGATTACAACATATGTATGAACTGCAGTCTTTTAAGCATTATCACTGCTAATCATTAATGACTGACCACTGTAATAATAATAATAATAATAAGTGCCAGAAAAACTTTTTGTTCATTTGCAGTTATTCTTTTGATTGAAATATTAAATACGATGCATAAAATATGGTTCGCATAATTATGTGTTATTTACAAGCTGATATAAAAGGATTGTAAAATAAAGTAATTCATTAATGTAATAATATTTTACATTTATAAAAGCAGGCAATTCCGATTCAAATGATATATCTGAATTATTAATAATTTATGTTAATACTTATTTGATTTCTCTTTATGCTAATATTTTGAATATATCGCTTATAAAATATGTATGAGAATGAATTTCTATTTCGTAGAACAAATCAGTGGATACCGTAAAACTTCGATCGGTGCAGTGACTTCAATCCAGATTTTTGAAAGTAATATATTGATAATTTAATTTTAAATGAAAGTCTTACAAAAGATATTTTATACTAGTAGAAAGATGTTTAAGTAATTCTAAGTTTTTATTCTATACACTCAAGATTAAAAAATCGTTTTTTGTTAACTCATTTGTCTAGATTTTTTATTGAAGAGCTATAAGCTAGAAAGATTTTCCTTAAATGTCTATTGATATAATTTATTTTTAGAAGTCGTTAAAAGGCTTAGAGGGAGGCCCGGATGAAATTTCAGCCTACTGATAGATAAATGGCCGGGGGTTGGATATTTTTTTTATTATAGTTTTTCACGACAAATAAGATGGTGTATTAAAATAAATAAAAAAAATTATTTCCGCCATTTTGAATTTCTTTTCGCATTTTGAATTTTACGATTTTTTGTTCGGAATGATGTCAAGAACCTGCAAAAAAATTTTGAGCCCAGAATATTAGAATCTGGACGAATGGTGTGAGTTTTAGTGAGCGGTGGTCAGCCGCTATAATGCGCCGATCGGGCTTGCTCGAGCGCTTGTCTTACAATCTGCATGCTGCTTCTTTCTATTATTTTTGTCGTATAGTTTTTGTATATGACTTCTGACGTGAAAAACTATGTTATATAAAATTTTATAAGACCCACGGCTATTTATCTATCAACCGGCTGAAATTCCACCCGGGTCTCTCCTTAAAGAAACTAAGCCACCGTTATGACATTTGCTCGTTTGGTGGTATATTTTAAACATGAATAAGAATCAGGAGTCCAAACTCCATGGAGTAAAAAGCGGATTATGAGTACAATGTAAAGAGCAAAGATCTGTTAGAGAGTCACTCATTAGAATTGTTAGTGGAACAATCATTCAACGGGATTATCAAATGTTATTTACTAGATTTCATGTAATTAATTTTAGAAATGACTCTTGTAAGGATGCTGGACAACGTCAGTTTCGTGTCATTTGTACTACAGATTTGTCATTTGTAATACATATGTAAAATGTAGCAAGACTTTTAGAGTGACATTGCTAAGAATTCGAAAGTCTAAATATCCTATTAACGTTGGCAAAGGCATAAATTAGACATGCAACAAAAATGACAAGAACAACGCCACAAAAATAACAAATAATTGACTTAAGGTGATGTTAAACCCTCTGTTACCGGTAATTTAACTCAGGCTTCATCCCTTGAAGAGAATCCACTATGTTTAACTTAAAAACCTTAACGGTAAAGTAAACTTAAAAAATGGTAATTGTTTAAAAAGTTAAAAATATTGAAAGAATGTTGTGAATGCACATTGAAAAATCCATCATTTGATCAGACACGTATAGAATTAAAACATTCGACGTATTGAATAGATAATCTACATTATAGATGTAAATGACAAAAAGAGAGATTCAAAATAATTGCGAGGTCCTAACCTCCCGCACTCAACTATAGCTAAAACTCTTTTATAATTTAAATACAAGTTCAGTGATAAGACGTAAATTGGAAGTCATATTATTTATAAAATATAAGTCCAATTATGTAATGACTTAAAAAATGTATAAAAGCATATATATTAATCAGGTAAAAAAACCTACGTAATTCTTGTATAATACCATGTAAACAACATAACAGCCGTATCAAAGAAATCGTCGAGCAAAGCGGCAGCAATAGCAAAGGCAAGGTCTAGGTAACGACGTGCGCCGCTTTGTCGTGAAGTGGGCGTACTGGTAGAGAAGCGGGTATTAACGGCGATTACGGTCGAAAGAAGACTTTGCATAAGCCCCGTGACTGTACAACGCTAGTGGCCGGGCGAAACAGAATAGAAAAAGCAGAAGCTCACCACAACTCGATGCACGACAAAGCAGTAGAGCCCGAGCGGCATGGCGGGACCGCGGAAATCGCCGAAGCATTTTTATTCAACGCGAAACATTTGCGGGGAATTTCCCGTGGGCCGTGGACTGCAAGGATTCCGTTGAGGTATCGGGTTTCGTGCAATTTTGCACTGTATATGAAGCCTTGATAGTAACGTAAAATGCTATTATTTTATTTAATTAAATAAAATTCAATAAAATTGGTATCATTTTATAAAACATCTATAGGCTAACCTAAAAATCAATTTTTGATTGGTCGAGGAAATTGAGCAGGAATAGTGTTCATTTATTACGTTTCTTTTTTTTTTTACTAGCATGGCTTACCTAAGTAAGATAACCTATTATATGGACACAATGCAGCCACCTTACCTAGTTTAAAATAAATAATACTAATATGTTTGTCATTTTGTTCGAGAGTAAATTCGAGATTAGATAATAAACCTATTAAGGTATAAGATTCTGTTGTTTCTTTTTAATTCAAACTACATTTTATACAACCAAATGGTTATAAAAACATTTATTTACAAGTGCACAATATTATTTTTGCATAATTTTCATTGTTTTACAATAATAAATTCCATAGATATGGTTACTAAATGCTGTAATCCTAAAGCAGCGCCTGTCTATCGAGGATTTAGTGAAACAGATGACTATTATTCGGTACATTCCGACTTTGGAAAAATATTATTGTTCACACCACTAGATGGATACTAGTTTTCCTGTACTTCTAGTGAGATTGTATCATAATTCCTATGAGTATAAATAGAGCCAGCCGTCGGGTGGGGGTAAAATTTATGAAAAATATTATTTTGAATAAAAAAATTTTGAATTTAAATTTATGGAAAGGTTAATTTATGAAAACAAAATTATTGGAAAGATAAAATATTTGATTAAAAATGTTTGAAATTCTAATCTATGAAAGTATACAATTACGAAAACAAAATTTTATAAACCATATATTATGAAATAATAAATTTTGAAATATCAATTTTTTAAGTATAAGGATAATTATTATTTTAATAGAAATTGTCAAGAATTCAATAAAAATAAAGAATTTCAATTTTAATTTTTCATAATTACATTATTTCCAATTAATTATTTTCCAAAATAATTTATTTCCATACTTTTATTTTTTCTATGTCTTCCCTTTCATTGAATCTTAAATTCCAAATTTTCATTTTAGGTATTATTTTATTTCCTAATCTGAATTTTCAAAACTTTAACTTTAGTAATTTTACCTTTTGCAATTTTTATTTTTCAAAAATTTTACCCTCACCCTCAATCTTTTACATCTTTTTCAATTTTTTTGTACGTGGTTAGTTCGCAGAGGTCAATTAATTCCTCTTACAAATAGATAATTTACATATGGCTGAAAAATAGCTTTTTGATTAGTATTTGTTCAATTAATAAAAATTTATCTAATCATTTATAATATTATAAACAAAGTGATATTATATCTATAACTGTAAATATAAATACTTAGTCAATAACATAATTTTTAAATATTATTTAAAAGCTTCAAAGGAAAAATGCCGAAAGTTTCAAACAAAAAGCGTAAATGAGAAATAAATATTCTCGAAATACAACTATCAGTACCTATATGTACCTACCAGTATGTACCTACCCTAGTGAAAATTTCAAAATATGAAAAACTGTGACAAATGTGTGAAAAAGTGTGTAAAACCATGATAATTTCGTGAAAAGCCGTGAAATTGGGCTCACATTTGGAACAGAATTAAAAAAAATATTATAGAATATTTCATAAATTTTTGCACGTTTTCTCATAGTTTTTCTCGGTTTTTCACAGTTTCTCATATTTTATCACAATTTCTCACATTTGTAATTTCATATATATAAGAGAATGCAATGAAAAGAAATGTGAGAAAATGTCGAATATTGTGAAAAAATGTGAAAAGTTGTGCAAGTTTTATTAGATAAAATACGTATTTTTAAAAAGTGTGAGAAACTGTGAAAAACTATGAAAAAACTGTGACAAAGTGTGAAAAAATGTGAATATTTGTTTGTAACAGATGTTCCAAAAGTATGTGTATTTTCACGTTTTTTCACACTTTCTCACATTTTTTTCATAGTTTTTCACAGTTTTTCACAGTTGTTATTTCGGCATAGCGCGTTTCTTACACGTAAGAATTATACACGTAATTATTGTACACAATTTGGCATTGGTAAAATTATATATAGATATATTTTACCAATGCTAAATTGTGCACAATAATTACGTGTACAATTCTTATGTGTAAGAAACGCACTGTGCCGTTATTTCCACTACAAGAATTATAATATCTGCAGATGTATATGTAGATAAGTACGTTCAGAAAGGGATTTCAAGCTACGTTAAGTTTTATGAGGGATGGATAGGAAAATTTTATAATAAATAATAATGAAATGATATGTCGACGGCTGAGCGGAAGAACCTGTTCACTCGGAGCGTGCTCGAACAAGAGGTTAACTCGGAGCGCGCTCCAAAAGTATGTTAACTCAGATGTCGCGTAAAGAATGGCTTCCTTAGCCAATTTTTCCTCGCTTTACATTATGTATTGGCTACTTTAAAAAAATACGAAATTGCATTTTTTGCGGTAATATTCATTATCGTATTTTTTTAAAGTTGCCAAAACACAACGTACAGCGGGGAATAATTGGTTAAAGTAGCCATCCTTTACCCGATATCTGAGTTGACATAATCTTGGAGCGCGCTCCGAGTTAACCTCTTCGAGCGCGTGCCGAGTTAACAACTGTTTCCGCTCAGCCGTCGATATATGGATAATTTCAGCTAACTTTTAAAAAACGCTGCGCTGGGAGGTTTACGAAAATGGTTGTCAATTTTTTACATGAAAATATATGTCAATCGAACCTTTTTTTCACCTCTTTCAGCCCCTAAACTTCCTCGTGGCTCCTATTATAATTTACTGAATTTCCTAAGCCACCCTTTTAATCATTTTAAACGTTTCAAGAAAGCATTTCGGATCATCCCTACGACTGCTCGCTTGTCATTTTATTATCTCTACATAAAATCAGATCTGATAGGGTAGCAGCGGCATGATTGGTGCACCTAAGCTTCATTTTTGATTATTTAGATGAAAAGAAAGTCATAACTTAAAAAAAAAACTATGCAAAATGCTAGTCAAACATGTTATTTTTTATATAAACTATTTTTACTCATATTACATTCGTAGATTATTGATATTTACGGTTATTAAAAAATAAAGTTGCGCAATCCAACCCGATGAAAACGGATTGGTTGGCGCACATGTATTATATCATATTTCTTTATATAAAACAATTTGTTTAAGTAAACGTGGTTTTAAATAGAATTCAATAAACTATAAATAATTTATCCAATAAATTATAAATACTTTATAAGCAAAACAACTCATGTGCAATGGAAATAGCATATGTTATGTTAATTTAACTTCAATACATAAGTACCTACACACACGCTATCAAAGCTAATAAACATTTTATTTTCATAATCTTTAATGCAAACTATAATACGCCTTAACAGAGTAAGTATCTCCTTTCCTTATGGACAGTTTCATACAAAAATTTTGAAGATCCAGAGCGAAATTGCTCGTGCGCCAACGAACTCGCTTAAGACTTTTTTTAAAAATTTTACTTAATTACTAATTATAAAGTAAAAAAATGTAAAAACAAATTATATTGTTTAAAAGTAGATAACATAAACTATCTTTTAGTACTTTTACTTTAATTATTTTATATATATGCAGATATGGTGCTAATCGACGACGGGGGTCTGACGTGTGTTTGTAAACAAAGCACATGCAATTTTTACAAAGATGCTTGCATCAATCGATAGAGGCTAGGAATCGAATCCGAAGTTACAGTCTTTCGAAGTTAGGTCCTTTTTCGAAAATCGCTAAGTTGGCACCACTGCCACCAAATTCTACATGCTCCACATGTAACCTAATATGTAACAAAAGTTATTTTAAATATAGTAGAAAAGTATCTTAAAGTTTCGTTCTGCTCCTCGGCCTAGTTTCTACGCCCGATTGCAACCTGTTTTTGGATGTTAATCCCCAACAAAGAAAAAATTATTCAATTCACTTCTCGTGTACTCTACAGGTATTAATTCTTTTTTAAACTAGGTTTTATTTACAGTAGTTATTATATAATTATCTGAAACAGAAATATAGATATAATTATGAATTTAAAAAAATCTTGGTTGGTGCGGGGAATCGAACTCACGATCTCGAAACTGCTGTGCTGATGCTCTAGCCACTTAACCACGTGGACCTGTTACTTGCGAAACTTCAAGCCATATATTAATGTTACACGTTAAAGTTCAAATTTATATTTTTATTATTCGTAGGTATTTATATAATGTCTAATACTATTCTATTTACGAAAACATTTATATAATTCGGTTGTTGCATGATCTTTTTTTATTTCATATTCAAATAGTTTATGCTAAAATAATTAGGTCGTATTTTTTAGTTTTTCAATTTAACAAAAATTGAAGTAATTACAGCCATTTGAAATTTGCATGACGTCACGATTGTATACTTTCACGACGCCATATTGGTCAGCATAACAACTAGGACGTCTCCTGTATCCGGTACCTATGTCTAGATGCCAAAAACTACGGAGCGCACCACCTATAGCTCTTCGTCAGCTACCCTGGTCACCTAGACACCATCTGTAACTAGTATAACCCAAAACTGCGGAATCCACTACCTAGACCTCATAGCCAGGGGCGAGATGTGCATAGATATTGTCTCCAACTCCAACATAAACTAACAACAATCATTAACAACGATATTTAAAATATTCATAAAAAAAAATATTGGAGAAGTCTCCTATGTACATCATCATCGGCGACCTTACACACCTAGACATTGTGTTAGCGCAGAGTAATTAGATATAATAGTCGTCGACCTAATAATAATACTAATTTTAAGTTCAGTAATATAACAAATGGGATATTAGAAAATAAGGATTGTTTATCTGATTTTAAGACAATCAAACGTCTTAAACTCATTTTTGTAAGATTTTTTACATCTGATTTTAAGAAAAAAACAAATCTTAAATTTGTTGCATCGTAATTTCAGATTGATTTAGATCAGAAAGTAATAATCTCTTTTTGTACTGTAGGTAAATAAAAATTATTGAATTAAAAGTCTAAATGCTTGATTTTTCTGGTACGGTACTTAAATTCTTCGATACTCAAATGAAAAAATTGTAGAAATGATTTAAAGCAAACTTTATTTAGGGGTTTTTAGCACTAATTAAGTTGTAACTTAAATACTCGGAATATAGTTATTTTTTAAACATTTGATAAACTTTAAATTTCTTGTAATTCAAAGACCCAAATGACCCTCTGACTAAAACGATCCCGCGCTCCACTACAAAAAATTTACTTACGTTTAGAAAGAATCCATACTTAAAAAGATATGTAACAATTTTAAGAAATTCGGTGTTCTGAAAATAAGAAACCTCTAAAGTTTCTTAAAAAATGAAGACTTCGTTCCGGAATTAAGTAAATTCTCTTACTGAAAACTAATTAAATTTGGTTTTCTGAAATTCAGAACACACTTGTTCTTAATTTAAGTAAATGTTGTTTCCTGTATGTAGTTATCTTTTAGTTCTTAATTTTAATACATTATCTTTCTTAATTGAGTAACGTTCTCTCTTATAATGATTTCATGACAAATTTGAGGCTATAACCTCAATTTGTACTAATAAAGAAAACCGGTATTTTCTTCATATGTAATTTGTGTAGAATTTTAATAAATAGAAATTTTTTAAAAATTTCAGCTTTATCACTGAGATGTCATTTTTATCTGAATCAGCTTATTTAATTCACATAATCAGTTTTTCAAAAGATTTATGGAGTATTATCAAAGAGAAAATGATAAGAATATACACATAAGTAAAGCTACTAGTACGTCATGTGATCACGCTTCAGAAATAATGTGATAACTTTTCAAGTCTTGATTATTCTTTAATTTTTGTGCCGGCATGTCCTCCTGAAATTGTTCAAGGACCAAAATAAGATATTGTAAATTAAAATCGGATAAAAATATTGTAATGTTATGCCGAATTTTTCTCTAACTGACGATATCTATTATATCAATATGCAAATTTTGTTGAAATAATTTTTTTTCGTCACTTGAAGAGTCCATCTTTTAGATATATTGTCATCTCTTGTCATCGTCATCTCATATAATCAGATTATAGTTAATTATATTGGGACGTCTTTCAAGAAACTTACTATATATTGATGGTCCTTATGAAGACTAATACATTTGCGACAGTTTGCCAAAAAGCGTAGCATATTTGGAAATCTCCCATGAAGACTAGCACATTTCGTCATTCGTCCATGAAGACTAGCACATTTAGCGATTTTCCGCCGCCCGACTTTTGCAGGCTACTTTTATTTATTCGAGTAGTCTGATTTTCTCGGGTAAACCGATAATTTTTTGAGTACCAAAAGGGTCTAGTACCCAAACCCGATGAAAAGGATTCGACCCGATTTGCCGAGAATTTATCAGTACAATTTTAATTTAAATATTCTATACAAAGAGTGCTACTGTGGCAGAATCGTGAAATTTGCTAGTCTCCGTGGCAAAATTTGAAATGTGCTAGTATTCGTGGGAGAATTATGAAAAGTGCTAGTCTTCATGGGGGAACGACGAATTGTGTTAGTCTTCGTGAGGTAATAGCAAAATGTGCTAGTCTTCGTGGGAAATTTCCAAATGTGCTACTCTTCGTGGCAAGTGCTGAAATGTGCTACTCTGCGTGGTAGTGAAATGCATAAAAAATAAATCAATGATATTATTTCAAACATACCAAAAAACCCGGAAAACTAAAACTCAAATATCGAAAAACCGCTAATGAAAACAAAAAACATCGATAAACAACAAATATTTTTTCTCATCGCCGGGCCGAAAGTACCACATTCCCTCCCGGCGTTCAATAAGGGAATGTGGTATTTTCGGC
Source organism: Gastracanthus pulcherrimus (assembly GCA_949152435.1). NCBI lineage: Eukaryota > Metazoa > Arthropoda > Insecta > Hymenoptera > Pteromalidae > Gastracanthus > Gastracanthus pulcherrimus. Next base: position 134,266,147 of record OX424576.1, read on the forward strand.
CTGGCGTTGAGAAAAATAGTACATGCACCAGGGGAGGTAAAATGTCGACCCCATAGCACGTGTTTGCCACCCGAGCCGAAGGTGAAAATTTACTCTATTTTTCTCTCTTGGCATACGATTCCTAGCTGTCCACACCAACAATTTATCTCTCTAAGCGCGAAGAAAGAATATCGGAAAGACCGATCATCTGCAGTGCAACGGGGCCCCGCTCGACTGATTTTACCTAAAGAAGACGACGAGACGAGAGGAGAGGAAGAGAATGTGAGTGTTGTGAGTGTGAGCGATAATTGTTTATAAATTTTGTATTAGTTTAAGAACCCGCGACCCTTTTAATGATATATGTACGACAGATGACGCTAGCGATCTAAAATCATTAAAATCATTCTGCGTTTAATTTTAAATTGTGTTTAATTTTTTCTTACCCCATATACTGACCGTAACAAATGTATATCATTATATATTTACATTGTTTAATTTTATCAAATTAAAGTAAGTCCGTCGCCTTACCAAATATCAATAAAAAACACAAAATATAAAAATTATTTCTAGTCCGATGTTTATATTGAGTGACTACATTGTGTAATAAGAAATGTAAACTATTTTGTAAGAAACTGTTAAAAAATATTTTGAAAATGTTTCAAAGTCAAATTGCTCAGAATCGCCATGCATATAGTTTCTGAATGTTTAAACAAAATATTTAATACTCGTCAACCTATGGTATTAATTTTTGAAAGTTTTATAATTAGATATTGTATAGAATACTGACTTGACAAAATAAATGCCAAAACTTTAAAAATACTTTGCAACAATATTGCTGAACCTTTAGCGCATTTAATTAATTCTTGTATTGAAAACGCTGTATGGCCTGATGCACTAAAAAAAGCGGAAATTGTTCCTATATACAAGTCTGGAGAGAAGCATAATATATCAAATTATAGACCTATTTCATTAATATCAAATGTAGCTAAAATTCTTGAAAGAATTTTATATAACAGAATTTATGATTTTATTAAAAAAAGTAATATAATATCTGAACACCAATTTGGTTTTATGAAAAAAATAGGTACAAAGAATGCTCTCAATTACATAACAAATACATTATACAATAACTTGGATCAAAGTAAACCGATACTTATAACGTTTCTAGACTTAGCAAAAGCTTTTGATACTGTAGATCATAAAATATTATTAGATAAACTTTATTGTTTAGGAATAAGAGGAAAGGCGTTGGATCTACTTTCAAGTTATCTTAATGATAGATATCAAGTAGTTAAAATAAATGTTAATGAAAGTGATAGCATGTTGATAAATACGGGTGTTCCACAAGGCACAATATTAGGACCTCTACTTTTTATACTATACATTAATGATATCCTGAAAGTAATCCCGCTAGAGACAATATTGTCATATGCTGATGACACTGCAATAATAGCAAATGGTAATACTTGGAGTGAAGCGCAAACAACTATGAATAAGTATTTAATAAAAATTAATAAGTGGTTAGCAGTAAACAAATTATCTTTAAATGTTGAGAAGACTGTTGTTATGACCTATGGTAACTACATTGATAGTGTTCCAACTCAAATAGATATTAAGATTAAGGATAGAAATATAACTAGAGTAGAAAAGTGCAAATATTTGGGAATAGTATTTGACTACAATCTGAAGTGGGATAAACACGTTCAATATATAATACAAAAAACGAAATATCTAGTCTATATTTTCTATAAAATTGCCAAATCAATGCCAACAGAAATATTAAGAATGATATATTATGCATTTTTTCATAGTATAATAAGTTATGGAATATTAGCTTGGGGTGGAGCTTATAGAAATAATAGAGATTTATTGCAAAAATTACAGAATAAAATTTTGAAAGTTATTAATAAGAACAATTTTGTTGAAGATAATCCTATGAACTTGGAACAACTATTTTACTTTTGAGGCGTTAAAATATCATTATACAGACCTAAAAAGCCAATATCTTGCATCAACTAGTATAACTAGGAGAAAAAACTTAACTATACCTAAAAATAGCAAAAGGGTTAGCGACAAAAATAGTTTTAAAAAAGCAATTACAACTTTTAACAATTTACAAAATGAGTTTAAAACTTTAAATATAACTAAAAATTCTCATAAAAAGTTGCTAAAAGATTGGATAAGATCTAATTAAGAAGCGCTGTGATACAAAATTACTGTTTTGTATATAATTTATCGCTTTATATAAAAATACGAAAATTGTTAAGAAACGAAAATTTTATATGCTTAGTTTTTAAGTCACTTTTAGTATTAAGTTAGTATTAAGTATATATATATTTTTTTATTTAATATTTTGTATAATTTTTTGTTGTTTTTTTTTTATGTCTTAATACCAGACCTGCGTATAGGTAACTAAGTTTACCTCTGCAGGGTTTTGCAGTTTGTATATAAACTGTATCTCTTTCTGGTTTTCAATAAATAAATAAATTTCTAAAACAAAAACATAAGTCTTTTGTGTTTTATTTAAAAAATCACCAATATATTATTTGTATCTAATTCAGAAAATTTAATTGACAAATTTAGATTCTTAAAACTTACTATTCCAAAGATGTTCCCAAAGTTGAAGCAATGCTGTTTCTTATTTTAAGTATATTTGTTTCTTGCAATATAGTATGCTTGCTTCTTATTTTCAGTTGGACCTTTCTTACTTCTCTTTTAAGAAATGCGTTTCTTAAATTCAGAAATTTCGGTTCTTATTAAGATAACCTTCTTTTCTGCTTTTTACTTTTTAAGAAACACTAGTACTGAAAATAAGAAGATACTTTCTTATAATCAGTAATGGTTTACTTATAATCAGTAATGCATTACTTATAATCAGTAAAGCTCTACTTATAAGCAGTAAAGCTTTACTTATAATAAGTAAAATGAGATTTTTTAATTGCTGACTTTAAGTAAAGGTGATTTTTCAGATGCAGCAATTTCCAGAAAATTTTTTTGTAATGTCCGCTAGCCATGTATCTAAAGAATAGAAAGAATGTATTATAATTTCAATTTTCAAACCCAGTGATAACGAAAATTTAAATAACTGCAGGGTCGTACCGCTTCTCTGAGCATCCTGTAAAGTTTTTTTTTCTTCTAATTGTATTATAGGGTAGATGCACCAGTAGTCGACCACTATCGAGTAGTCGACTACCTTTGTATTTACATTAAAATAAATAAGTATACATGATACATATTGAGTAAAGTGAAATTCTATATTATTATTTGATATCTTCATTTTTATATGTCATACGAATGCCTGCTTAATAACAACATATCAAAATAACGTGATTACATTAAATAGCGAACCACTCAAGAGTTTGTATGCACCACCATTTTTTTTCTTTGACATGAAGCTTGCAGTGTCCGAAAATACAAACGTTTAATTCCATGCAAATACATTTTATTATTGCTTCAAAATAGTAACGTATATTAGATACTTTAAATTTTTATATACGTATACAAAAATGTGTAATAGAATATGCTAGTTTCTTTATTTAATGGTCGTCAGTATCATTAAATCTCGTTTTTCGTAAAATCTCTAGTTGTCGACCACCATAGTCAACTACTGAAATTCATATAACATTGACCATATGATTCAGTAGTCGACCGAGCCGTTTTGATTGGGATAATAACGTTCCAACTTCCATATGGAGGACCCACAAATTTTTTTCGTTTTTTTAAGATTTCTACGTGAAAAGCTTAAAATTATGCAAAATAACTATATGGATCAGATCAAAGTGGACCATTTCCCATGTCGTAATTGGGACCTAAATCATTATTTACTGCACAAATCTAGAGAAAACTTAAAAAACTGAAAGAAATTTTATTGCAAAAATCCTCTAGTTAAAAACCAAAACACATTTCTACATGATTTCTCAAAGTTTTTTTTCAATTTTAATACAAATATGTCTAAATGGTAATCAAAAAAAATTATAAATAAGAAATAAATTATCCGAACCATTTAATATTCGAGACAAAATTAAATAAGACGATGTACATTATCAGGTTCATATATCTAGAATAGAGGGAGTATCGTAAGAAGTATGTTAAAATTAAAATGATATTTAGAAAAAAGTTAACGGAAAAATATACATATATTCCATTTTGTGAATTGTTTTAAAAGAAAATCATTGTTAAAAACTGAACTACCTATATTATGCATTAGTAATATTTTTGAAATCATCCATATAGAGAGATATAGAAAATCATTCATATATATTCATATATATATGAACTTGTTGCAAACTTTTAATTGTAGAATTAACCTCACGCGACATAGAACCTCGCGAGGCTCGACTCTCGTGTCACGAAAATTAAAAGCGTTCATGGCGAAGACTGCATATAGTTTAATGGAGAAGCGTCTCTCTCTCGCTCTTATACTTGTGCTTTATCTTCGTCTCTCGCGGCTTCGGCGAACACGGTACTTCGGAAGTATCCTAATTACGTACTAAAAATGCATTTAATTTACCACGGCTCTTTGTAACTGTCTTTAATGTAATTAATGAACTGCAAAAGGGCGCCTTAAAAGAGAGATTAAACCCGAGCTCATTTTATAAAGAAAACTTTTGGTTTTATCAAGTGCACTACTTTTTTCTACTTTCTTCTTTGAGAATTATATATGGATTATGCAGACTAGCTTTATTCCAAAACATTGTTTCAAACTTTTATTTTTTATTACTCATAGTGTACTATCTTGAATGAATTAAAAAATATATAGAAGGTTAGAGCGATAGTACAAAATATTTAAAATATATAGGTACAAAATTAAGATTTTGTACTAGACGCCACATTTCTGTACAATAGCAATGCTATTAAAAATATACTGGAAGATTAAATAAAATTCTATCGTTAGCATAGAAAGAATATGTATACCCATCGAAATTTTTATGGACATAACCAAATTTAACTTTATTAAATACGTTAATTTACGCTTTAATTGATCATATTACAAATGAATGTAATTAACATTTATTATTACAAAGCGGCGAAACACATATGATATATACATTTTTACTTTTATTATCATGTTTTAATCGTCAAGTTATATATAGATATCTGTATTATAGTACATTAGGGTGGTCCAAAATTTACCAAATCTCAAATTTTCTTCTTGTAACCCCTTTAAAATGTTATAATTGGCTTTAAATAAGATATTTGTCTGCCGGTTGCCTGAAGTTAACATTAAGAGGTCTCTATCATCGCAAACAGCTTTTAATATTTCATTTTGAGCACTTTTATTACATTAGGTGAACTAAAAATAATTGTATGTTAATCTTTTAACGTGAATCGTGCATTAGTAGTAGACACGTTTTAAAATCTATTTTGTTTGATTGCCCGCCTAATTTTGTACTTTCTAAGTTGAAAAGGCACTTAAATAATTTATCATACGTTACTGAGTATACACGAAAAGAAAAGTTATTAATTTTTTAATTCAGCGTTTAAGAAAATTAAGTAAAATCCATGATCTACTAACACCAAAGCAGGTCACAACTATACTGTTTCGGGCGTTGTTCACGTTAAAAGGTTAATTTATCCGGCTGCGAATATTTTACGTCTATTATAAGTTTATTAACAACTTCATCCTATTAAGCGAGTCAAAAAGAAATCTTCCTTCAAAATATAATTATAGTTTACTCATTTATCTCTAGAACACCTGCTATTTTCGACGAATTTTTATGGCAGTATATTTTAACGAATTGACACGTTCGATATCGCATTTTGTAGAGTAAACCGAGTACTATATATAAAAAAATTAAGGGACAATAGGATATCTTGGGTTTTATAGGCCAACCGATTATTTATATATTATTTCTTATTTAGTTGACTCCTCAATTCTATTTAAACACACATATTTCAGGTGCCAACGTGAATTTAAAAATTTTAAATATAAATAACCTTATTTATTCGAACTTTTTTACTTAGGGATCTTTTATAATATGACAATTATCATTTACTATATAAGAATAAATGACTACGAGCTCTAATCCACATTTTCAATACTTAACGTTTTTATGATTTTAAATTAAAAATTTGCCGTATTGCGCAGCTTACTAATTTGAAAAACAAGATTTGATCGTGGATATGATTTTCATTTGGCTATTATTACTTATACGAAAGTCAAAAGTTGCATAATTTATGGCATAAGCAGGTTACACCATAGACTATGTAGTTTTTGATGGTCGTTAATCATGGCAGAAAAGGAAACAGAGGTGTGTTCGCTAGGAGCCTTTCGAGCGTCCGCCGTTTATAGCTCATGTATTTTCAATGAGCTATAAATGGTGGAAGTTCGGAAGGCTCCTTGGTAGCACACCTCTCTTTTTTTCCACCATGGTCATTAATAATCGGCACATTCGTCGAAAAAGTAGATCTCTTCCCTTATAGGTGTATGTATCATAATTGGTTCTATAAAGTTTTGAATTCCTTATGTCGCGCGCTTATAGAAAGCAAAATTTTAATTTAAAATCAGAAAAAGGTTAAGTATTGAATATGCAGATTAGAGCTCGTAGTCATTTATTATTATATAGTAAATCATAATTATCATATCTTTATAAAAGATCCCTTATAAATAAAAAAAGTTCAAATAAATAAGGTTACTATTATTTAAAATTTTTAAATTCAAGTTGGCCTCTGAATATGTGCATTTAATAGAATTTAAGGGCCAATTAAATGAAAAGTAATAAATAAATAATCGGTTGGCATATAGAACGCAAGATATCCTATTTTCCTTAATTTTTCTAAATATAGTAATCGGCTTACTCTTCAAAATACGATGTGTTTCCTTAAAATATATTGGCATGAAAATTTGTTGAAAATAGCAGGTTATTTAGTGATAAATGAGCAAAATACAAGTTCATTTAGGAGGAAAAAGTTTTTTTAGCTTGCCTAATGCGATGAAGTTGTTAATAATCTTATAATTAACGAAAAAAAAATTGGTAGCTGAATAAATTAACATACATTTATTTTTATGCCCATCTCAACGAAAATCGCTACTACTTATTTCCCTGAAAAGCAAGACCAAAGTAACACTATTTCCTCGCAAAAAGGATTAGGGGGAAAAATTTACTTTTTTCCCGCAAATCACTTTTTCCCGCATTTGCGAGAAAATTTCCGATTCTGAAGTCAGAATTTTGAAATTTCCGTTTGAAAATTTCAAAATGGCGGTTTTAGGCAAAACACCACTTGACTATAAAATGGCCGCTTGGGAAGAAATGGGTTAAGAGATAAGCATTTACCACTTAAGCCATCGACCGCTCCAATTTATTTACATAAATATATTACTAATATTTTTGTATTATCAAATTACGAAAAACTACTGTGAATTTCGGAATCAGCATTCCTTCAAACCCCATATATGTATCAAAGTATAATAATTTAATTTCAAATATAATTTATTTATAAATAATTTTACGTATAAGCTTTCTTAGCGCATCGGTGCGACATTGCCACTTATAGCCAAGTTTTGTCTAGACCCACCAGTGCGTATATGCCACTGATAGGGTTAATTTTCCATTAGAAATTTTTATAAAAATCATATGTTAAAAATAACTGAGAACATATATCTAAAATATTTGTACTTTTGTACCAGGATGAGGACCAAAACTATAAGTATTAGTATTAGTATTTCTTTTAAAAATGATCTAAACTTGATGGTTTGAGCTTGAGCCAATATATTAGCTTTCCGGCTCATTGAGGGGACCTAACCATCTGAAAATTACAAATAAATAGGTTATATGTTTTTGGTGAGGATACATTATTTATCATATATTGCCTATGTTTGCTTTCTCCAATAGTAAGAGTATGTTAGAAACATGCTTTGGAATATCTGTAATAAAAATACACTATTTTAAAAAAATATCAGTTTGGATGTGTGTGTACTTGGCACTATTTCTTGGCTGAGTTCTTTGCTCAGATTATAATAACCTTTATATTACGAGGTATTCAAGGTTATGTATTTTTTTAAACAATTTTTTGATCGCTCATATCTCGAGAACATGCGGTCATTTTCTACCAAATAGGGCTCATTTTCTTAGTTTTTTGAATTAAGATTCTAATTTAAAAGTAATTTTACGTTTCTTCGACTCATTTTTGATTTATAACGGTTTTTCTATTTTATGATATTCTGAAATTTATAATGTAAATTATTTTTACATTTGAATGAGCATAATATTACCTATCTTCTTCGACACAACATATTTTATAAGTTATCTCCCGTCTTTTGTTATACACAAAAACGTCATCTTTGGCATAAACGGCGATATCTCGGAAACATATAATGGAAAATCTTTACAATAAATTGAGCGTAAAATGTGGCTTTCCACTACCTCTTTTCTGAGATATACCCACACACAAACACACGCACAACATATGCACGCATGCGCATACACAGAAAAGCAAACAAATTTTAAATTAATTCGCAAAATTTCAAAGTCAACTTAATTGATACAAAATTAAAGTTTGCGGAAGCTAACGACAAGAGTGTATGAGAAACGGGTCGCAAATTTCGATGCAGCTTTAAGCAGTATTTTCTGGTTCCTAAAAAGAAACCCCAGCAGCCGCAGTTTAGCTAATGAGCCCATATTATCAAGATAGAATCAGTCCCAAATACCCATATTTTAGTGAAAAACCCATAATTTAGACAGAAAGAGCTATAATTTCAGCTTTGTTTTGTATAAAAATATTAATCCCTTGAAAAGTTATTAATAGATTGTCAAAGAAAGTGATAAAAAATGAAAAATTAAAGATTTTAATTTTCTTAAAATCGCTCTTTTTCCATGCATTTCTTATTTCTTTCTTTTTGAATTAATAACTTTTCAAGTGATTAATATTTTTATACGAAACAAAGCCGACAGTTCTTTCTGTCTACTTGTACCTACTTTTGGATTATTTTTTCTGAGTAAAAGCTGGCGGAATCTTAAGTAGAAATACCATTTTTTAACTAAAAAACGGATTTTTAAAACATAATTGGCTATATCTCAATAATATGGGCTCGTTAGCCAAAACGGCGGGTGTTGGGGTTCATTTTTAGACACTAGAAAACACCTCTCAAAGCCTCATCAAAATTCGCGATCGGCATCTCATACACTCTCATTTGAACATTTCATCTAAATATAACAGAAATATTCAAAGAAAATTTTTTTGATGGTCGTTAAATCTCATTGTTTTTTAAATTCTAACACTCATATCCGAATTATACGTATTTTGAAGACAATAAACCTCAAAATCTTCAATCCGATCAGTTTGACTCTTAAAACTTTGCGGCAGAACAATAAGTATACAAGTTTGTATTATAGCTAAACAAAAAAATTTAACGACCATTAAATTTACCAAAAATAAGAATAGGTAAAAAGATATAACCAATTTATTTTTAATTTATTTATATAGTATAGGTAAATATTTATTTTTGAGATATTCTTTAGTGATTAATTCTATATTTATTTCTCTTACACAAAATAAAAGATATATTTATTAAGATTATAGATATATGGTATTGAAAATAGTCACATCTGTAGTATTGACAGTCATTGAATATTTATAGGGTCTTAGAAACTAAAGCAAATTATACGATACCTGAAATTGAAACATATACAGGGTACTCATAATTGGAACATATACAGCACTTTAATTTTTTCTTATTGGATATTGGGATCGTAACTCCTCTCTAGTGGTGAGCTTCGTAAGCTGTCAGTGAAGGGTCCTATTCCACATCTAGTATATTTATTTATTTATTTATATTTTTAACGGGCGAATACGCCCTTACATTGGATTTATAATAACAGTAGAGGTTGCCTCAAGTATACTTCTGGGAAGTGTATTCTACAGTCGTTTTAGACGACTAATAGTTGAGAGAAATCTATAATTAGAACTGGATCGATTTTCTTCAATAATTCTTGGATTTCTTAGGGAATAACAAAGGTGACGAGAATGGAATAATTCAGGTAAATCAGAGCATAAAAAGTACCCATTTGTAATTTTATACAATAATAAATAGTCGTAATATTTATGCAATGATCTGATAGTATCAGATAATATTACGTGCGTGAGGCAATCTCAGAGTAGTCATGTTCATATATATGCATGGGATTACGGAGTTTAAAGAGGTTCTATCGTCATATTGACCCCAAAGTAATAACATTTTTAGTATAATTTAGTCACTCTTAATGATATTTAAGTCAATATATTATAAAACAAGATATCCTTATCTACCTAGACAAAATTATTTTATCTAAATTCCGTTAGTGCAAAAGAAGTTATTGGCAACTGACAAAAGATTCTTTTTATTTGTTATCCGATTTGAATTTTAAAGGTCTCATTTTGTTCCTTGAAAAATTTCAGGGGGATAAACCCATATAAAAATTGTACATCAACGGATAACCTGCAAAGTTTCGTTCAATTATTTATAAAATCATACATATGTTTTATAAATATTCGGACGTAACTTTACAGGTTCTCCGATGATATACAATTTTTATAAGTCCCCATGAAATTATTCAAGGAACAAAATAAGACCTCTAAAATTCGAATCGGACAACAAACAAAAAAGTCTTCACTGTCTTCTCAAATTTGTTTCTAGTTAACGATATATAATTTTACAATAACGGAATTTCGATGAAAAAATATTTTTTAGTTTGACAAAAACTCCATACTTTATAATATATTGACTTTCATTATCATTATGTGACATTAAATTGTAGTAAAAAATGTTTGTTTTTTTTTACATATATATGCTGACAGAACCTTCTTAAATGCAATATATCGCAACATTTTGTGTTGAACAGATTCCAATTTTTGAAATAAATAATCGGTGAAAGGCGACAAAATCTGAGAACTATAAAACAAATTTGGCAAAACTAAGGAATTATAAAGGTGAAGAATTGCAGAATAATCTTTAAAGTCAACAGTGTTACGTTTGATGAACTGAAGTGTTCTTAATGATTTAGAAGTTATAGAGTCAATGTGTGGTTTAAAATCTAATTCAGAGTCAAAGACTATTCCAAGATCCTTCATCTTTGACATCCTTTCGATAGAATCATCATGAATTGAATAATTATACTCTATTGGGCATTTACTACGAGTAAAAGAAATCACCTTACATTTAGCTAGATTTAGATATAACCCGTTAAGGTGATGCTAAAGACACCTGTCACCGACAAATACGAGGAATCACTTTTCTCATTTAATTTTCAATTTTTTGCAAATATCTTTATAAAACGTTATTATCCTAATCAAAAATAACAACTTACCATAGAGATATTTTCTCAAATTTGAAAATTGAATGAAATAAGTGGTTCCCCGTATTTGACGGTGACAGGGGGTTTAGCATCACCTTAAGCCTACACCAATATAATAACATGTTAAGGTCCTTTTGAAGTTCCGAGGCATGATTAATAGACTAGATTTCATACAAAAGCTTCACATCATCTGCATATATTAGAATCTTTACATATTTACGAAAAGATGGTAAATCATTAATATATAGAGTAAATAATATGGAACCCAGGTGAGATCCTTGATGCATCGCGAATAGGATTATAAATTTATTCGATTAAAAGTTACCTAATCTAACCGATTGAATCCGTTCCATGAGATAAGAAGAGAGCCACTTGTACGAACAACCGCCTATACCACAATTTTTAATTTTAGTTAATAAACAAGCATGGTTGACAGTGTCAAAGACCTTGGAAAAATCAGTATATATAGCATTTACTTGTGAAGACGATTCCAAGGTCCCTGATAAAAAATTGTTTAACAATAGTAGGTTAGTTATTGTAGAGTGGCCACCTCTAAATCTATGTTGTACAGAGCTTACCAACTAACTATCTCCATTCCAATTAACGCTTGATAAATTATAATCCCCTAGCATAATATAACGGTGATCATGATATTTAGCAAAAACTTTCTCAACCATCTTAGAATACTCCAAGAATATCTGATTAGAAACTAAACAACTGTTACTGCACTAAGACTACGATCCTGGTGATAAACATCATAACCCTTCTAGACCCAACTCATTGGAGAAGACGTTAGGTTAAAGTCAAGTTTCCGTGAATACTACTAGATCAGGTGAAAAAGATAGTTGAAGAAGATTTGATCTCAAATTGGATAATTTACCACAAATACAGTGCAGATTTTATCTATCTTGGAACACAGTTCATGAACTTTTAAGTTTGTTTGATTAATGTAATTAGCATTCTTTCAGATTTGACCGTTGAATAATTGTAACTTGGAAGAAATCTGGTCAGCTTTCGTTGGTAGATTCATCAGGCAGGCATCAGTTTTCTGAACCTCTCGAAAAACATCTTAATTTGATTCTGCAAGCTGAGACTTTACGGCATTTTTCACAATTAGTGCAATATTAGTAGCATCATTAGTCTCGATTGAAGGTGTAGAATTACTCCGTAGGTTCGGTGATGCAGAGCGAGGGGGAGGCTTAAAGCTGCTGCAAGCTTTTACTCCTCCAGACTCTGTATAACCAGATTATCAGCACATCCTGGATGGTATAACTTTGAACAATTTGGGCAGAGAAAAGATGTCACATGATTTATGGGTTTAGAGTACTCTCTACGTGTATTTACGCCCATAGCTATAGTTGACATTGTAGTAAATAAGATTGGGAAATTACTTTGTAGTAGATGCCCACAATATACAAATGCAAAATAAGAATAAATTAATTGTTAATTTATTAATATATTAATTTAATTATTAATTTATTCTTATTTATTCTTTTTTTTTTCTTATTGGGTTATAAAGAAATAAGGCAAATAAGGTCAAATTTGAGTGGAGCGGAGGAGGGGCTCAAAGAGGCTGGGGGGTATCTCCTGAATTCTTAAATGGTTTATATATTTAAAATTCTTCTATACTTACATTTTTGCTAATATCAATTTGTTGGTTAACATTATACTTTATTATGGTGTATTCTGTTTACTATGTACACTAAATATTAATGTTATTTTGTTTTAGGTGAGTTCTAATACGTTTTACACCGTTGATGCACTACAATATGGTAATGTAACGACTCTAACGATATAAACCTAATTAAGTTCTCGAAAGTCTTTTTTCTCTAATATTAAAAATAAATCAACGACATTTTTGTAGCATCCATAAGAAGATAACGTGTGTATAGATATTTTATAATGAATTAAAAGATTAAAACTTAGTTGAATACGTTTATTTACGCTTTAATGCACATATATTTACAGATCATGAATAAAACAAAAGTATTGTCCAATATTACAAAAAAATACGTGGGTAAAATTTAATATTACACAGCGTCGAAACGCATTTGATATATGCATTTTTACATTTATTATCATGAGGTCAACAGACCGTCATAATATCTAGACAATAAGAAATAATGAAAAACAAAAGTCGAAGATTAAAAGAAAACTCCAAATTATATTCCTTCTAATACATAAAATATTAAAAGTAATAAAACATACAATTCATGTGGTGCTTCTGATTTAAAATATGTATTGATTTAAAACAAAGGAATTTAAAACAATAATTGAATCACTAGTATTCAGCGTAAACTTATTAGTACAATTGGCTGACCATATCCATTAATTACTACTTATTTACTGTGTTAGGTACACTATATATTATAGTATAATCACAAATTTTGCTTTATTTTTTCTGATTTGCTTTTATCTTGCTAAATGAAATATAATACTTTATTAAATATCTTGTGGCGAACGATTGATAATGCTTCTACCCTATATAATTTTGAAGTTCTCAAAATTACAGTACCTAAGAGGTATAAAGAAACTCTCTGTAGCTTAAGTATCTTTCACAAATATATCTTTATCAGTCAAGTCAAAGGGCAACTCATAATCGAATCATAAAATGGATGCAGATCAAAAGCATCCTGCATAAAAAGAACTTTACTGTTCACGTGCGTACCCTATTTTCCGCGCCGGGCGACATACGTTAAAAGCCGCTGGAACGCCTATACCGCGCACTGCGTTCGGAAGTTAATACGCGCGGACCGCGTCCGCGGGCAAGCATCGATGCCCCTCGGTTTTTGCGAGCTGCCAACCCACCCGCAGAGACTATACTACGCAACGGCACGGCGTTCATTTGCGGTGGGGCGGCCCTGCCATGCTTTATTAACGCTGCCAGACAGTAGTGCGGCGGCCGGCTGATTTTGTGAAGCGACGGTCGCGAGCGGTTATCGACTCACTCTCTCTCTCTCTCTTTCTCTCTCCCGCCCTCTATTTCTCCCTCCCTCCCTCTCTCTCTCTCTCTCTGCCCTCTCTCTGTCACTACACGTGGCTAGCAACGGTGGGAATGCGGTAGCGTGGGCGGGTGTATTGAAGGGGAATAGAGAGAAAAGATGGAAGGAGGGAGAGATACCGATATATGAATGTGGATAGAAGGATTGATTATTGATTGACCAACTAATCGATACTTGGTGCTTATGCAATAGACTTGGATTGAGATCTTGCGGTTTATCGTTCGATCGGTTAGAAATTATTGGAGTGAGAGTTCATACATTGCTGCTGAAACGATAGTTCTGCTTGTAAATAATAAATCATAAAGAAAGATTAAGAGTTATAAAATATTAATTGTTTCAAATTATCAATAAATTCATTCAGATTTCGTGGACGTATATATTTAAAAAACCGTTTTTATATACCATAGATATAATCGTAAATATGTAATATTTTACAAGCTTATTTAATAATTATATTATGGGAAGATACCTATCTCTAAACATATATAAAGTTTTTATATTTTTCCGTAGGATTCCCTGCTTACAGAATCCCGTAGTTTAATCGGGAGTTTTCCAATACACATTTTCGATTGAAACACATAACCTCTATATAAAAGTTCAATTGCGAGAAGATAAATTTTTCCAAAAATATCGGTAATGTTTTTTTTTGTATGTCAACATTGCCTATAGTAATTATATAAATCACTCACGCCATATTTTTTACTTAATATTACTCATTGATACCAGGTTTTACAATGTACGTTTAATTTGTTATGTTAATTTTTTTAGTATAAGATCACAACTTTAAACTAAACATCCAACCCATTACCCGGGTAAAAATTACTTCATGCAAGATCATATATACTTATATATGATCATATATGATCATATAAGAAAATTATATATGAAGTTATTTGAGTACACATGATCATTTTATAATCAGGTATAATTATATATGATCATATATGGGCATATATGAAATCAATTTTGTCAATTGTCTGATTTCATTATTTATATTAATATGCTTATTAGAAAATATTTTTAGAATTAAAGCGGCATATCTTAGTCCCTCAGTTTGAGTGTTATCATCCAGATGATACTTTCAAAATAATTAACTTTACATTAGTTCAGTGCAGCTTTTTAAGTCGTATAATGAAAACTCCTCCCGAATAAATATTTTAATGACAAAAAACCATACATAAGTATATTATATGTTCATATATGATCAGATATTGTTCTATATATGTTCATGTGTTGCCATAACTCGTTTATGACCATATATGATCATATATGAGCCATTTTTACCTGGGTAAACATATATTGTTAAGTACGCTTTTAATCATTAATAAATTAGTCTAAACCATAAAGAAAGTGATTCATATAGAAGAACGGGCAGTGTTGAGATAAAACGCGCTGTAAACTAAATAGTTTTGGCACTATGCTTTCTCAAAGTGATATAAAATATTATACTGTAATCAATATGTAAGTATATAGAGGGGGGAACATTTTAATCTCCGCACCTAAATTTCTCCGTTCCTAAGCGTGGTATCGAAAAAAAGTTGAGACAAAAGTTGACAAGGGCAAAGGGGGTAAAATATTAGTGACCTTCAACTTAACCTTGAACTTGATCTTCAAAATTCTCTGAAAAAAAGCATATTATCGTTTTTTAGACGTTTGACCTTGATTTTTGACCTCTCTAAGGTCACAAAACAAAATTTTCTCAAAGACATTTTCGATGTAAAATTTTCCGCTCTTTTCAATTCCGGGATAAAAATTAGGGGTTTCCCGTTAAAAAAATCAAGTTAATCTTGAAATAATCTTGAAGATCAAGTTCAAGGTTAAGTTCAAGGTCACCAATTTTTGACCCCCTTTGCCATTGTCAACTTTTGTCTCAACTTGTTTTCGATACCACGCTTAGGAACGGAGAAATTTAGGTGCGGAGATTAAAATGGCCCACCCTGTATATATAACCTGTAAGGTAAGCGTACGCGATATGGCCGTATATGCTTTCAGCGTTTACCACAGATGAAATAATTAAAAAATTCTACTCGGACTAATTAAATATTAAAAATTAACAGAAAAAGGAACGGAGAAATTTAGGTGCGGAGATTAAAATGGCCCACCCTGTATATATAACATGTAAGGTAAGCGTACGCGATATGGCCGTATATGCTTTCAGCGTTTACCACAGATGAAATAATTAAAAAATTCTACTCGGACTAATTAAATATTAAAAATTAACAGAAAAAGGAACGGAGAAATTTAGGTGCGGAGATTAAAATGGCCCACCCTGTATATATAACATGTAAGGTAAGCGTACGCGATATGGCCGTATATGCTTTCAGCGTTTACCACAGATGAAATAATTAAAAAATTCTACTCGGACTAATTAAATATTAAAAATTAACAGAAAAACTAACATAAAAAATATTTTTAAATTTACAATATGTAGGGGAGGATGGGGTATTGCCGGTCATCTAAGCAAACGTGCTTGTTATTTCCACTTTCAAATTGTTTCTTTTAACTTTAAATAATTATTATGTTAGTTCAAACCATTGACTATAAATATTTCTTATTGGTTTAATATAAAAATTTAAGATATCAAAGCTATAAGTCGAAATAAAAAAAAGCATTTTGACCGAATTTACTCCACATCAAAGGGTAATACCGGTCAGCCTTGGTACAATTCCGATCACTATTAGAAAGTTACTCTTATAGGTGAAAAATTTCTTTAAATCAATTATATGAACTTTCATATGATACGTCGCATTGTTATTCGCACTTTCATAGTGAAACATATAATAACATAACCACTGTTCAATCAAAAACACTTAAGCAAAATCACCTTACCTGAGAGCGCAGCGAAACGTTTTCTTAGCCTCACTTTCAGGAGCGTCATATAAATAACATTGTGACCGGGATTACCCCCATTCTGCTTAGTAATTTAAATTGAAATGACAAAAAAGTAATAGGTTTATACTCTTTTTTCTTCACTACTTCGTATTCTTAAATTGTTCAAATTAATAAAGATGCAAAAAATAACTGCATAAAGCAACAAATAATATGCATAAAAGCTTATTATATATTATTTTATAGACCAGATTTTTTATAAGAAATGTACGCGTACACTTTGATTGTGTATAATTCCTTAATAAAACTGAATAGAAGGTTGATTGGACATTAGATTAATTGCATTTTATGTTGCGTTTAATATACTATTCGAATTATTACCTAAAAATGTTTAAATTATTGAAGTTTTCAATTTTAAAAGCTTTGTTATTACAGCTATTACAGTTACTTAGAGTGTTTTGAGTCATTATAACTTTGGCAGTTAGCGGACAGATAATAGAGAGCCGATAACCTGGAAGACAAGATGACCCAATTTAATTGACATAATTAATTGTACTACAGAAAAACATATTAAATTAATTATGTATTAATTGTTCAAAATTTTTTTCACCCTTTTCACTGATTTAATAAAGGCGAATTTATCTTTTCCACGATGTACTTAAAAATACTGATAAATATTCACTTGTATATGAACGTAAATGCAGCTTTCAAAGTACACCGTGAAAAATTGAAAGTTCCAAAAGAGAAATAAGAGTTTTATTAATATTCAACCTGTATAATAAACTGTTTTACATATGCAGTTATACAACCATTTTTGTACACAGAAAAACTTTTATAATTGTTTTGTAATTAAAAGATTTATTGAAAAGAATATTCGTTTACGGTCCCTGTAAACACTCTAGTAAATGGAGAAAATGTTAGGTGGCTTTGCGCCACCGATTCTCATCGCAGAAATAATATTTTGCGCTGAGAAAAATATCATTACTAGGTACTGATACGTAGTTTGCCCGGATCTGAGGTCAAATCGTAAATTTTCGTGAATTCAATGAGAAAAATCATTGAAATTTGGATGCTGGTCGACTTGTCAAACTCGACTTGATTATCAACAAAATACGCACTATACTTTAAACTGATCCAACTTCACAGTCGTACAAACTTTCAGCCGCGCAATAACAACATCATAGAAATGATCAACGAATAACGAAGAAATAAAGAATATTTACAAAGTAATAATTGTTGTTTTCCTTTAGAAATATATTAGATAATTATTATTAAAAAATAGACTATTATTTTTCTTTGTATTTATTGTTTTTCTTTTGAATAGTCGGCGAAAGTTTAAAACTTCGTCCAACTAACCTTTGTAATTTTTCTGATGATATGCCCTCGCACGCGCACATATTTTGTCGATGGTCAATTTTGGTTTGATGATTCGTCCGACATCCGAAATTCAATGATTTTGTTCATTGAATTTATGAAGAATAACGACTTGAGCTCAAATCGGCACAAAATATATATCAAAAGCTTACATGGATAATTTTTTCAGTGCAAAAATATATTTCCCCGAAAATATACAGTAGTGCAAAGAAGCTGTGTTTTTTCTCCATTTACTATATATATATATATTATATTTGCTTTTGTTTATTATCAAATAAAGTAACAGCTCGTTCAATATCGAAATTTCAATGATTTTTATAATTGAATTTTCAAAGAATTAGAATTACAAAATATTATTTCTCCGATGATGATCAGTGGTGCAAAGGAAGCCATCATTTTGCTCATTTACTATATATAAGTGGGGCCTGCGGCGGCTCAGTCGGTAGAGTGTTGGATTCCCACGCCGGTGACCCGGGTTCGAATCCTAGTCTCTGCCGATTGATACAAGCACCTCTGTAAAAATTACATGTGCTTTGTTTACAAACACACCGCAGATCCCCGTCGTCGATTAGCACCACATGGGAGCACAAACATGGCGACGTTAATTAAAAAAAAAAAAAAAAAACTATATATATTTTCCCCCGTTTACTATATATATCAAGTGTGCCATATCGAGAGTTTAGAGGGACCTTAAGGATATAAATGCGTAATTTCCTTCTTATACGTAAAATTATAGAATATAGTACTGTATCTAACAAAATTTATTTTATTTCACACTCGACCGAAATGGCCACTCTTTGCCCCTGAAAATTGGGACGAAAGCAGCATATATCTCCCGTAAACCGATTTGCAGGGCGAAAGTAAAATTGACATTTTTTTCTTTTCCAATTTTTTTATAATACTATTCGTTTTATAATAAATTGATATACATCTAGTGGTTTGTTTACATATTTTTCATTTGATTTACATAATCTACATAATGTACATAATGCAGTAGAATATATATTCTACCTAGATGCATGTACTAGTCTCGCGGAACGCCACCCAGTAGCGCCGCCACTCGCACAACGGCACGTAGCGGAATGAAAAGGGATAAGGTGCATGCACGCGGATACGCATTTTTCAAGATCAACCTAGTAAAATATAAAAGAACGCGTCGGTCCCGCTTTTCAGGGTCAAAAAGTGGCAACGGTCGAGAGTGGAATAAAATACTATGTGGAACATGGGACAAAAGTAAATTTTTCCTTCGGGTGATTACTGCACTCGCAGGAAAAATTTTCTACTTTCGCCCCTTGCATAATGCACTATTTCTCGTCACGGTACAATTCTTATAAAAGCTTTATTTCAAATATATGTTTATAAGGTTTTTACCTTTGATTACCCTATCAAGTTATATCTTAACAGAGAATATCGTTGTTCCTTACGAAGAGTAGCACAATTTATATTATTGACGAAGAATAGCACATCGATTCCTGGCGTATATGAACTTATTTCGCTAGCTTGTCACGAAGAAAAACACATTACAACAATTTCTGAGAAAGAAAAGCACGCGTTTACGAAAAAAGCTCGATTTATATTTTCCGAAAAATAATCAGAAATCTGTGACGACATGCAGTTTATTTCAAATTTTAACACTCACATTTTGATCATTTTCTCAGATTATGTTTAACGCATTTTAGTGAGTTTAAAAGTTTATGGAACAAATCTAATTTGTTTAACCCTAAACATGTGCTGTTATCCGGATGACATCCCGCATTTAGGATTCGCCCCCTGCGCCACTGGACTCCCTCCGCGCCCCTATACTCTCTTTACTACCCCGTGCACCTGCTACCCTTTCCGCTATCCTCACTTCATCAACCATTATTCCTTTTATATTTGTGTAGCCTCAGTTTATTCGTTTTATTTGTATTATACATTTAATTTTTTAAAGTCCAATTTTGCACAGCCAGTTTAAAAAAATAGTACATGCAACGTATCTCGCACTTGTGTTTTTGTCACCCCCTGAAGCTTCAGGATTTGTTAACCAGTTAAGTCATGATAGACAAGACAGGCATAGTCAATGTAAATGAGGTTGGGTGAGTGCACATGCAATTTATGGATACCAAATGAAAGAGCAAGTTCATGAGAGAGAGAGAGAGAGAGAGAGAGAGAGAGAGAGAGAGAGAGAGAGAGAGAGAGAGAGAGATTTGATAACGGATGTATTACGGCAAGGGAGGCCGTGTGGCGTCCAAAAAATATACATTAAAAATATTTATGAAATATGTATACAGTATTCTTAATCTAACTTAAATTAAGATTTTCGATAATTTTAGAAATTTACAATTTTAGACTGTTCGTTGTTACAGGTACTATGGTATTGCGCATTTAGCGTATTCGACGGAATAGCGATACATAATTACATTTATACGTTTATGCACTTATACATTCATATATTTATACGTTTCTACATTTATACATTTATACATTTGCATTTACATTGAGCTGGTTCGCCTTCTTTGAGGTATATAAAAAAGTCATACTTAAAGCTTAAATAGGAAGAGGAATCTTTAAGAGACTCTTGTAAACTCACCCATAGTTCAGCAGCGGTAATCAGAAAACTGTTTTTATAACATTTAGTTTGACTAAAAGCCGCTCAAACAAATATTGTGGTCGCCTTGATCGCAAAGTATTGAAAATTAAGCAGCCTAGGAAGTATTTTCTTCGATTTTTAACCAACAACCACTCCAATACGGTTCGATAAGGCGTAATAAAAACGTCGTATCGTAGATTGAAAATATAGCGAATGCCTGCATTAATCAGTCGCTGCACCTTTAGATCTAAATATTTAGGAATATCGTTGTACAAAAGATAGGCATAATAAATATGCGTATAAACAAGTGCTTGGACCAACATTTTTTTGTATCCTGCGAAAGTAGCCATCCTCGATATCGGAGGACAATGTGACTCCTAAGTTTTTAACCTGATTTAGAAATTGAATTCTCTCTCCATTTACTAGTAAGGGTGGATATGTCTGCTCGGAAATAAATGTTAGGTTAGGTATGCTGCGAATAACAATTGCTTTAATTTTACTGGGATGAAGCTGTAGTCCGCGATTGCTTGCCCATTGAGATACACATTGTGAATCTTCGTTCATGTGGACAATAGCTGATGCCAGAAGAGTAACTGGGCATTGAATATAAAGTTGAAGGTCGTCAGCAAAAAGGATACTAGAAAACTTGCAGAACCGTAAAAAGCTTGGTAAATCGTTGATAAGACCGAAGAAAAATACCGGGCCAGGTGATGACCCTTGAGGAACAACTGAAGTAACTGGGAGGAATGGAGAAACCTCACCGCTGTCACTCACCACGGCCTGTGTACGTCCTGAAATGTACGAATGAACAAGTTTAAGAGCATTTGCGGAAAAACCAAGTGATTTTAAGGCACATAAAAGTGATTCATGACTTATGGAGTCGACTGCCCTACGAAAATCGAAGAGGACTAGAGTAACCAGGCCATTTTCGATACCGAAGCGTATAGTATCGATGAGATGGAGCAAGGCGGTTTGCGTACTGTGTTCGGTGCGAAAGCCAGATTGGAAAGGTGACAACAGACAATTATCTTCCAAGTAATCCTTTATTTGTTGAGTAATATTTTTGTCAAAAACTTTGGCAAGATGCGAAAGATTTGCTATAGGTCGTGTTTCTGCAGAAGATAATGGTGATGGACATTTATTGAGGGGAATGATGAGTGATTTTTTCCAAGATGCAGGATATGAACCAGAACTGATGATCAAGTTGAATAATTTAGTAATAAATGGTTGTAGAGAAACAAGAAGTTTGTCAAGGTATTTTAAAGGTAAATCGTTCGGGCTGCGTCCTTTGCGACTTGCTAAGTAAAGCGACATCTGTTTCAAGAATCTCGATAGGTAACAGAGGCTCGAATTTAAATTCACTTTCCTCATTAGTAGTGAATAAATTTGAATTGACTGCGATGCCCTAGGTGGCATCGACAAGCAAAATTATTTGATTATTAATACTGATTTTTTAAAACAATTGTTAAGTTGAATTAAAATTAACACAGGTTGCAATAATAATACTACAACTTGTGGGAAGAAGCCGTAATCGGCATAAAAAACTCAAAAATTTATTGTAAAAAATAATTAAAAATTACATAAAATATGAAATAAAAATAAACACTAAATATTGAAAAAGAAAATAAAATAATTCTATACTAAATATGAAACAAACATAAACGCTAAATGTTCATGAGATGATAAATCAAAACAAAAGAATGAGTAACGACGCGCACAGCACAAGTGTTGAAACATGCACGCATGCAAAGATGGTCGTTATAAAGGCACAAAACCGCTCGAAAAGGAAGATAAAGGCTAGACGCGCGATGTTTTTTCACACACTCATACTACGTATACCACACAGTGTGTTAGTCCATGATTTTTGATGTTGCACTAAGGCGTTGATCTAGCCAAAATGGCGTTGCCAAAAAGGCGTTAAGTTTATGGCAAAAGGCTTATTGCCACAAAGGCGGTAGAACGCGGCATCAACCATCTTCTGCGCAATACGTGTTTTTGCGTCTTTGTTGTGAAGACGGTCGAACGCGGCGTCGACGATCTTTTGCGCAATGCGTGTTTTTGCGTCTTTGTTATTAGTTGGAATTATCCGTTATCGTCACGGTATGACGAGGAATCGTTGATTCCAATAGTTGTTAATTTTTAAAAGTTTAAAGTTAAAAGTTAAGAGCGTTAAGTCGAGAAAGATCCGCGCGCTGACTTTCGTCGGCGATGACTGACTTTACACGAAACTTTCCTCTCTGTTCCGGCTTGCATCCGCTTGCTCTCGCAAGAAGGCAGCGTGGCCAGTGCTATCACTCCCGTCGTGATCATGCGAACTCGGCCGAAACTACACTCACACAACGCGCGCGCGACAAGTATATAGGTTACGTCGTAACATACTCCCGGCACAAGCTGCGGAATGGAGTCCCTTAGTGACGATGTGACGCAGATTGAGATATCAATACAAATAGAATAATAGAAACTACGATTACAAAAATAAACTATGAACTATATCAGAACAAGTAATTATATAAGCTATGAACAACTAAACTTATCATAGAATGTTAACATAATTACCATGGCTAAACTTTGTTAACAAGAATCTTTGGCTGACTTGACAGTCGGAGGACCAGACAAAAATAAAAAGAGTCAGTTTCCTTTGGAGGGACTGCTCTGTTGATTTGGATTATTGATCACAAGAATCAGTTTATCTTAGACTTAGAAACAAAACAATATAAGTACAAACTATATACAGAGTCTTATAAGTTAAGTAAGGTTAAGTTTTTTATATTTATTTATTTATTTATTTATACACTGAGAGAAAGGATTCCTTGTGGCAAATAAATAGAGTACTTGCGAAATCGAATTCTCACGTACTTGCCGCAAATGTTGAATTTTTTATAGTTAAGAACTCGAACTTGAAAAAAATCTGCACGAGTAAGATAAACATGCCGAGTACGAAAGGTTATTTGACGATTTTCTAGCATATAATGATGCTTTTCAAGCATTAAAATATCAAAAGATCCTATACGTAGACATAATCGTGGCAGGTGAAAAGAGTTATACGAACATGTAACGGTAATATAAACATCTTAGGAATATGAAAATTTCAGTTAACCTTACAGTTAGGCGGTCAGCCGTCGACAAGCGACTCAAGTACTCGGTTCTTAAATATTAACACGTTGCGTTTAACTGTTAAGAAATATTCATTTGACCGTATTCAAATCCACAAAACTTAACAATTAAGAAATATTCTTTGCCGCAAAAAATCCTTTCTCTCAGTATATTTTTCTATCTTATTTTATACATTATAGGAATATTTGACCTTATATCTCGTGATAGAATTTCCCATATTCGGTTAACACGCATTCGAAAATCACCTGCTTGCACAGTGTTCTATATTTTGTCACACATGCAAGATTTTCACGTTTTTCATGTCTCTAAAACGGGTCTAAAGTGTTGTTTACCGACCGGCGAGTGAAGAAAACTTTTCACACACTTTCAGCGACAACTATTCGCCCACCGTTTCCGTCACTAGTAACAAGACCACAAGCGAGCTAAAACGGAGCCTACTTTTCACACTTAATACACAACATACTACTATGCACAATGTTATTTTTATTAATAGATGCTGCCCTGATCAATGAAGATGGCTCGCAAAAAGAACGCGAAGAAGAAGTGATTGCGACGTCTGCGTCACCAAGGAAGTATTCGATGATGATTGCGATGACTGCGACACTAACGAGTTCGACGATAAGAATGATGAGGAAAACGCTATAGAAAACGTTAATTATAAAAATGTAATTATAATAGTGAAAGCAACTTTTAAAAGTTATTGTAACAAGAAATTCTCATTATTCAAGTTTCTTATATAGTGTCATTTCACTATATTATATTTCACTATATTTCACTATATACTTACATTTTTATATGATTCGCAGATCGAAAACATTCGTCCAGCCGGAAGTCTAATATTATATATTATTAACTATTGAATTTAAAATATGTTAACGACAGTGAATAGATTTTACTTCGCTAGAAAGTGCAAAGAGTGCATATTTCACGCAGCGCGCCAATGCATTTATATATTTTAATGGCTGCCAGACTGCCTTTGTCCCTCTAAATAACTGCCAGGCGAACTTTTTTGAATATTATATACTGTAAAATACTTACGGAAACAATTTTAGCGAGAAACATATAAATAAGTCAAACGCTTAGTTTTGTCAAGACCTATTTTGTACGGCAGATCAGCTGCCAGACCAACGTTTTTCGGCATTTCATCATGTCCGTAAATGATAAAAAAAATTTCAGAAGGTACCATGTAAATCAACAACCTTAGTTTTTCTAACATGTTTCAGACGCTCGTAACGAGTTCTGTCCCGCGCACGCTCTGCCAGATCTCTTTTACCGCTATTTATAATATAAAAGTAGTAGAATAACGTTCAAATAAAACGGTCCCAGATTGTCCAAAAATTTTGTTGCTAGCTCCCGGACTATATGTAATCGAATGAGAAAGCGCATGAGTGCGTGAATATATATATATATATATATATATATATCGTATATTGAGGTAAGCATCGACATTCATGTGTTGATGAATCGATTGTTATCCCGCTGTTTAGTGTTCTTTGTAATAGCGTGTTTTAATTATCTTACTAAACCTCGAACCCAGAATTAGCAATTTTGGGGGCTCGAAGAAATATAAATAATCCTTCTATTAATCCTTCTATTTATTAGACCAAATATATTCGTCCTAGAATTTTTGTTCATAATTATTGATCTACTGTCACCGACCCTATTGTGAATTAGTGTCTCTATTGTTAATCATTTGGTTTTAAATCATTATTATAAAAGTTTAGCATTATTTTTTTTTCTTTGAAAGTTCTTATTCCAGACTTTCAAACTAAAAAGAAAAAATAACAATGCAAAACTTTTACAATACTGATTTAAAACCAATAGATCTACAATAGAATTCGTAGCGGTACCTAACTACAAAAGACTCCACCAATTAAAGCTTTTAAGCCCTACAATATAACCGTGATTTAAAGTCAGAATTCTATTAAAGAATGTAGTAAATTGTAGAAAAATTGAAGAAAAATGAGTTCACAGAATACAATACTTCTGAATTTGTTAGCGACTTTTTGGATAGAAACTCTAACGCAAAGGTAGATCTTTCACATACCAACTCCAAAATTCTGTATTTTCTATATTACAATTTAGAAACTCGTTGTTCGAGAATCCAAGATTGTAAAAAGAAACTATAGATGAAATATATTCGTGCTATATACCGATCGATCAGAAGAAAGTAAAGAGAGGAACAGAGTGAGCCAGAGAGCACGCTGCTGCAGCTTGCGAATAGCGGCGATCAGACGATAATTCGGACTGCACCTGCATGAATTATGACCGCGGCGAATCGAAAACCGATAGAGAAAGAGAGAGAGAGAGTAAGCGCGCATCTTTACAGCAAAACTCGTCAGTTTGCGGGCGAGGAGAATCCACGGATTCATGAGTGGAAGGAGGGACGGGAATGACGACGCGACGCCCGGGCCCTCTTTTTTACTGTCAATTTCCCGGGGCTCGCTTTAGACGCCGCGCCCCCGCCGATAAGATTGACAATGGACCAGGGTATAAAATGCGGACATAACGAGAGAGAGGGAGCGTGAGAGAGAGGGGGGAAAGAGGGAGAGAGAGGAAGAGAGCGAGAGAGAGAGAGAGAGAGAGAGAAAGGGAGGGAGAGCGCGACCTGGCAGTGACAGGAGCGGCCAGCAATGTGATCGACGCTGAATGGGTTGAGAGAGACAGGGCGCGGATAAAATCTGCATGGCTTCGACCCTTTTTATGCGAAGTCGCCGCCTCGCCCGCGCTGCCGCGGGCGAAGATTGTAAGCGTCGCTGTCGCCGTTGCTGATGGAACGGATACTTTAGCTTGTCCGCTGCGGCTATGACCTGAAATTAGGGGCATCGCTCGCTTTTTTTGCCGTAGTTGAATACGGTGTAGTAGAGTGCATAAAAATGGCCTCGATTCATGTTTTAGATATTGAATTTTACTGAAAATTGATCGGCTCTGAATGAATTCTTATACTCTAAAATTAAATTAAGCTGATATTATATTGATGGCCCTTACGAAGACTAGCACGTTTGCGGCGTTCGCTACGAAGTGTAGCACATTTGAAAATCTCCCACGAAGAGTAGCACATATCACTATTTTCCCACAAAACTAGCACTTTTCAGAATTTTGCCACGAAGACTAGCACATTTGAAAATTTGTCACGAATTCTGCCCGATTTTTTCAGGCTACTTTCATTTATTCGGGTAGCCTGATTTTCTCGGGTAAACCGATAATTTTGTGAGTACCAAAAGAGTCTAGTATCCGACCCTAATACGATAAAAAAAGAATCGACCCAATTCACCGAGAGTTTATCAGTACAACTTTAATTTACATATTATATACGAAAAGTGCTAGTTCTCGTGGCAGAATTTCAAAATGTACTAATCTTCGTGGGAGAACGGCGAATAGTGCTAGTCTTCGTGAGAAAACTGCGAATTGTGCTAGTCTT
Source organism: Gastracanthus pulcherrimus (assembly GCA_949152435.1). Classification (NCBI taxonomy): domain Eukaryota; kingdom Metazoa; phylum Arthropoda; class Insecta; order Hymenoptera; family Pteromalidae; genus Gastracanthus; species Gastracanthus pulcherrimus. Next base: position 134,293,705 of record OX424576.1, read on the forward strand.
CGTGGGAAAATTGCGAAACGTGCTACTCTTTGTGGGAGATTTCGAAATGTGCTACTCTTCGTGGCAAGTGCTGAAATGTGCTACTCTTCTTGGCAGTTTGAAATGTGCTAGTCTTCCTAAGGGCCGTCGATATCCAGATGATCGAAAAATTAATTGTTTCTTGGACTGCTTGGCCATATTCGACAAATTTTTAATATGGAACAGTCTAAAATATCCACATAAAGTTTGTAAATTAAGGTAAAGTCATAGGTGAACAAATATGTAGAGAAATTTATTATAAAAAATTGTACATGTATTCTTTACGGATACTGCCACCTAATCAAATAAAACACCGTTGCCAATTCATTGGTACCTAGCTTCCCTAAATCTTATCAATTGTTCCAATATGAAATTATTTATTCTATTTAATTTTGCTCTGAAAAGTCAAAATAACTAGTTCATGTTAGCTTCCTCTATGAGTGTGATAGTAAAAAAAAGTTTTACTAAAAACATGTTAGAAACATGTTTTGAGACATAAGGAATCAAAATACACTATTTTTAGAAAATGTCCATATGGATATGTGTGTGCGTGTGTGTGTGTGTGCGTGTGCGTGTGTGTGTGCGTGTGCGTGTGTGTGTGTGCGTGTGCGTGTGTGTGTGCGTGTGCGTGTGCGTGTTCGTATGAGTGTGCGTGTATGTGTGTGCGAGCGCTCGCATGTGGGTGTGTGCGTATGTATGTGGGCATCGATATATCTAGTAATTCACGGTAAAATATAATGTTCCAGAGCTAATTTTGTTTGTTGCTTTTACATGAAGAGGGCACAGTAAAATTATTTCTAGTTTTTCAGATTAGTTATGTTTTTTAGCGGTATTTCGATTATTGGATTTTAGTTTTTCGGATACGTTGATTACGTTAGAAATAATATCTTCAATCTTGTAAAAGTACATTTGAAAGAGCATAAAATTACATATCTTTAACCACTCGAAATTTTGGATAAGGTCTTTCCTTACTTTTGTTATACAAGGAAATGTCATTTTTTGTTCGAACGGTGATTTCTCTGAAATATATGATGGAAAAATTTTGAAAACAATTGAGGTAATTATGATAATGAAGAAGACTATTCTGTAAAAATTATGAGTCATTTTATTTTTCTATACTTCAGAAAATAATAATTATGTAAGAAAAATCGATTTTATATGGCAAATGATAACTCGAGTAAAACGACATTATTCCTTCTGAACATTTCCAAAAAAGTAGCTTTTTACTATCTCTTGGCTAAGTTTTTTGCCCAGATCATGAGAACTTTCATTTTTTGAGATATTCGAGGATATATTTTGTTTCAAAAGAATTTAGAATGCTTATTTCTTGGGATTCACGATAACTTTTTACCAATCAACGCACATTTTTTTCAACTTTTGATGAAGATTTTAAATCAAAAATAATTTTCATGATTCATCGAATCGTTTTTGTCTTAGAACGATTTTTCGTTTTTTATGATATTTTATTTGTCAAAAAATGTATTGTTGATTTCTAGCATATTACGTGGTAATTTTTAATCAATGAAAGTTCATTATTTACATTTTTCGACGAAGATTTAAAATCAAGAAGTATTTTTAAGATTTATCGACTCGTTTTTGTTTTATAACGTTTTCTCATTATTATGATATTCATTTTTTTTTTTTCAAAAAATTTTTACTTGAGTATTATGCCGTTTTGCGCCATTTTAGTATAGATTTTTTTGTCATTGAAAGCTCCTTTCTTATATTTTGAGGTAAACTTGAAATAAAATAAATCAAGATTCATGGATTCCTTTTTGTTTTATGTCGTTTTCTCATTTTCATGATATTTTTGTAATAAATGAATAAATTCATTGTTCATAAATTCCAACAAAATTACAAAATTAGGAAAAAAGTTTATTTGTAAAAGTAGTATAGATTTATTGTATTCATAAATAAAATTTACTCAACAAGTATAGCAATTGTCAATTGAAAAGAATGTAACTTGATATGCTAAAACTTTTAAAGTTTTTACACAATTTAAATATTTTTTCATACTCTATGCTATACTTTTGCTTAGGTTCAAAAAATGTTTTATTTATTTCAAACCATAGATTGAGTTTAAATAGAGTCAAAAATATTAACTTTTCTTCATTTATAGTTGAAAATTTTCTTGAAGTTAACAGTAATTATTTTATAACAAACAAAGCAATAATGATGAAGTAATAAAAGAAAAATACAAATTTGCCAATACTGATAATATCAGTCTAGTACCTATTCGAAATTTCATTAAAACCTACCGGAGGCATATAATCTATCAATTAAAACAATAATTATTCCTATCGCTACATCTGATGAGATTAGTAGGGGAAAGTCACCCAGATTGGGACAGCACCCAGTTTAGAACACGGGATACTGGTTTCAATACTTTTCAAGTATATACAGTTGCGGCGACTCGGGTATTTAAGCTAACAGTATAAAAGAAGCCTATTTACAAAATTTCAGATGTTTAGGTAATTCGTACAATGAATTATTCGACTTTTTATATTAAATTCAAATTCGCCGTTGTTTGACGCTAAATTTGGGATATCCGTGCATCATAAACAGATATCTCATAAATGTATAAATATATAAATGCTATTTTACGCACTCATATAAAAATCATGTTTTTACAACTAAAGCATAGAATTTCATACTCCAGTGTGATCGCACAACACGAGGGCCGGCTTGGTCGGCCCTTCTGTCGTGCGCTTACACTCTCGGAGCGCAACATTTAATGCATGAGTTGCAAACATTATTTTTCTATGATTACGTAAAATTTTATTTCATGCCTTCAAAACGGGCGTAAAATCCATTTTTTTACGCACACTGTATCAAGAAATATCGTCCGTAACTCGTGCGTACGATTTATAAACTCGTGCGATCACGCGGCACTCGTTTGCAACTCGTGCGCGATGATTCACTACTCGTGTGTAAAATTGCATTTTACGCACTTGTCGCATAATATACTATTTTTAACTTGTTTAATTTATTATTTTTAGGAAGCAATGAATCTTATGGATAGAAAATTTACAGAAATTTAGGTTGTTCTATATGAAACTAATATTGATTAAAAATTTCATTAGATTATATAGTTTTCTTAATGTCACGATATAACAAATGCAGAACGGCACATTTCACCTCATTTCCAGTCTAAATAGAAGGATTATAAGAGTATGTTATCGTATGAAAAATATTCTTTTTAAAAAACATTCATTCATTCGTTGAAAAAATTTCAAAAAATCTAAATAATATTTCATTTTAAGTGTTCACACTTTCTAAGGAATAATTTTTCAGTTAATCTAAAATAAATGCTCAAGAAATGGATTTCAACAAGTCATCCAATATCATTTACATCTAGAAAGAAATCGTTTAAGAATTTAATTTGCATTTAGATTGAAGATAACTACTAAAAAAAGACATAGAATTAAGATAATCTAGATTCTAGCTTCATAAGATATTGGAACATAAAGTCATAGCTATATGAAAACAACAACCGATAAAGACGGAGTACTAGGTATATCAGGCTACGTAAAAATACTGTCACTGTAGAAAATCAGCATTGAGATCCACATTGAGTGTCAATTCTTTACTAGGAAGCAACGTTTTTAGTACTCTACTAATTATTACATATTTGTAGGAATTTTTCAAGAAAATTATTTTTAATTTTGATGCGAAAAACACGATGAACATATACATTTCAAGATTTCTTTTGCTGAAATAATACTAACAAACCATACAATTATTTAACTTCCAAATTAATTTATGAACAATATATTGCTTTTTTATTATTCTGATCTTACTACGTAGATTACTTTTACTAAAAGAACTTCATTTTCACTACTAATTTAATTTATTTTGTGTACATATATTACAGTTATATATATATATGAATACTTTTTATTACAATATTATGAAAGTTTTATAAATATCACTTTTCTGCCCGTGAACTAAATTTATTCTCTCAATAAAAAAGTCAAATTATTCTATTTATAACAATGTTAAATGCACAAATGTGTATATTCTTTTTCAATTTTCATAATACTAACAGCTCTGTTAATTGTTAACCTTAAGATTCATTGTTATTTAGTTAAGATTAACTACGCTATTCGTATCCTTGTCTAAATTTTACATTTATTAACTATTTTTAAATAATATTTACTAAAGATACATTAAAATAGCTACATAAATGTAAAATAAAAACTGTCTTATGAACGATCTGTACTTGAACTTCATAAATCATAATCTTCTTGAAAACTTTCACTTTATCATATTTCTCCACATCATTCATTCACTATAAATGCTATTTTATTATGGAATTTCCTTCTAGAATACGTACGAATAGCAAAGTCATTCTACATTTTTTAAATGGAAAATCTTATGACATTATATAAGATAAACTCCCAGTCTTTGCATATTTTGTGAGTTTATTATTTTCATAAATGTTGTAAAAATAAAATTATCAATATTATTTATATAAATAATCTATAGTCAATAATTATTTATTGCTGTTCTATACACTAAATATTTAAATATTTATGACCATTATAAAAATAGTATTTTATATTATATTATGACTGATATTAAAATCCGAAGACTGAGAAATATAGTATATTAATAATAATGATTTTTGTAAAATTTTCCCATTTATGAAACATGGTTTTAGAAGTACAATAATAGAAGAAACAATAAAGTATTCAAATCTATGGCAATTATTTAATATTATGAAATTAGAATAGTACATTTTTCTTCTTTGCAACTAAATATTGGTGAAGGAAAAATTAATCCATTTATAATACCCCATGCTTGAACAACTAATGAGGTTTGTTCAACAATTTACGAAAACATTCATAACACTTCAACTATTAATAGTGTTATATTAGCCTCTCAAAACGAAGATACTTATATATTAAATGATAAGGTATTAAAATTACTAGACGGTGAGGTAACAACTTATTATTGTATGGACTATACACATAAAGGTGTTGATCAAACTGACGATAATATTCATTTAAATTATCCTGAAGAAACGTTACACAAAATAAAAGAAGGCCTTCCGCCCCATGAATATAATTTAAAAATTAATGCGACTACAATGTTGATAAGAAATTTAAGCATAACCGATGGGTTATGTAATGGTACAAGATTAAAAATAACAAAATTATTTAAGTATGAGTGTACCAAGGATTACGCTAAATACTGGAGATAGCTTAACACTTCCATTTAAGCTCTTTATAGATATCAATTTCTTATTGTATTAGCTGTCGCAATGACTATTCAAACCAATGTCAAGACAGAGCGCGAAGACTTAGACGGAAAATATGGAATGGAACTCAGTTCAAAATTCTTTCGTTGAGCTCGAGAACTTAGAACAAGATAATACATTAAATATGGAATGGGACCCTTTACAAAATTATTGGGTTGAAGTAGAAGTTTTGGAATAAGATAATGATTAAAGAGATTTAAATTGGCAATTTTAAGACCATCTTTTAGAGGGAGATCAGTATGAACTATATGTAAATTCTTTAATAGAGAATCCGATGTTATTGTAAATTATAAAGGTAAAGATAACGAAACAAATATTTTTTTAATTACAGAAAGCGTACCTGAATATTATAAAACTAAAACAGTACGAATTATAATGTATCGTCTAGATCATGCTCTTAAATATCCTGAAATTTATAGTTATTTTATATCGTAAGATCTACAAACATATCATAGATATCTTGTGCAAATTGCAAATATTATACACAAATTAACTACATACTTTTAGAGTTAATTTTTCTTCTAATTCTAATTACTGAATCTATTACGTTTTTTTGTATGTAATAATTTAAATATTTCAAAAAGATTTTTCTTTTTAATTTTTTGTGTATAACTTTATAAAAATATATGTTGAGTTGTATTTTCGTTACTAAAAAATTTTGTCTATACACACAATTCTTGAAGTTTATTATTATTCAAACTTAAATAGAATTGTAATTTAATAAATTACAACTTTTCATCAGTGGATTAGGCCTACCGGGGATTCCCTAACTCAAATAAAAAATTCTGTATGCTTTTTATGGTATGTCTATAAAAATTTATATTCTTATTCATATAATAACCTAAAAGTTTAATACACCTTTAATTGTACGAATTATGAATAAAATGTTTATACATCCGAGGGCGCTTAATTTTTCTTCTAGTCCATATCTCGTTTACAAGTTTATGTAAAAATCTAAAAGTGTCTTTCCGATCCATCCATAAATACATTTCTACAACTTTTGAAGATGTAATAAGTATACAGCGCCTCACGCTTTTATTTTAGCCTCTGACTACACACTGGGTTATGGTAACCCAGTTCGATTTTGAAATACGCACCATTTTAAAATATCAAATAGTGGGGACTGGGACCTGGAGGGGAAAATCTTAGCTGTTCCCTCTACTGATCCCTCGCTCGGTACGGTCAGGGCACCTAAAGCAGCCAAACAGGAGAATATAGAAGTGTGCTTCGGGGTACAATTACCCAGTGTGTACATATCGTCACACATTCATGGAAAATAGAAAATTGAAAGTATAAATAAAAGTGATTCTTTTTGAATATTTAGTATCTTTTGTGCATACAATGCATATTATATATAAACATTATTTTTATAGAGTACGGGAATACTGTAGAGCGCATGTACGATGCTGTGCTTTAGTGCACCCGGAGCACAAAAGGGTGTGTGTGTGCATATATGTATGTGTGTGTGCGTGTATGTGTATGTATGTGTGTGCGTGTGCATGTGTATGTGCGCGTGTGTATGTGTTTACTCGGAAATACTCGAATAATATTTTTTTTTTTGTAAAAATATGCTGCGACTGCAGTTGCAGTAACTAGTTCAAGTAAAATTATTCAACTATGTTGTATACTGATTTTGTAATAAAAATATTTTTAATTAAATTCAAATCTTTTATTTCGATAGAAAAATGCAATTCTTTCATATTATGTCTCATTTCCGTGACATCAAAAAATCCCATATTTTCATGTCGCTAAATAAATATAATTTTTAAAAAGAATAAAAAATCTGACTATAGCTTCTTAAAGTACAAATTTTCAACTTTTAATTGACCACATATAAAATTATTTTATCTTTTCTTCTATTAAAATCAAGCATTTAAAAAGAAATTCCAAATACTTTTCATTTTTTAAACTTTTAAAAAGAATCTGTTTTTATTATTACCCTCATTTTTTTAACTATCATATTGCTGAGATATTTGTATTTCGATTAAAAAAAAAGAAAGGTAAAATTTACTGAATAGATCCTGAGATATGCACCGACAAATTTTGTGGGTTAACCCATGTATGCAGTCAGAGGGTTATATTTATATTGAAACTATGGGTTTCAGACAGGCATGCACAGCTGACATAAGAATATTATTTTATATTTTTTGTACTAAAAATAAAAGCGTTTTTTAAGGAGCTCAATACATGCTATGATAGTATATGCAGGTAGCATTTTATTGCTTCATTGCTTCGGAACATATTCAATATAAGTTCAAAAAACCATTTCCATTACCTAGGTAATTTTTAAAAAAATGTAGCCAGTAATATATGTACAATTCTAATGCAATATATACTGATCTGTTGGTGTGTGTGTGTGTGTGTGTGTGTGTGTGGGTGTGTGTGCGTATTCGTATGTGAGTGTATGTGTGTGTGGCTGTGTGTGTGTGTGTATGTGTGTGTGTGTGTGTGTGTATGTGTGTGTATGTGTTTGTATGTGTGTTGTGCGTGCGTGCGTGCGTGTGTGTGTATATGTATGTGTGTGTGTGTGTGTGTGTGTGTGCATGTGTGTGTAAATATCACGGATTCCTGGATGACTTCCGGTTCGGACAGGGAGCAAATATCACGAATTCCTGGATGACTTCTGGTCTGTACAGGGAGTAATTATCACGAATTCCTGGATCACTATCGGTCTGGACAAGAATTAAATATTATGAAATACTGGATTTCTTTGTAGACCTGCAGGAAATGTAACGATTTTTCTGAGTAACTTCCGGTTTAGACTGAAAGTAAATATCATAGTTTCCTGGATTCGATTTTTACATAGCAACGGCTGTGGCGATATCTTTTCATGTTAGTACTGATATACGTGGAGAATGATGAAAGAAAATTAAAATTTGCCAATACTGATGGTATTGGTAGTACCTGTTCAAAATTGTAATGGATTACCAAACCCCCTCCCCCCCTCCAAATAAAAAAGAATTGTCCAAATCCATACATTCGGTGAGAAATTGTGTGAGTATATCCACGAAACAAAGATGACACATTTTTATTGCCTAGCATTGGTATTATTGGCCCAATACCCACTCTAAATTTGTACAGGACCACCAGTGGAACATACTATATCAGATAAAAAATCATTTTAATTCGTACAGCTGGAAAGTATGTACAAAAATTCATGAAACACTAATGAAAGAAATGAGGATATCAAATTTTTGTTTTGTCAGTACTGGTAGGATTGGTCCAGTATTAATTTCTTATGGGGCCAGCAGTAGAACATACTCTATCAGATAAAAAAAGAATTATCGTAAAAACTAGGCATGGTAAATTTGAAGAATAAGCAATTGAGTAGTCTTATTTTGGTTGTGCAATTTGGTAAAAAAATTACATAAATTCGAGTGTCTCTAAATATATTATTATCATTATAATGGACAATTTTTAATTATTGTATTATTATACTACTTCGTATTACGATACATATCTATATTTATGCGTTACTGTTCATTCTGAAAATAATGATGAAATACAAAGCACTGATCGAAAATACCGTTACGAGTCTTCACGATACTTACAATCCCATATTTACGTATCATTCGTATAGTCGCACTAATGCAACGGCGAGATTGAGCGTCCGGAAAACGAGAATAAAAAGCCTGACAGGAGCAGCATCATTTGTACACCGGAGTACGGGACGACTAATTTTCCCGGGGCTCGCCAGCCACGACTGCCATGTTTCAGGGTAATGTTCGCCCGTGAAGCCATAACGCCGTGGTCCTCGTGATTATTTTACCTCTGATGTAGCTGCCGCTGCTGCAGGTGCCGATGTGTGTACGATATCCGGGATGCGCTGCATCTGCCTCTTTTATGCATGCGCTCGCGAGCTTTTCTCTCGCTAGTTTGCTATAGGTCTATCTTTTATGTGCGCGTCAATTTTTTCGCAGCCTTGTTTTACGGCCGCCGTTACTCGCTGCTTTTTCTCCTTCTTTTTTTTCTTTTCTGCATCTAGTTTGAACATTAGGATTTCTTTTTTCTGGGTGACGTACTGGGTATTGGGACTTAGGGAGGTGACTTTCTCAAGAGTCATTATTCCTTTTATGTTCGTCGAATAATTTTTTTTATCAAGAAATTGCTGCTCTTTATATAATTATATGTGTGGTAAATACAGCTGAATTATTTTACTTTTCTTATCTCAAGTTGTTTAAACTCACAGTAGTTACGTAAGTAGAATGCAATCGAATCGAAATTAATTTGATTGATATTAATTATTAATTCATTTATCAATTAAAGGTGAACCGAAATGAATGCATACAGTTATATAAACCGGGCAAACCTGTATATAATATTAAAATAATTATTATTGAAATGATGTATTCCCAAAGCATCGATAAAACGTGATCAGTGATTCAGTTTAATAACCATGCATATAGTAATACAGTATATGGTCGGTTGAAAATACCCCAAAAATTAAAAATGTTCTCAGAAATTTTATTTAAAACAAAATTGAGAGTGTAGCTTTTCATTAAATTAAATTAATTCATCAACAAGCATTTTCATCACAATCATATTGTATACTCCTTTACAGTTTACATTTATTATTGTCTACATAATTCGATTTGTTCAATCAAAAAAGATATTTATATATTATAATTTATATTAAAAATCACTAGAATTAATAGATAAAAACCTTCTATTTTGGAATGTATTAAAATACGTCACGACAATGATTTCTTAAGCGTATTACGTACGCATACCGTCTCGCCTACTTTCTATTCATCCCTGGCTCCCTCTTCGTCCCAACTACAACTGATGCAGGCTCCCACCTCTCGTTGTATTTCCGTCATCTCTGTATTACGCTTCGGACTACCATGTCTTGCGTATTTTCGCGAGACGAGAGTTTCCCTCTTTTCTGGCTACCCTCCGCGAAGCGGCAGCAGCACTCGATCTCCTTTTTTTCGCGGCGTCTGCTGCGTCGAGGCTTAACTGCGTACTTGCACGAGCCGCTTTCGCGGTGATTTGGTGATTTACGTCCCTATGCGATAGGCACACTGGAGAAACGGGCAAATTTCAGAAGCCGCACTTCTTCGCGGCGCGCGCTGCGCTGCGAAACTCGTCGCTGCGCATGCAGCGCCCACCTGATTTATAAGAGTCGTGCGGAGCGGCTGCTGGAAGCGCGTTAGCACGGATTCTTCGCAATCTCGTATGGTTTATGCTTCTCAAGTATTTCCTGCGAGCCGGCGCTGCAGTTATGAAGTGCCGCTGAAAAAAATCTCGAGTTGGTGTTTGCGCATGCACTTGTGGGCCGAGGAAAAAATTGCTCGATAAAGTTTCGCGTTTGCTTGCCCCTTGCTTCCTTCTTGGATGCGAGATTTTCCGTCATAAAATAACCTTATTCTAATGTTTATCCTGTTTATAAAAAGCATACGTTTTAGAGCTTGTACACAAAGAAAAATATTGAAAGAAATTTAGCTTTGCTTTTAATAACGTTATATTCACTTTTAATAACCTTATTAATATGCTCTGAATATTAAAAGCAGTATCATTATTCACAGTTATTGTCACATATTTTATATTATGAGAGTCATCAGTTTGATTGACACAAAATAGTACATTATGTAGCAAGGAAAAAAAGTCGAAGATTATGTCCGAGGGTGGGGTTACTGCCCGAGCGAAGCGAGCTAATACTCGACTTTATTCCCGTATTACATATAGAACTTTATTCCCGACTTAATTATGGCTACTTTATTGACTTAAAAAGAGGGAATTTCGGTAAACACTAGAATTTATTGAAAATGTATATTAATATATAGAGAAAAATAATTTAAAAAAAATAAATTTTCGGAGAAAAAAATTGCGGGAAAAAAGTAAAATTTCACTTTTTTCCCGCATGGGAGGGGAAAGTAGATTTGCGGGAATCATATGATACTTTTGTCCCGCTTATAAGGTCAATAAAGTGGCCATTACGGTTGAGTCGGGAATAAAATTAGTTATTTGTAAACTTTTCTTTCACGGGAAAATTCACGCATAGTCTACCGTTTTCGGATGGTCACAATTAGAATTTGCATGAAAAAATTCATTAGGTCCGTACTACGTAATAAAGAATATAACTCCCCATGGAAGAATTTACTCTCGGAAAAATACTGTTCGAGTATTAGTTGCCGACACTACCAGTACTTGCAAACGTTAGAGGTCCAGCACTGAGATATAGCGGAGGTGATAAGAACGGGCCAGTACAACATTTTTCTTCTTGATATATTCAAATTTGTACAAGAAATATAAATTTTTAGACACAAGCGAGACACTTCACTCAAAGTTTAGTATAATAATCATAACTACAGATTACTATCGCGCGGCCGAAAATTTCACGTAAGGTTAGTAATCGTACATTAAATTAATATTTTGTTAAAAACTAGCCTAAAAAGTAGGTTAAGTTACGCTTGACGATTTCGCGATGTTTTGTTTTCTTTCAATATTACAAACAAGTATTGCACCGACTCGGAGACGTTTTTCGGGCCAACGTCGATTCTTTTCAGTTGCCAATTCTTATCCAAACGATATAATCCCTTTATTGTTTCAGCACCGAAAAGTAATTTACTGGCATACAATATTCAGCCAGAATCGGCCCGAACAATTACTACTGGCAAATTCTGTCATAGGTATTTTAATTTGCATCTTTATAAAAAAGAAAAAATACGTGTCCTTTAATTATATATATACATATATATATATATATATATATATATATATATATATATATATATATATATATATATATATATATATATATATATATATATATATATATATATATATATACCACAATGATATATGACGTCATGAACATATATGTGATCGTGACGTCACGAGTATTTAAAGAGCTGTAACTCTTTTAATTTTCATCTATTTAATAAAATAAAAAATATGTGTCCTTTATTTTTTTATATTGTACATTACGCACATAATGGATTTTTTCATGCAAAATTCCAATTATTTGAATACTCAAAATCTTGGACGTATCCATTAGTTAGGCTAATAGTACATTATGCAACAAGGGAATAAAGTCAAAGATTATTCTCGAGGGTCGATTTACCGTAAACAGTAAACACCCGAGGGAATAGTCGACTTTATTCTCATGTTGCATATAGAACTTTATTTCCGACTTTACTGTGGCCACTTTATTGACTTTTATTGAAAATTTATATTAATATTAATATAAATACAAAATTGAAAAAGGAGAGATAGCCAGAGATACTGAGAATTTACTTTATTCTCGCAAAAGCGGGAATAAAGTGCCATTTTAGACTCATTTTTCAGGTCAATAAAATAGCCATTATAGTTAAGACGTGAATAAAAGTACATATTGTCCATGTCAACCTTTAGTAGACCCATACAATGTAGTCTTAGCTTAACTAACTATTACTACCAAGATTTTGAGTAATCAAATAACTGCAACCATCAGAAGACAGCTGGCTTGACGTATAATTACCTACATTTACATTAAAGTCAATGATCTGTTCCCGTTCAAAGCAGGACATCAAGGCAGGAGAATAGTAGCACAATAATAAAAACTAATTTCACTTTAATAGCACTTTTATTTCTATACGGATAAGAAATATCACGACAATAACCAGTTTCGTGTTCACGCATAAAAGTCTAAAACCATATTGATTTACATTTATTATTAACAGCAACAGCTGCTTCGTAATACATTATACATTATATAATACGTAATACGTAATACATTTCATCTATTTATTACAAGACAAAGATCAAATAATAGTTGAAAATCGATAACATTCTAATCGATGTTTGATTTAAATATAATTCTCATACTCTTTAAAGATACATTAATTTAACATTATTTGATCATGTCTATATATTTTATGAAAATATAATTTTTTTCTATCTGAAACATTCTTTAATAGATTGAAATTGAAGCACTGTAGAATTTTTTGAAAATGACTTGTTTTTGGACATTCTTTAAAATTCTATGAATTTAAGTGAACTTATTTTGTGAATAGGGCTAAAATTTGGCGTTACGTCAACTTTTATTACGACTCTATACTGCATTTAATACATATTTTGGTATTTCTATGATAAGCATTAAATGTTGAATGCATCAGTATAACCATATCAGAAAAAATACATTAGTTTTATGCATATACGTGCTACAAATAATTGTACGAAAAATTAACTAAAAATAAAACATGTAAATTAGTAGGTATGACACTTAATATTTGAAAAATAAAGACAAGTTTTATTGATTATGTTTAATATCCACGCTTGACCAGAAGAACCAAAAAATCCTATCTCGGCTCGCGCGAAGAAACTCCTCTCTCGGGACGCATGAATAAGATCCTATCTATAGGATAGAATAAAGAAACAAGTGGTGAATTTAGTGGCTAAGAACTACCTTCAATAGCTTTAAAATATGAGTAAAAAAGGAAAACACAAAATCTAAGAGTTTCTTGTATATCACACGTGTATGATCACATAATTGTATACCGTTTTTATACATTATCACGTGTTTACAGGGGTAGATACGTATAGCTACACAAAAGTATAAAAATAAATATTTAGACTTAAACTTTGATAATACCAATACCCAACTTCTCGTTCATAAGAAGAACCTCAAAAAAATTTCATCAAGCGTTAATACCAACGTCGGTCGTACCATCGAATATCGATAACAGCGCCAGGCCCCGGCATGTGGTCGCGCGCAATTAGCATTTTATCAAAAAATCAAACCACCACCGATATATATCCCAGCCGCGGGCGGCTATTCATCGCGAACTAACGAAATTATAGAAGGAGCGCTGCCACAAAAAAGAAGGACTTATGCAAATCAATTTTTCGCCCGTAAAACTTTTATTCTCGGCGCACAGCCGCGCGTGAACAGTTCGCCCTTCTTGCGCTATTATCGCCGCTTTTCCGCCACTCCGCCGCTCTGAAATAATAGCGGCGTTCTCCTAATTTCTTCCCGTGTAGCCACGAAGTTTACGTAGGTTAAAAGCTTCACCACCCTTCCCTTCTCTCTCTCTCTCTCTCTCTCTCTCTCTCTCTCTCTCTCTCTCTCTCTCTCTCTCTCTCTCTCTCTCTTGCTTCCAGCTGGCTTCATTAAAATTTTAATTTCTAGGACGAAGCTTGAGTCGTCTCGTTCTATCGACCGCAACGAACACTGATATTTCTCGTCACTTTTTCCGTCTAGTTCTCCGTACTTCGCCATTCCGTTTCCTTAATTAAGCATCATATGTCTGCTCCCTGTTACTATCAGCTTTTATGCCGCATGCGGATCAAGTAATCGTCAGTCATCGAGTTACACCGGCACAGTAACCGTTACAGTAATCCTTCTCTGTAACGATGACGACGGTTGATTGCACTACACCCGAGGTTGCAATCGCGTGGAATGTGGGCATATGATGTGCGCGGTATTGCTGCACGTTCTTGATGAAAAAAGGCTGCTGGTAAATACAAATTAATTGAATTTACCCAGCTAAATTAGCCATCTAATCGAGTACGTAATACTTTGCAGTTATACCTATTATTTCTTTAATATTCAATTATCGATCTCTTTGAGTCAACGGTTCTTGAGGATGAAGGAAAAAATACTCGCACACACAATCACAAACACGTAAACACGTATACTCGCACACAAGCAGATACGCACATACGCATGCACAGTAGGGTGGTTCCAAATTTCCCGAATCTTAAATTTTCTTCTTATAACCGGTTCAAAATGTTGCAATTGGCTTAAAAATGAGATATTTTGTCCGCCATTTTCCTGAAGTTAACATTAAGATCTACCACCGCAAACAAGTTTTAAAATTTTATTTTAAGCACTTTTATTACATTAGATGAACTAAAAATAATTCTATGTTATATTATTCAGCTACCATTTTTGTTACGTTTATTATAACTTTATTAACAACTTCACTACATTAGGCAAGCCAAAAAGAATTTATCCTCCTAAATAAAATTGTAGTTTGCTCTTTTTTCACTAAAAATCTTACTATTTTCTGGGAATTTTCATGGCCTTATATCTCAACCAATTGACACGTTCGACGTTGAATTTTGCAGAGTAAATGTAGTACTATATATAGCAAAATTAAGCCACAATAGGATATCTTGAGATTTATAGACCAACAGATTATGTATTTATATTTATGTCTAATTGGCCCCTCAATTCTATGTAAATGGACATATTGCAGGGGCCAACTTGAATTTAAACATTTTAAATAATAATAGCCTTATTTATTTGACTTTTTTTACTTACTAAATATATGATAGTTATGGTTTACTATGTGTCATGACATAAGCAGGTTGCATCATAGACTATGCACCTTTATATGGTCATTAATAATCGGCACATTCGTCGGAAAAGTAGTTCTCTTCCTGTAATAGGTGTATGTATCCAAGTTGATTTTATAAAGTTTTGAATTCGTTATGCTACGCGCTTATATATAGGCAGCAAATTTTTAATTTAAATTAAAATCAGAAAAAGGTTAACATTAAGTATTGAAAATGTAGATTAGAGCTCGTAGACATTTATTATTATATAGTAAACCATAATTATCATATTTTTAGTAAATAAAAAAGTTCAAATAAATAAGGTTATTATTATTTAAAATGTTTAAATTGAAGTTGGCCCCTGCAATATGTGCATTTACATAGAATTGAGGGGCCACTAAACCCGAAAGTAAATAAATAATCGGTTGGTATATAAATCTCAAGATATCCTATTGTGTCTTAATTTTTCTATATAAAGTAGAGATTTACTGTAAAAATTCGACGTCGAACGTGTCAATTGGTTGAAATATACTGCTATGAAAATACCCCGTAAATAGCAGGTTCTTTATTGAAAAATGAGCAAACAACATTTTTATTAGGAAGAAAAAATTTGTTTGGCTTGCCTAATGCAGTGAAGTTGTTAATAAACTTTATAATAAACGTAAAAAAATGGTAGCTGGATAAATTAATATACAATTATTTTTAGTTCATCTAATGTAATAAAAGTGCTTAAAATTAAATATTAAAACCTGTTTACGGTGGTAGAGACCTCCTAATGTGAACTTCGGGCAACCGGCGGACAAAATATCTCATTTTTAACCCAATTATATCATTTTGAAGGGGTTACAAGAAGAAAATTTAAGATTCGGGAAATTTTTAACTACCCTAACGCACACCAATACAATCACATGCACATACATACCAATGTATCGGAAATCATCAAAAAAATTTATTAGAAAATTTGTATTTTTACAAAGCTTTCTACTTGAGAAAGTAATACGCAACTATAACGCTGTCAATCATAGAAATGGTAAAACGTGTACACGATTACACACAGTGCACCGTAAACAGTTTTCCAGTTGAATCAGCTAGGAAAATTGTGAGAAAAATTATTTTCCATGAAAAAACATTTCATTAAAATTAGTTTTTAAGGACTTTTTCGTGAAATTTGCTGTCATTCATCGAATACCATACGTCATTAACCCTTTAAGGCTCAGAGTATCTTAAGGAGGTCCTATAACAAATTTTGAGAAATTGGCTAGTTACATGATAAAATTTTTTTAAATTGGTGGTTATATTTGTTACCCCAAAACAAAGTTTTTTTGTAAATTTTCATAAATTTTTACACAGTATACCCATAGTTATTTAGGAAAAACTAACAAATTTTCAATGAAAATTGATGTTTTTTCAAAACTGTCCTTGTACATGAGAATGCAAGTATACCAAACAGAACTGTGAACTCAAAATTTTTAAAAACACATTCATAAAGTAAAAGAAAATTATATTGAATTTTCATTGTAAAAATAACCTTAAAAAACACATTTTTAACTCTATTCATGGAGAACACTATCTTAATAATTTTTTTTTAAAAATCGGAGTTTATGGTTGTAATGCGAATAAGTTGAATAAGATATCCTTAAAGTTTCAGATTGATTCATTATAATCCTATGCGCATAAGACTTGCTGAATATTGGAAAACCATAAATGGAGAAAAGCGCACTTTTGTAAAACTAAGAAATAATTTTCTGATCATTTTAGAACAATTTTTAGATCGCAGAATAAAGATCAAAATTTTTTAATAATTTCTATGTTTTCTGAAGTGTGCCTGCATAGTAAAAAGTAGATTTGGGCACAGTTTAGGATTCGGTTAATGTAGGAACACGTTGGATTGTGTGCAATAAAGGTCGGAGGAAAAATACGTATAAATAACTACGTATAAAGTTCATTAAAATGATTTCTTTGGCCAATATTGCCAATGCAAAATCATTTTCTGTTTTAAAATGTACAAAGTATCACAAAACGAAATAAAAATAAAATCGAGTTTTTCGTAAAATTTTTCTATAGGGTCTTGAAACAAAAAAAAAAGTTTTTTTTTGCATTTAGTTAACCTTAGAATGGTCTCAAACTTAGATTCCAATCGTTTATTTATATAAAACTAAGCTCTAAATATGACTTTTAGAGGTGGACTTTAAAAACAACTATAAATCATCCTGGCCTTAAATTAATTAAACTTGACTAACTAATATTTTAGACCGTTAGTTTGAGTGTTCCTATACAAGTATCCACCAAATGAATGACCAAAAAATATGTTTTTTTATGTATTTTTATGGAAAAATCCATAGTGCCGTGCGCATTGCCTTTTCACCATACGCATTGTTTTGTTATTATGTCATCACCATTTTGAATTTTGCAATTCTATTCTATTTTTATTCCACCGATATAATCGGATTACTCATCGTCCAAACAAAGCATTTGCATGTTTTAGAAACCTCTTTTTATCGATAATGATTATTGGTGGAGACTCAAACATAGGCGTCCATATATGGGCGTCTGGGCGCTAAAGGGTTAAAATTAAAAATATATACTACAAAAATAAGAGAGATTGTACATACTGAGATACGATTTATATAATGAGTCAGTTCAGATAACTCGAAATGACTTACTTTGCTATGTCAACGAATAAAGAGGAGAACAAATTTTAAAAGTGAATTTTAGATATTAAAGAACAATCATTTTTTGATTAGTATGAAAATTACAAAAGAAAATATATAAAACATACAACAACTGGTACTATTTAAATTTTATCTTTGCTTCCGCTTCTTGTATGTATCTATGTATGTATGTAGTATATATGTATGTATGTGTGTATATGTATGTGTGTGTGTGTATGTATGGGTGTGTGTATGTATGTATGTTTGTGTGTGTAGGCGTGTGTGTGTGTGTGTTTGTGTGGGTAGGGGCATTCCTGTGTGCGTGCGACCGTGTGCGTGTGTGTGTTAAATTTTGTGGTCACCATAGCTGTTGAAAGCCACCGTATTTCGGACTGAAATTTTACAGGTATATCAGATATAACCCAGTATATAACTGATTGGATTTTAGAGCTAAGTGTTAGAAACTGATTACTAATTTAAAAAAATTTTAAAATAAAATTATTTCTTTAGACCAAAAATTTTTTTTTATTGTTTTATATGTTACATACGTCAATAAGATGCATAAATTCATAAAGGAGACGTAATTTCCTTTTGATTTGTGTATCTTACAATGTCCTTAAAATTTTTTTTGTTACAGAATTGCTGTTTTGATCTTTTTTGCAATTTGTAAAAATTAAAAAAAAAATATTTTGTTATTTTATACGTTTCATATATATCAAAAAGATGCATATATTTGTAAAGTTCTTTACTTTCGTTTGTTGTATCTTATAATTACTTGTAAGTTGTTCTTGTTAACGAATTGCGATTTTAAATTTTCAAAATTTGTTAAAATTGTAAAAAATTATTTTTATCATTTTAAATGTCAGATATGTAAAAAAGAATACATATATCCATAAAGCTTACGCGATTTTCTTCTAATAAGTATATCTTACAATAACTTTAAAGTTGTTGAACTTTAAACTTTTTAAAAATTGAGTAAAACATTATTGTAAATTTATACATTACAGAAGTAAAGAAGGTGCTCTTATTCATAAAGAATCCCTGGTGGAAAATTAATCTAGAACTATGTAGATCTATCTAGTTTGCCATGGGAATGATCGAGGGCCTCGATAAAACTAGATAATTTTCTACTAGGGATGCGTAATTTCCTTACAAATAATGTATACATAACAAATTCTTTTAAGGGAGTACTATCGGTTTCGAATTAGTGTTCAGAAAAATCTCAAATTTTGGAAACTAGTACGTTTTGAACTCAAACTTACTCATATAGATATTAAGAATTTTATATTTACGTTTTTTATGTTTATAACACGTAGCCTTACGGGAACTTAAGTTTCCGACAGTTGCAATCATGAAATTCATTAAAACTGCTGTTCTGATTTCGACGAAACTTTGAGAAATATTTTTAATATCCCATAAATATAGTTCAAAAATCCAAATATTGATTCACTAATTTGGAGCACCAATATAAGTAAACGAATAAAATTTTTCACGCTCACTCAACCATTTACGCACACGATTTGACCTACCACGAAAGTTAAAAAGGACCAAACATGCATTTGACTCACGGAGTAACGATAGTACTCAGTTATTTTTGTAAATGAAAGACGATTTTAAATTTTGAATATGCATCTTATTATGTGGTCACCATATTTTATGAACGCATTTGTATGTGTTATTGAAATTTTGTAGGTTTATCAGAAATGATTCAGCATATAACTAATTAAATTTTTGAGCCAACAATGCACTATTTTAATTTACCTTAAGAGTATAGGATTGTCCATAACATTCTCTATAACATTGTCGATTATTCCTAAAATCACCTTTATCAATGTAAAAATTCAATAAATGATTGTGAATTAAATCTCTTTGAGAAAGCATTGTGCTAAAGCAATTAGCTGCGGTTTTTTAGGTTAAAAATGATCTATACTATATTTCAAAAGCATTTTATTTATTTTTATAAATACAATAAAGTTTGGAAAATTTGTATTAACGTATTATAAAATAAAGCTACACATTTCATTATTTAAGTTTTCAATCTTCAAAACGTTGTTGTCGCAAACCAAAATAACAATTCTTGATTAAACTTTTAGGATACCGAAGAGCGAGGTGTTTTGGACCAGCGGGTATCTTGAACCACTATTCTAAAATAACTTATCAGCTCTATAAAATATCTGGAACGTTAGTTCAGCTGATCTAACCATACTAAATCATTGTAAATATAATTATTACAATGTTTCACCAGCAAATAGAGATCTTATAAAATGTATTTTCCCTTTCTACTAGCACATTATAAACTGAAATTAAATTTGAACTTAAATCTTGAGTAAAAAAATTAGCTATGACTAGACTTGTAAAAGATTTGTATTTAAAATATACAATCCAACTGCGTCCAAGAGAATTGTTAAGCCCTGCTAACGGTTAGTAGACCGAATGTGACAAATAACATTGTTTTGACGATTAGCGGGGTGTCTTGGAGCACTGATTTCTTAGTTGTTTTAGTAAGTAAATATTTTCTATACTAGTTTTTTTTAATTTTCAGGACTAAATGAAGCAATTGCAATTACATATAAAACAAATTCATTACTTTAAGTCAGATAAAATTTGTTAATGAGGCATTCCAAGAGAATTATTGGGAGACATAATTTATAGAATTTATCGACCCAAAGACGAAAAGCTGGTGCGAAAGCAGCTTTAACAGGCAAAATTATGTCTCATATAAAAGTAAGTGAAGAATACATTCCATCGCACAATAAAAGATTTTGTAACGAAAAACAATGCCAGTTTCCTTCAATAAACACTTTTAAACTTCGCTGGTATATGATAAGTTATTCAGATAAAACAAACCGATTATTACGTATTAACTAGCTTCAAAAACAATCTGCCTAATATTACATTTAAAATACAAAAAAAACTGTTCAAAATTAAAGTAAAAATTAATTAATACGTTTAAGCAATCTGTCATAAAAAGCTAATATAAGATTTAATAATAAATATAATATAATATTATAAATATGTAATGTAGAATAAATAACAACAACAAAGTACGTGATTCAATGATCACTTTGAAGTGATTCAATGAATATTTATAAAGTTATAACATTTGTTAGTCAATTATTTTTAGTTAGTTTTTAGTTTAGACCCCACAGAAATTAATAACAGTAAGTTTACAACAGAAAAATTAATACAGAAATACGCGAGTAGTCCAAGACACCCCGCTCTACGGTACGTTCTTTGAAGTATTCTCAACAGTAGTTAGCTAAAATATTTTGTAAATATCCATGACAAAGCTCACGTTAATTGATTCTATTAACAAATTTGCACTGATTTTAACAATTTTTAAACAACAAATATTTATTATTTTTAAACAACACATTGTTGAGTAAAAATTGGTAGTTTCAGATAATTTATTTTTATTTTTCTACCAAAAACACTATTAAATTTCTTTGTTGGTAAATGTCATTGTGATGTGCACCAACAACTTTTACCTTGCAGACTAATTTTACTTAAAATAAACCTATTATTCTCAATAACTTCAATATTATTTGATAAAATTAAAAAAAAATATGTATATTAATTGATAATATTATAAACATGCCATGTAAATATAATTTTCTTAGCCTTTTAAAGCTACGGAAGTTTTATTTTTCACCGGAGAGCCCCCTTAACCCGTTAAGGGCCAAAATGGCATAAACGATGCGACGGTCTTTGACGCCGTTTAACTCATGCTATGATCGAGTAAAAAAATTGAGAGAGACATATTTTTGAAGTTAGAGACCTGCTCTTTCGAATGATGACCGCGGAATCGATCTAAATTATTTTTTTCTATGTAAAAATTCAGTTTAAAAAATAAAAACACGATTTTTTCGACCTTTTTTTTTCTTCAAATCGAGTTTTAGAAGGTTTCCCGGTCTGTTAACAAGCTGGAACCCGTTCAAATGGTGGAGTAAATGTCTGAACTTTAAAAATATGTTGGGAGGAAGTTAATTTTTTACTTTGGTGTTTACAAAATGGCGGCTGATTCACAGAATTTTTATCAATGCATTCACGATTTTTTTTAGCGGAAAATATGAGTGAACCGAGGAAATTGCTAAGAATAAAAAGTTCTTAGAATCACTCAAAGAATACGTCAAAATTTTGTCGAAACCTTTTGAGCAACTTTTTGATTTTGCAAATTGCAAAATTTTTGCAAAATCAAAAAAGTTGCTCAAAACTCTCCGGAAAAATTTGTGCGTATTGTTTGAGTAATTCTGAGAACTTTTTATTCTTGGTAATTTTTGTCTAGAGCCCATTGCTTCCAAGAAAAAAATTATCAAAGTAGTACTAGACGTAAAACTCTGACAGGATTCCACATTCATCGTCTGTCCGCTGCAAACAAAGTTTACATTGCCCAACTATCACCAACGTGGAGGTCGACGAATATTGATAGTCTCGTTTTTTTTACATTTTTTTTATTTTATTTTTTTTTTTTTATTTTCTAGTTTTTTATGAAATTTATGATCACGTTTCTGTGTACAGAAATGCTTATCCGGCGTGTAATTGCGAGTAACACTGTATGCAGTAATATTTTTGGCAATCAATACAAAATCTTGTAGTTCTTTGACTACAACCCTGATTATTACATGTTCTTCTCATTTTTGATTCGTGCCTATGAGACTTGAGATCACCTAATCGTGATTTCAATAAATATTCTCTACTCACTTCTTTACACAGCTCTCTTGTTTTCATTTCACGTTCATCGTCCTTTTTGCAAAGATTTTTTAGTATGAATGCATTCGCGATTGACATCTGTATAATCCGTACGAAAATTGCGTACGTCCATTTTTTAGATCGTATACTAGGAGAAACTTTCTTACTTCGAAAATCATATATCGAGAAATAAAGCTGCGCAGGATGAATTTTCACAACGGATACAAATTCGATATATGATAATTTTTTTCTTGGAAGCAATGGGCTCTAGACAAAAATTACCAAGAATAAAAAGTTCTCAGAACCACTCAAAGAATACGCACATACGCAATTTGCAAAATCAAAAAGTTGCTCAAGAGGTTTCAAAAAAATTTTGACGTATTCTTTGAGTGATTCTAAGAACTTTTTATTCTTAGCAATTTCCTCGGTTCACTCATATTTTCCGCTAAAAAAAATCGTGAATGCATTGATAAAAATTCTGTGAATCAGCCGCCATTTTGTAAACACCAAAGTGAAAAATTAACTTCCTCCCAACATATTTTTAAGGTTCAGACATTTACTCCACCATTTGAATGGGTTCCAGCTTGTTAACAGACCGGGAAACCTTCTAAAACTCGATTTGAAGAAAAAAAAGGTCGAAAAAATCGTGTTTTTATTTTTTAAACTGAATTTTTACATAGAAAAAAATAATTTAGATCGATTCCGCGGTCACTATTCGAAAGAGCAGGTCTCTAACTTCAAAAATATGTCTCTCTCAATTTTTTTACTCGATCATAGCATGAGTTAAAGGGCGTCAAAGACCGTCGCATCGTTTATGCCATTTTGGCCCTTAACGGGTTAATTAATTAGTTACTTATGCTCGCCGTTATATATGCTATACTGATTTGATACGTAAACCATGTACAACACTTCAATTCGACCCGTCATCGTGTTTAAATGAAATTATATTTTTGTGATTTTGTACAAAAATTGTTAAGTTATGTTATTGCACAGCTCATATGTATTCTGCTTTGGACGAGATGGGGTTATACTCCTCGGCTGTAAATAAAATCTCTCTCTCTCTCTTTCTCTCTCTCTCTCTTTCTCTCTCTCTCTCTCTCTCTCTCTATCTCTCTCTCTCTCTCTCTCACACACACATTCTCCCTCTCTCTCTCAACCGTGCAAAATCTGTCAACGCCGCTGTGAAAATTGTCGTGCTCCAGCCACAGATGTCAGTTCTGTATTCTTTCTGAACACTGTTGCAATGCTGCATGGATGAATCTCGTATTCACCACCACAGAGCGCAGCACCATAACCACTGAATAGTTGGCCATACTAACTTCGAATTTCTCTGCCACTCAACAGATATCAGAAGTTTCTAGCATTTCAATCTGCGGGCAAATTTGAAACTTGTTTTATTGAAAGACCTGTATGGCCTCGCTCCTTTGCGTCCAACAAAGCTTTGGACTTTCACTGCTACGTGGCTATCAGCTTCCACAGACAACCCAGCCATTACTCCAGCTTTCTCGCAAGTGTCTAGAAATCTACACGTGTAGTTTATAAGCCCGATAACTCATCCCTTCCAGAGCGTCTAAGGCAGGATTTGTCTACAAAAGCATTACTGATGAGTTCAGTAGGCGAACCCGGGATGAAACGTATAAAGAGAAGCCATTAAGCTTCGCCGAACTCTATAGACCTAATCACTTTTCATATTTTATTGTTTATTTAAGTCAGCAATGCATTTTTTTTACACTTTTTTCTATCACCCATTTTGCGAGTACCTGTACATACACACTATGCTTATACGTTAGCTCTGTGCCACTTAGTTAAGTAAATATTTTAAATTATTATAAATGCTGACCGCACGTTGACTTTTTCAGTAATTTTCTGATACGCCGTAGAACTGTTTCATTTATTTCAAAGCATTGTCTGATTTCACACGAACTCTACAACGTTTCTCACGCGATATGTTTACCTCATCTTGTGTCAAGTGCAAAAAAGTAACTCGCAGAAATGCCATCATTTGTCAGTACAAAAGAGGATTCCCATAACCGACCTGTCGAGGGAACGTATGAGACCAACGTTATTGTTTAAAGCTCGTTTAGAAAATGATTTTTTTTTAATTAATATCCCCAAAT
The DNA here is from genome assembly GCA_949152435.1 of Gastracanthus pulcherrimus. Classification (NCBI taxonomy): domain Eukaryota; kingdom Metazoa; phylum Arthropoda; class Insecta; order Hymenoptera; family Pteromalidae; genus Gastracanthus; species Gastracanthus pulcherrimus. The sequence continues at coordinate 134,318,706 of OX424576.1, forward strand.
GCGGGGAAAGTTGAAAAAAATTATATCTGCTCGGAAATTTCTACTTTTTTTTATGAATTATCGTTGCGTTTTTCTCTACTTTCCAACAACTTTGGGAGTCAATTCTTTTTTAAACTTCATGTTTTGAGGAGCTCTAAACAATGACATTAGTTTAATACGTTCCCCTTCAACGACTCAATTATTATAAATCTGTGGGCATCCTCCTTTTGTCTTAAGTCTTATCATGATGTATGTCATGACATGATGCCACTAGAGGGCGATAAGTTCATCTGCCAAGATGGAAAAACCAGTAAAGCAAATAAAAGCATAACCATTAAGGTAAAAGTACCTATTATGAAACACCCTCTTAACGGTGTCCCTTTTATGAAACAGTATCAAAAATGATAAAATAAGAAATAATTATAACATGCATACGCGAATATAAAAATGTTATTGATAATTATGAATGTTTTCGTCTGTAAATACACGAACATAAGTATTGTTATACAATAAGTAGCATTATAAAAAATCATTCAATTTTGCGTGTCTCTAAACCCGTGAAGATCGGCGGCTTTGAGAGCCGAAGCAGCTGATTTATACGACTTTGTTTTTTAACTATATATATAAATGACTTGACACCATATGGAATAGCTAAAACTGTACGTTTCGGTCCGTAGATTTTAATTATCTTCAAACTGTTTTAATGTCGATGCGATTTTTATTAAATATATAGCTGTTTCATAATAAATGCGCGAGTTAGTGGAAGTCCGTATTTATAAAACACCTTTGCAATAACTTTTTAAAATAATTTTAGCTATTTGCATATTATTTTCTGTATTATGCAGCAATAAATACTAGATTTTAATGATATAGCTCCCGTACATATGAAAACTAAGTAAAATAAGCATGTTTATTGAATTTAGCAGCCAACCTGTAACTTATAGATTATGAAGTCGATTCTATGAGTCATTACCCTAAATATGATCATTTTGTTGTTATTAAAAACTTTTAAAGAAGGATGTAAATCTTATGTTGACGTTATTACTCGTGCACATTAGGCGCATTGTTTACGACAGATATAGCAATTTTAAGTAAAAGCAGTCAAATAAAGTAATATTTACATATTTATTACGTTTCATATTAGGGGCATAAATTATGAAACATCCGGACATCGTGCGATTGCATTGTTTCATAATACGTACAATGGATCTCTTCAGTATATTATTAATATAATTAATTATTAACGTTTAATTTGTATTTTCAAGTCATTATCTGTTCAAAGAAAGTCTAGCCCTTCGAGTACTATCAAAAGTTTTAACGTTATACGCTTATTCGATCTCAATTTATAAAAGTATAAAATGCGCCCTCACCCTGATCATATCACCTGAAAATAGCACCGAGAACAAAACAATAGACAACAAATTAAACAATAAAACATTGAACAATGGGCTAGAGAGGGAGCTACTTACAACGTCTACTCCCACCATCATACCGCCTACTACAACAAAAAAGCGACCCTACAACATTGCCTCAGCCATTTTAGGCTCTATGAATTATTGTAAGATGCTATCGACTATACTTGAGATATTTGATAAGCGGTATGAACTTCCTACAAGAGCAATAGATGATTTAAAATCTCTCATGGTAAGGAAACTTGATGTTGTCAGCAATTCTACAACCTCTGTACCAGTAATAAAGAGGTTAACTAACAAACTAATAGCTCAGGTCTCGTTACATGAGAAAAAAATTGATGAGCAGTCATCCAAGCTGGAGGGCCTGCACAGTGATCGTCTAAGTCTGTTATAGGAAAACAAAGTTCTAAAAGAATAAATTACGATGATAATGAATACAATTAAGAGCACAGTCGATGGCATAAATCCTCGGAGAAATGACGATAATTTTAACAAAGATTATGCTGCAAACAAGTCACAGGTTTCTGTCACTATGAGAGATTTAGGTACTGTAGTATCAGGTCCGTCAAGTATGAAATCCTTTGATCGCGTAACTCCAAGCGAAACTATCATAAGAGTATGACTTCGCGACAAATTGTATCACAAGCCAGTGATGCGACGTGACTATCACAGAAGTCAAAAGACCGTCCGAATATGACGAGAATTCGTGACTGTGCAATTTACGCGAACTTTCACACATGCCGTTGCATAACTGAAGGGCCGGATGCAGTAACGGTACTAGCACTTTTTTTGTGATTTTTATCTCTAATAATAATACTTAGATAAAGATACGAAAAAAAATGTTGACAAAAAGAGCGAATTTGACAACACTATATTTCTTAATTCGTTATCCGAGCATTATTATTTGAGATAAATATCATAAACAAAGTGCCAGTACCGTAATTAATATTTTCTACAAACATAATTTTGGAGATTTGTTTAAATAAATTCTGTAAATACGCAAAGATATAGTAAATCTCATTATATGATATCAAGCCTATAAGTTTCAAACAATTGTTCGTAACTATCCAATGAGTAGTGCAATGATATATTATGGGAGTATTCTTATGCTTTGATCGAAAAGTTGAACAACCTTTGAGAATTCTTTATTAGATGAAAACAAAATTTAAACATATGGAATTTAACATCTTGATTAAGATGAATCTCGGCTACTGGATATATTCCGGATTGCTGCGATGCGCTCACTTCATAGGCTCATAACTATCGAAATTCATCGAATTTCGTTACCAAACTTTTTAGGGTATTCTAAAATTTTAACAACATTCTCAAAATAAGAAGACTGCACCTGAAGGGGTTAAAAAGTCAACATTTTTCTTGAAAGAAAAACTATTCCTTGAAGCTCACTTTATACGTTAGAAAGCTTCAAATTGTTTTTAACCACCCTGTAAGTTTTTTGAATATTTTTATAGTATTTAATTACATTGGCTTATATGCAATTTGCAATCTTTAAAGTCATTTTTCTTAGCACTTCATTGTTGTCCTTAAACATGCTCCTTGCGCAAATGTGCGCGGTGAAATGATTTGAAACTTCACAGGATTATTATTTTTTATATTATAAACACATTGGCAGAGCGATGTTTTATATAACCCTCGTATATACATTTTCCTCGGCGAATTTATGGAATATAATTATGTATTACTTTTTGATTTAAGTGAGTAAAATTTGTAAACGGCGATATATAACAAATCGCTCTGCCAATGTGTTTATAATATAAAAAACAGTAATCCAGTGAAGTTTCAAATCATTTCACCGCGCACATTTGTGCAAGAAGCATTTTTAAGGACAAAAATGAAGTGCAAAAAAATGACTTTAAAGATATCAAATTGCATATAAGCCAATGTAATTATATACTATAGAAATATTTAAAAAGCTTATAGGATATTTTAAAATGCAATTTGGAGATTTCTGACGTATAAAGTGAGCTTCAAGGAACACTTCTTGAAGAAGGAAAAGGTTTATTTTTTTACTCTCTTAAGTATACTCTAGCCTTAAGGTGATTCTCTGCAAACTTCAAGTATTGGAGAATATTATGAAAAAAATATATGTCGATCTTTAGACTTCAAAGAATATCGTAGGAATTTTTGAAACCTCGATTGCCTTAGAGCTGTAAATGTGCAAGCATAACTGCTTGAGTGTTTTTCTTATTTTAGGAAACACGAATGGCTTCAGAGAAATTATATATGATGAAAGAACTTAGGAAGTTAGAGAGAAACAACTTAACTCGGCCCTGCTTAGGTAATTCTTGATAGTGACGACGACCAGTAGCGTAGGAAGGCCGTGTAGCGAAAGGCGCTCGGAGTGTGCGTCGGCGGCGTTGGAGCGGCTTGTAGATGTTGTGGCTGAAAATGCTGTAAACCGTTCCCCGACGGGATACGCTCGCAGTTATCTCGGCAGAATGAAAAAAAATACGAAATAATAAATAATAATTCGCTTTTCAGTACGGCCCTAGGCAAATGGTAGAGGGATAGATCTCCTGGCTGCTGGATGGCGGATTTCCATTTGAAATCGGTCTAATTCGTATTAAAGCGCGTGCGTAACAAGCGACGAAAAATCGCTTCGTTACAAGGTTGTTCCTAAAAACCAGGTTATAAATTCGTGTGGCACACACGCGAAAGTTCCTTACTCGACTCGAAAAGGGTATGCAAATGCAGGCATTTAAATCTGCAACAGACCTTAGAACTATTATAGACTCATATAAGAATAGTACAAACAACACTAACAACAACAATAACAATAACAATAATAGTAGTAATAATAGGAACAACACCATAGAATCAGGAAAAAATTCACAACGTACACTTAATACTAATAATAGACTCAGCGATAGAAGTAACAATAATGATAATGAGTCTACAGGCACAGCACCATACAATTGAGTAACTGCAGAAAAAGCCCACGAGACGGACGAGAGAGTAAATACGAGTGCGGGATTTTTCAATGCAAATTCCATCAGACATTGCATTAAACAAATCCGTCAACTTCTTAGCAAAAAATCCTATCATCTATTCGATGTGATCGAAACGTGGTTGGAGGATAAGAAAGAAGACAACGATCCCATTCATGTCGAGGGATACTCTCTTGTGCGGCAGGATAGAATTCAACTACAAATTGCACTTGATTTGAGACAAACGCGAATGGTTCTTTGTAACTGCGAACCTAAAATGTAAAAAATTAACACTGGATGTTCTTAAATGGATATAAAGGTACACTTTTTTATTGTTATTATAGTAAAAAATATAACTTTACAGTACAAAAGAAATTCATAATCTACGCCTCAGATTTGCTCCTAATATAAGAAATAAGACTAGGGTAAACATTGACACAACGTAGCTTTTAAAGGGTTATTATATTACTATATACTACGATTACTTTTAGCTTCAATTGCAGTAAAAATCGTAGTGATAGGTACAAACAATTGTATCGTTTATTAAATATGAATTGTCTTAGCGTACTTGCAAGTAAATGGATAACTTATTTACATAACCAAATACTAATTAATTAAAAAAAAGAACAATAAGTAAGAATACAGGAGAATTGAATGGTGCCCATGTAACGTGGTGTACATATATCGATCTGGTCTCCTGAATGCGCCACAGTTTGTAAGCAGATACAGCAAAAGTCGGAGGCAAACAGAAGCGATAAGAGCTGCACGAAATCGCATCTCGCCGACAGTTCACAGCTCGAGGAGGAAGACGCGATTCACTGAGCCACGAGTAATTAAAAGCAATTAGAAGAATCCGATATGTCCAAGAACGCACGAGTAGTGGGTAACGCTCCCTTGGATCGTAAAATGAGCTCCCCCACAGACGTGGATACAAAAGTTACCACGGGTCTTCATCTTCGCTACTCGTTCGCTCTGAGTCTTTCCCTCGCTTGGGGCTCTTGCTCTTTCAGAAATGAATTGTTGCCGCGCTCGTAATCTTCGCTCGTATAAATTCGTGTCGAACGAGCGTGAGTCTCGCTCGGAGATGCCAATTTCGCCACCTTCTCTCTCTCTCTCTCTCTCCCGCTCTCTCTCTCTCTCTCTCTCTCTCTCTCTCTCTCTCTCACACACACACACACACACACACTCATATTTCCTCGTCTCTTTGCTACCCTACTCTATCCACGGCTTTAACACCCCGTATATATAGTCGCACAAAAGCACCCCTTCACATTGAGCTGTTGCTGCAGCGCTTTTTTGACACCTAGAAGCCAGTAGCGAAATTCAAGAGATATGAAGCTGTTGGTGAAAATGACCTGCAAGATGATTGGGTTTTTTTCTCGGGTCTGTACTTTAGGAGTGGTTTAATTTTTACAACTCGATAGCGATAATTTAATAAGTTCATGGAAGCAGTTTCACACTATCAATGTTTATAATTTTTTTACAGTCAATATATAAAACAAAATATAAATAATAATACTAAATAGTATTTAATAATACTAGTAATACTAAATAGTAATAATAATACTAAATAACGCGAGAGTTTTGTCTTTATTCGATATGTTATTAATTAGGAGTAATAAATAATATATCTACAATAAGAGTAATTGTGGTCTCATTTTTCCTTACCGATGAAACTTTAAAACCATGTGATTTTCACAGTCCCAAATTTTAATGAATTCTGATTTTGTCAAGATTTCTAAGTCAGAATATATCGATTTTTCAAACACATACGTCCGTTTGTTTATTATATGCATATGTGTGTGTGTGTGTGTATATGTATGTATGCGTACGCGGTTGCGTGTGTGTATGTACGTATGTGTTTCTAAGTGTGCGTGTGTGCACGTGCGTATTCATGAGCGATCACACGTGTGTATGTGTGTGTGTATGTTTGCGTATGTATGTAACGAAAAGAGGACATTAAAACTTTTGAAAAGAATCATATCTTTTGTTTTAGACGATATTTGGGATAAAAAATTATTTAAAATTATTATTAAAAACTTTTATTAAAAAATCAAGTATTTTAGAAAATGTTAGAAAATAGAAAAAATTATCTTTGTTATTTTATACATTTGATGAATTGACAGTATGAATATATTCATAAAGTCGACGTAGTTTCCCTTTGAAAAAATATTTTCGTTTTTTTTATAGATTAAACATGCCAAAAATATGCACATATTCATAAAGCGTAACTTTTCATCAATTTATGGGTAAAAGTCAAAAAGTCGATCAGGTCGTATCCCCATTATTTTACACAAAATTAAAACGATATATTGGCATAACTTAAAATCAGATATATTAAATTGAACATGTAGAACATTATTGCGAAGTTTTGTAATGAAATAAGAAAGGGTAGCAGGAAATAAATAAAAAAAGATTCAATTTTATTATAATATTAATAAGTACTTTATGTCGATTCTCGTGGGTCATGGGTGATTATAAATTAATACTTTTTCGCTAGATCTTACATGTGATAGATTAACGCTCCTACACCATACATACATTCCATACATTATCTTCATATTCGATCTTCCTTCTTCCAAAACAAATATTGTTGATCCATCCTGTCGTTCAGGGCCATGATAATTTCAGGGTAAAGCAATGTATGCAATAACATACTAAGAGAGCACTATCGAGGCTTATTAGCTTCAGCCAATATACAATTGAGTCTTTCAAGACTTCGATGTTCGCAGGCGAGTCGGCGACTCGCGCCGCTCGAGAGACAAACAGCTGTTGACACTTTGATGTCTAGATCTTGACTGTCCCTTAAACATTTAGCAGTTGATGGAAATACTTTGTCTCTCTCTCTCTTTCTCTCTTCATTTCCCCACCTTTTCAATTTCTCCTTTCTTTTCTGCCGTAGTTATTATAATACGTTACAGTTTCAATATTACATCATGGAATTCAAAATCAAAAATAATTTGAAATGTCATCACTGTCCCGTATCCCCAACCCCTCTTTCTCTGATATTATTTTTAAATTTTATTACTAGATGATGTTTCAAGAGAAAAGTAGGTAGCATATTGTTTCTACTTATTTTTAGCTATCGAATAGATTGAGTGTAATATATTAAATTGCATGCTGTGAGTAATTAAAAATCACTTAAAATCTGTCCCTTGATTTGGTGTCATGTGTGCCCCGTTCTTTGAAATTCATTTAAAATATATAAAGATGTGTAAACTGATTATCAACACACGTTATGTGAGACCGGTGCTATAACTAAATAAATAGCAAGAAATTTTAGAAAGTATTCTTAAAAATAAGGTTATCGTGTTAAAGGGACCTAACCACCTTAAAATTACAAATAAATTGGTCATATGTTTTTAGGTGAGGTGAAATTATTCATGATATATTAATTAATTTTTTACGGTAAATTTGAACATTTTATAAGTGTAACGGACAGAAGCAGTGTACATTATTTGCAAAAATAAATATCAATATGATTAAATGAGTTTATAAAATGTAATGAAATCATTAAGAATGATTTAATTTAATTTAATAAATGTAATTATAAGAAAATCAGAAAATTCAAGAATGAAGCTACTTCGGTTAATAGCATAAAGAACTGATAAAATGTTTGATTAGTGAACACTTCCTCGAAAGAAATATGTAAGCATCTGAGGGCCGACGTTTGTGTTTCGTAGACGATAAAAGAGCCAGTACAGTTGCGAATCGATGTTTCTTTTTGTTAACTTTTAAATCCTAATTATCCTGTGATGTGCTCGTATAAAAATGAAAATGAGAAATATTCGGTGCTACGTGTACATCTCGAGCTTCGATTCGCAACTGAACTGGCTCTTTTATCGTCGACGAAATACAAACGTCAACCCTCAGATGCTTACACATTCCTTTCGAGGAAGTGTTCACTAAACAAACATTTTATCAGTTCTTTATGCTAGTAACCGAAGTAGCTTCATTCTTGAATTTTCTTATTCTTTTATAATTACATTTATTAAATCATTCTTAATAATTTCATTACATTTTATAAACTCATTTAAACATATTGATATTTATTTTTGCAAATAATGTACACTGCTTCAGTCCGTTACATTTATAAAATGTTCAAAATAACCGTAAAAAATTAGTTAATATATCATGAATAATTTCACCGCCGTTCTCACGATATAAGTAATCAAAAAAAAATTTTTAAATCTCAATATCTCAGAAAAGAAATGATCTCATAATCTGAAAAACATACAGGTCATGAAATAGTAAAAAGCTACCTTTTGTAAAGTTTCAGATAAAATGCTGCCTATAAATAAATTGAAACTTCAGTTATCGCCGGAGAAAGAAAATCAATATTTTTTACAAATTTTTTTTTCTTAAGTATTGAAAAATGAAATGACTATAAAAAATTTTAAACTACTTTTAGCCATTGTCCTAATCGCCTCAATTTTTTCGAAAATTTTCCATCATAGTCTTCAGAGAAATCACTATTTAAACAGAAAATGACGTTTCTGTGTATAACAAAAGAAGAAAATGGCCTTATTCAAACTTTCAAGTCGAAAAAGTTAGGTAATTTTATGCTCCTTCAAATGCCTTTTCGCTGGATCGATAATATTATTTCTAATGTAGCAAAAAACCAGAAAAACTAAAATCAAAAAATTGAAAATCCTCTATAAAAACTAAAAAACGTCGAAAAACAATCAAATATATTTTTGTTCCTCCCATCCTCTAAAAAAAATGAGCCCAGAAACATGAACTCTCACCGTGTATATGAGAATACAGAGTAATGCTGATCCACGTCCATACACATACACACACACACACACACACATACACATGCGCGCGCGCATACACGTACACATACACACACTAAGTTTTTTTTACTATCACAAAGCTCTTTTTGAGGAAGCAAAATAATAAAAATACATACGAAACAGACCAGACACAGGTGACCGGGATCACCACGCCGCGGGTAGCGAAGAAAAGCTCTATGTGTTTGCGCTCTGCGCAGATGTAATTTATCGGTGGCGCGAGGTCACGCCGACCACTTGGTCCCGGGGTCATTAAGACCGCCCGGTGGCACATCACGAGTCGAGCACTTTGTCATGGCAAGTTTCGCCAGCGATAATTTCACCGCGGTGCTATGATTAAATTACACAGTAGGTACCGAGAGTTGGACAGATCCGTGCTCGGTCGCCACCGCACGATGAACTTTGCACCTACGGCTACGGCGGCAGCGGCAACTTTTTCAAAGGACTTCTAGGGTGAGAGAGAGAGAGAGAGAGAGAAAGAGAGAGAGAGAGAGAGAGAGAGAGTCCCTAATGCACCGAGTGCGCGTCCGCCCGTAAAAAAGTTACCGTTGTGCTGTGCTGCGAGCTGCTTCATCGCGGGGCTTCCACCAACACCGCCACCACCTTAGCTAATCAAGTTGTGAAATTTTTTGCAACTTTGCTGTTGTTGCTGCGGCTACTGCTGATGCTGTAGAGTAGATGGTAATACTTATATGTACTAGAGGTTTCGTTGATTTATTTCTATTGTGAAGAAATTATTATATTAATAAATTATTATATAGATATCTTTTTCAAAAGAATTTATTTCATAAAAATCAGAAATCTCATTGCATCTAAAACTTGAAAACCTCACATTTTGGAAATTATTTATATTGATTTAAATTGATAAAAGGTGAACATAAACATGTAATTACTTATAAATCAAATTATTACATAATAAATTATACTTCTGTTTCTTAAAAAATAATTTTTAAGTGTTTGTTGCTATCGAAATTTCCCTTATCCAGTGTTATCCGGAAAAATAATCCGGGAAACTAGAAGGGACGACCATTACACACCTTTGTAGTAATAGCATTTACTAAAAAAGTTGTTAATTATTGTTATCACAATTCATACAAAAACATTTTTTATGCATTTCATTATATTGAATATTTTTTCTTGTTTCGATTTTATTTGTGTATATTACAATTTTCTATCCTACTAAATGTGTTAATATTTTTTAAATTTTAAATCGCTTAAGGAGGAACTTCATGATCTTTTTACCAAAAAATAGTTAAAATAGTTTTAAAGTATTTTGATACCAGATAGATGTTAATACTTTTAGTTATACCAAAGTTGTAGCCAGTTAAGTAAAATAATTTACATTGAATATCATTATATTAACGGAATACCACTGGTATACAAAAAAATTCTGTTATAATTATCTTTTTATGTTATAATTTCTGAAAATATCTTTTTTATTACTTTCCGGCCTTACTTTATACATTCACCTTCCATTCCCCCTCTCTTAAAATGTTTGATCTGCATTTATCTACTATCTACATAAAATATTAGCATATTTTTTTTTTATACGTTGTATACTTATTATATGCATATACTTATTATATACTTATTTTACATTGTATACTTTTGTAGCTTAATTTTTAGTTCAGCAAAATTTAGCAGTGTAATGTATTTAATCATGTATGTAATTGAATTTTATAGGATAAAAACAGGTAAAAATTAGTCTTCTTTGGTGCACGTTTAGCGATGACATTTTCTCATTTTTCACTTCGGCAATATTTTTTTTACAATTAGGTATATGTTTTACAAATTTTAAAACAATTTCTTCTTAAAATAGCGGTGTGTGTGTGTGTGTGTTGTGTGTGTGCGTGCGTGCGTGTGTGTGCGTGTGTGTGAGCGTGTGCATGTGTGTGTGTGGGTCTATGTGGGCATCGATATTTCGAGTTATCCACGGTAAAATTTAATGTTCCAGGACTTAATTTGTTTTTTTTACACGAAGGAGGAACAATTATAATTCTTTTTTAGTTTTTCTGATTAGTTTTTGCTTTTCAGCGGTTTCTCGATTTTTGAGTTTTAATTTATCGGGTTGCTTGATGCGTTAGAAATAATATCATGGATCGAGTGAAAATGCATTTGAAAGAGCATAAAATTACCTATCTTATACCACCCGAAATTTTGGATAAGGTGTTTCTTTTCTTTTGTTATACACGGAAACGTCATTTTTCGATTAAATGGTGATTTCTCTGAAATTTATAGTGGAAAATTTCTGAAAATTGAGGTGATTATGATAATGGCAAAGATTATCCTGTAAAAATTTTGAGTCATTTTATTTTTCTATACTTAAGAAAAAAATCATTTTGTAAAAAAAATCAATTTTCGATGGCAACAGTGAACTTCATTTTTTAACCGACTACAAGAAGGATGAGGATCTATATTCGACGATAACTTGAATTAAACGGCATTATTCCTTCTGAAATTTTCCAAAAAGGTAGCTTTTTATTATCTCTTGGCTAAGTTATTTGCCCAGATCATGAGGACTTTACTTTTTGATTTATTTGAGGTTATATTTTTTCCTTTTTCAAAAAATTTTGATTGCTTATTTCTTGCGAATTATGCAGTAATTTTTTTACCAATAAAAGCTCGATTCTTACGTTCTTCGATGAAGATTTAAAATCAAGAAGAATTCTTAAGATTTATCGATTCGTTTTTGTTTTATAAAGTTTTTACATTTTTATGATATTCATTTTTTTTCAATAAATCTTTAATCACTTTTTTCTTGAATATTGTGCGATATTTCTTGACCATTCAAAGCTCTTTTTTTTATTTTTTGATGAAGATTTACAAAAAAAAAAAGATTAAAAGTGCATATTCATGGAGCATTAAATGGCATAGCGCGTTTCTTACACATAAGAATTATACACGTAATTATTGTACACAATTTAGCATTGGTCAAATTATATATAGATATATTTGACCAATGCTAAATTGTGCACAATAATTACGTGTACAAATCTTATGTGTAAGAAACGCACTATGCCCATTAAATTTTGGCGTCAACTTGACCACGTTATATTTTTAGGCCCGCTTTTGCATTTTTCATGTTAAAATAGTTTAACTTCAATATACAATTGAACTGTCATCCATATAATTGAGAAGGTTATCTAAATACAAAGTTTCAAAAAATGTTGAGAATGTATTTATATTTCAATTAAATATATTTGAACGTTTACAAACCATTATTAATGTAAAATATGACCTTATAGGAAGGTCATATGTGTATAGCAGGAGAATAATATATTACAATAATAATAAAAATGAATGTAAACATTGGGATTTCCCCGTAAAATGCGATGTGGTCGAGTCGACGCAACAGATTTGACGCGCCATGAAATTGCACCTTTAGATTCATCGATTCGTTTTTGTTTTATACGGATTTCCAATTATTATGATATTTTTGTAATAAATGAATAAATCAGTTGCACATAAACTCGAACAAAATTACAAAATTACGAAAAAAATTTATTTGTAAAGCAGTATAAATTTATTATACTCATAAATAAAATTTAATCAACAATTATAGTGTTGCAAAATTTATTGTAAATTGAAAAAATGTAACTTAATATGCGAAAACCTAAGTTTGTACACAATTTAAATATTTTTACATAATCTATGCTATACTTTTTGCATAGGTTTAAAAATGTTTTATATTTCGGACCATAAATTGAGTTTAAACATGGTCAAAAATATTAACTTTTGTTCATTTATAGTTGAAAATTTTCTTGAATTTTTTAAAGTAGATTTTGTTTAATTTGTGTGCGTAAAGAACTTTCTAAAAACCTTTATTTTTATCACAAAAATATGTGTTTACTTCAATAAATTGTAAAAACATAACCTTCCCTTATTGTATCTTTATCTACTCCTTGCCATACCCTCGCAAGGAACTAACGTTATACTGCATCCTTCGAACCTACTAAGGTAGCAGACAGCATATCCCTTGAGGGATAGGAATCAGGCATGCTAGTGTAGCTCCAAGTTAGCAAAATTAGTACAAGTTATTCTGAATTATCATCAAGGACGAGTACAAATAGGAAATAAGTTATTCGAATTCTTTGTTATCTGCGATTGTCTAAAGCAAGGAGATGCACTACCACTTCTTCTATTTAATTTATATAACATTATATTAGAATATGTGGTGAAATCTATACAAGTAAGTGAAAAAGGAGCTTTACTAAATGGACTAACTCAATTCTTAGCCTACGCAGACGACCTTGACACAGTAAAAGACAATAAAGAAACTATCACAAAAAATACGGAGTTCCCCATAAAAGTAGAAAAGGAAGTAGGCCTAGAAGTAAGCAAAGTAAAAACTAAATATATGGTAACAAATCATCTAGGAATTCATAATAACGACACAGACCACCGAGTCCTAGACAAGTCTTTCGGGAATGTTAATGAATACAAATAACTTGGAACAATAATAAATAGCAAAAACGAAATCAGAGAGAAATTAAAAAAGAAACCCTAGAAGGAAACGCTATTTTCTACGCCATTAGTAAATTGTTAAAATCGTGATGCTATCAAGAAATGTAAAACTAGCAATATACAAAGCAGTAGTTCAACCGCGACTTCTATACAGATGCGAAGGTAGTTTTTAACAAAATGAGAGCGAGACAGATTTAAAGTACTTGAAAACAGAATTCTTAGAAAAATATTCGGTGCCACACAAAATAGACTAAGCCTAAGATGGAAGCAGCTCTATAACAATGGGGCAGAAGAGAGGTAAACCGGACAGGAAAACACCGTTCGGGAAGTCAAGACTAAGCTGGGAGGATAACGTAAAACAAGACCTAGACAAAATCGAAATAACAAGAAAGAATAGTGCGCTTGTGTCAATGCTGTGATGAGCTTTCGAGCTCCGTAACGTAACGCCAACATATGATAATAATATTAATATGCTAGTATATATAAGTGTGATGAGCCTTCTCTGCCTAAACTCACCTAAACACAGAACACAACACAAGACAAACCTTCTGGACAATTGAGAGTCTTCCGGGACTAACGTGGGAGTGATGACTTCATCTTCCTAACACCATTCAAGAAACAACAATTCAAATACTACTATGATTGCCTATTGGGTACCACAGTCTCGGGAAAAATAGTCCCCAACTCGGACTCCTAAACTGGTACTGCACCGGGTATGCCATAACATCTGGCATGCTTGTGTTGTTGCGATAATGAGGTCCCGAGCTCGACAAAACCAGAATATAATAATAATTATGATCGAGTAATGAGAGATATGCAGTTCAGTTTTCGTAATAAAAACATAATTTATACAACGTTTTAATAACATAAGCTCAGATAAAGTGTTTCGATATTTTGTTATAATTGGCTCATCCTATTACCGCTGAATAACGTTTTACAAATTTCATAATAATTAAATGTATATAAATTAAGTTCAAAAGTTCTAAATAACTTTGCATGGCTTACCAAATGTATAAAGTAATGAAATTTTATATTAATTTCTACAATGAATCCCCATGTAATTATCAATTTATTTATTAAAATCACAAAATTTAAAGCATTCAAGACATTTCATCATTCCAATATCTCGGTTGAATAAATACAATATTTTATTATACAAATTGTATTATAAAATGGTATATTATGCACCTAGGGAGTAGAGTAGGCTATTGACGTCCGCGAGTGAGTTGCCGCCTGATCGAAGCGAGGGTAGCAAACTCGCAGGTGTCAATAGCATTCATTACTCCCGAGTGCGGTATAGGATTTTTTCTCATGTTCCGGCGAAAAGTTATTTGTGCTTAATCCTCGATGTGAAGGTCGATTTGCTCGTCTCTACTTTTACTCGCGACTAGCACCGCCTGCGTAATTTGCGCATGCGCGTGGCAATTTCTAAGTGTGAGATAATATGGCGTTTTATTCCCTGGAAACGGGGAATAAACACAATCGTCACTATAATGACGAAATATGAATAAATTAAGAGGGCAGGCCTGGGTTAAACCTAAGAGAAGAATTTTTTTACTACTCCAGGAGATTTTTTATGTTTAAAAGCAATCATTCTGAAAATATTTGTGCTATATATACTCAGTAATATCTTACGTTTTACCGTTGTAAAGCCTCGACACTTAATCCTACACGTCACAATAAATCAGTATTTTCAATACCATATTTATTAAAGTTACTTGTGTTCCTCATACAATTGCAGGTGACATGATGAACAAAAATTTTTTTTTCGATGGTTATTCGACTTCTTTTGACAAGTAGTACGAAAACAGCAAAGCACTTTTTCATTAATTTTTTTTTATTATTTTTGTTTGAGATCTAACCTATTTTTTGAAAAAAATGTATTCTTCTTTGTTTCTTAAATCGGTTGGGTCTCCGAAAAGAAATAATGAGAAATATTTTAACGAAAAAGTGCTTCACTCTTTTTGTAATACATGTCAAAAGGAGTCGAATAAGCGTCGAAAAAAATATGTTCGTTCATCATGTCACCTGAAATCGTGTGAGGAACACAGCAACTTTAATAAATATGGTATTGAAAATAGTAATTTATTGTGACGTGTAAGATCAAGATTTTGGGTTTTACAACGGTAAAATTTAAGATATTACTAAGTATTTATAGCATAACAGTTTTCAGAATGATTGATGTTAAACATAAAAAGTTTCCTGATCTGGTAAAAAATAATTTTTTTTTGTGTTTAACCCAGACTTGCCCCTTAATACAAGTATTTTAAAAATTTGAATTCTGTCAAGTATACATTGTCCGTTTGATCAGAAATATAAAACAAGCAAGTATGTAGGAATATTTCATTAAACTAGCTATTCATCTATAACTATATAAACGACATATTTATCCGCTAACGCCCAGCGTACCCTGAGAGTCACGCATATTTTAAAGTACACAAATAAAATATAATGATGCAGTAAACACAAGGACATGATTTTGAAATTTACAAATATATTATTTTTTCTTTTTTATAAACGTAAAAAGAAATAATGTATTTTTTCGGAAAATTGAAATGCGTTAGTCTTTGTATAAGTCGTCGATATACTGTTCGATATGAAAAACATATAATTATTTTCTGTAAAATTCAAAATAACCATACTACATCGACAAAACAATATATGGCGAAATGTAATGCGTATGGCAATACTGATATTCCCTTAATAACTAAAAATCACTTTTATAATTCTATCGATTGGTAATTGTTTAAGAACATATAAAGCAACAAAGTACCATATTAGTTATTAAAATTTAATTGAATTAAGTTGCAGTCAGAGATAAAGAATTCACAAATGTGTTTTTCCTTGCACCCACGAACAAGCAGTACCTTTTAAAATACAGGTTTTTTAAATAAAACGGCGCCGCTGCGCGAAAAGTTTTTTTGGTCCCCTCCCCCGCTGTGCCACTTACTCTCGTCCTTTTGCACTTATATTAAATGGTCAACATTATTTTGCCGTTTTCGTGTAGGTCTGTGACGGAGAGCAAAAACCGTACGGAATATAAGCGCACGCCTTGACAAAGCACAACCACTTTCCCAGATGATTCAGACAGCGCGGCGTGACGACGGGTGGTAACGCGGATGTAACAAATTAGATACGATAAGGGAATAAAAATACCGTGAAAGTGCGCGCAGCCGGAGGCGCGCAAATTAAAATAAGTAGTGCGAAATTTTTCGAATTCGCGAAGCTGAAGTTAATGTTACCTTACTTATTCATAAAATTCGCTTGCGTGATTTTAATCTAAGTTGTTAGAATGTGTGTTTCAGACATGTACCATCATTTTCATGCGTCGTAATTTATTAAGTTTATTGAAATTAAATTATCTTCTAAATTATTAATATATTGTTTATAGGTAAAAAAAGTTTTATAAAAAATTTATGAAAGTTTAATAATCGTAATTTTTAACTTGTTAAATATTTTGAAGTAATATATTAATTTTTGGAATGTTTGTACAATGTTCATACGAACATTCGTTTCTTAAAAATGATTTGAACGTCTATCTTTGATAAAATTTAGTTGATTGCTACTAAAAGCAAATTGTAGACGAGGTTTTTAGAGTGTCTCATACACTCTTTGACAAAAAATCTACTATATTTTTTAGACCAACAGAAACATCTACTCTGCGGGCAAATACCCCTCCCAGCATTGGATTACACTGTTAATTCATAAAATATGTAAATGTAATTAGCATTGAAAATTGAAACATTTTTCGTATTTATCCTCCAAGTTTCTCGTAAACTTGTTAAACGGATAAAAAATGTTACGTATTTAGAGTGTTTCATACACTCTTTAATAAAAATCTACTATATTCATTCGAACAACAGAAACAACTACTTCGCGGGCAAATACCCCTCCCAGCATTGAATTAAACTGTTAATTCATAAAATATGTAGATTTAATTTAACATTAAAAACCAAAATATTTTTTATATTTAACCTGCAAATTGAAATTTCTTTTTGGCAATAAAGGGGAAACCATTTTAAAGTAGTATTCTTTTTATCTTGTACGAATAATAACAAAAAGGGAAAAAAGGGGATGAATAGAAAAGAGGAAGGTGGGGGCGGTTGATTGTATAGTAATCGTGAAAATTTATCTTTTGCAAAAGATTACATTTTTAGGCCTTATGTCTATAATATAAATATGATATCTGACGTCGATCAAAAACCTCTGACGTCAATCGACAATACATAGACGAGAACGATTGTAAACAAATCCGTGGAGTCCTCGCGGGTTTATATATAAGTGAACCATCGGCTGATCATGCTAAACAGACAACTGTTCTTCTCCGAACTAAGTACATCTTCAGTTCGCAGTAATCCTCCTCCCCGCTTAATACGGTGGAGCATGATAACATTACCATCGTTTTGTCTAATCCACAACATGTATAAAGCGTCGTTTGATATCTGTAAGTTTTTATAATCTCAAATAACATCCACAAATATGTACATTTGTTTATTTATATTTTAATAAATTTTAGTTTCTGATGATGGTGGCAACGACCACCGAAACGTTAAAGAAAAACACGTTTTAATATTTTTCTTTAAACCTGCCTCGGGAAGATTGATAAATTATTTTCATATATATAATATAAATAATTTATGAATTGTTTGTTAATTTTGTAATTTCTTATAAATTATCAGTAAATATAACATTCGTTTAGGTACACAATTTTCTTCTAAAATTATCAATAAAAATCCACTTACTCAAGCTGTGTGGCTAGTTAATTATTGGAATGTTTGTAGGATGTTAGTACGAACATTCGTTTCTTAAAAATGATTTGAACGTCTATCTTTGATAAAATTTGGATGATTGCTTCTAACAGCAAATTGTAGACGAGGTTTTTAGTGTGTATCATACACTCTTTAAAAAAATTCTACTATATTCATTTGAACAACAGAAACAACTACTCTGCAGGCGAATACCCCTCCCAGCATTGGATTACACTGTTAATTCATAAAATATGGTAAAAAAGTGGAACTGTTTATGTTATTATATATAAATTTTTTATTATATTTTAATTTTATTATTTAATAATGATAATAATAGATATTGTAATTAAAAACGAAATCATACAACTTTAATAATTTAGAAGATACTTATATCCAAAATTAATTCTTTCAACTTAAAATATTATCCGTAAATTGGCTGTCTTATAGTTGCCGGGAAAGCTTAGAAGGTCAAAAAAGCGTACACATTTGCGAAAGAGAGTGGAGGGATTTTATGGGCCTTTTTATTTTTGTTTTGCTGCCGCGCACGGACGTTGAAGCCTTTCTCGACTTTCTATTTCACTACTGATATTCGTTCTGCCCAGTCGTAGAGTGATAGTGCATGTAGCGGGTCGTTCGGCTCGGAAAATCTAAAATTTTACAAGAATCACCTCCCGATTTGACAGTTTGTCTTTCTTTTCAAGTCAAATGTAATAATTTGGTGTTTAATATGATTTTTGTTTGAATTTATCATTCTATTGTAATTATAAATTTTGCAAAAGAAAAATGTGGTGTTTGTATTACATTGTTTCTACAAAACGGTACAGGTATGAAAAAAGTAATAAAATTGTTTTTTTTTCTTTAATATACTGTTAAAATCTTTTTTAATTATTTTTTTTTAAATATATTGCGTCTATAATAGAGACTGCCTGATCATACTGATAAGGCCTACAGGCAGTCTGGAGGCCGAAACGGTTTTAATCTTTACATTTATACTATTAAAGGACCTATATATTTCTTACTTTGAAGAGGTAGACTCTTATCTGTAAGACTGAGCCTTACATATGAATACAGTGAAAAACTAATAATATGATGTAATAGGTTTAGCAGAAACCTACTTTAAAATGGTTTTCCCTTTATTGCTAAAAAGAAATTTCAATTTGCAGGATAAATACAAAAAATGTTTTGGTTTTTAATGTTAAATTAAATCTACATATTTTATGAATTAACAGTTTAATTCAATGCTAGGATGGGTATTTGCCTGCAGATTAGTTGTTTCTGTTGTTCAAATGAATATAGCAGATTTTTTGTTAAAGAGTGTATGAAACACTCTAAAAACCTCGTCTACAATTTGCTGTTAGAACCAATCATCTAAGATATTAATGTTTACTCAAAGTAGAATTCTAATTTTATACATAAATCTATTGCAATATATAATTTAATTAAACCCCATTATGCGTGATTTGTAAGACAAACGAAATAGTCGTATAACACAATAAATCTGAAAAGTATATAATGAGAAAATAGAGGAGAATAAAGGAGGGGGAGGGGGGTGAAGTAAGAAAATTAATGGAGACGACACTTATGAATAATATACATGTCTAAATACATACATATGTGTACGTATGTGTACTTAATTTGTTTGATTTTTAAGACTATTGAAATAATCGTGTAACTCAATAAATCGGAAAAGTATAATAATGAGAAAATAGAGGGGTCAAAAAGAGTGTCAAACAGAATATGAGTAAAAGATAAAATATAATATGAGAGTATGAGATAGTATGAAGAGAAACACAATTATTTCTTACTTCGTACATATTCACATACTGACCGTGCTACACCACGCATCCCACTATCCATGCTTCTTATTATCCACCCACTGTACTATCCGCATACTTTACTATTCACGCATCGCAACTAAAAATTGAGGTTTTTTCTCGAATAGAAAAGAAGTAAAGTGGCGTAATTAATTAACCACTTATCTATATAGAAAATTATTGGATTTCTGATTAAAAGCGTTTGTAACATTTGCAGGTTTGGGGTATGCTACGAGGGTAGTTCAATAAGTCTTTAGAATAAAGTATAAAACAATTTTTTTGGGTAAATTTTTTTTTATTTTTCAACATAATCTCCTTGGAGCTCTATACACTTGGTCAATCGCTTTTTAAGTTTTTTTAATCCTTCAGAAAAGTGCGTTTTCGGAAGTTCCTCAAAATAAGCACTTACAGAGGCAATGACGTCTTCGTTGTCCGTAAAACTCTGTCCACCGAGCCATTTTTTCAAGTTTGGAAATAAGAAAAAGTCACTGGGGGCTAAATCTGGTGAATACGGTGGGTGTTCGACCAATTCGAATTTTAGTTCTTCAATTTTAGCCATTGAAACGAAGCATGTGTGAACTCGGGCGTTGTCGTGATGAAAGAGAATTTTTTTTCTCGCCAAATGTGGTCGTTTTTTTTTAATTTCTTCTTTCAGCTGCTCTAATAATGATGCATAATACTCACCAGTAATTGTTTTACCATTTTCCAAGTAGTCAATAAGTATAATTCCACGTGCATCCCAAAAAACTGTAGCCATAACCTTACCAGCTGACTTTACGGTCTTTGCCTTCTTTGGAGCTGGTTCGCCTGTGGAAATCCACTGTTTGGATTGTTCCTTTGTCTCAGGAGTGTAGTGGTGTATCCATGTTTCATCCACAGTCACAAATCGACGAAAAAATTCCTCAGGATTCCGACTTATGCGCGCCAAAAGAGCCTCAGAGGCGACCACTCTATTGCGTTTATTCTCAGCTGAGAGCAAACGCGGCACCCATCTTGCCGATAGCTTTTTCATGCCTAATTTTTCATGTAGAATTGAAACAACTGCACCTATAGATATTCTTGTGGCCTCAGCTAACTCACGCACTTTTAATCTTCTATCCTTCAACAACATATCGTGGATTTTATTGATGATTTCGGGAGTAGTTGCTTCTACGGGCCTTCCTGAACGTGGTTCGTCACTTATTGATGTACGACCACGCTTAAATTCATTTACCCAGTTATAAACCGTTGCTAAGGCAGGGGCAGATGTGCCATGAACTGAGTCCAATTCATTTTTTATCTCATATGGAGTTAAACCCTTCAAATGAAAATGTTTAATTACCGCTCTGAACTCGTTTTTTTCCATTTTTCTTAACAAGCAATTTTTTTTTTCAATTGGTTATAAAAACACGTAAACTCAGAAGATGTGGACTGTGACTGCACCATATATCTAGTCGGGAGTGGTGCTGACTGAAAACAGATGATTTGGAGCGATTCGCGCGCCATCTGTTGGTCATTCTAAAGACTTATTGAACTACCCTCGTAATTACAAAAGGCTTTTTTAATAGATTCACGGATCACGGATAAGATGATTTTTTATTAAAAATACTTTAGATAATAAATTAAGTGAGAAACTGTTACAAAATTTCATGTGATTTTTCACACTATTTTACAATTGAGAAACAATCAATTTTTTCAGTGAGGACCCTCTCATTCTCATAATCGTTTATTCACATATTTCACTATGAAACTATCATATCATCTTTTCTTTTTAAGCATATTGTTAAATACTTCAGTTAAAACTACATAATATCATTAGCAATCAACTGATTTATATTATAAGTAATCCGTATAAAAATATTTTATACAAAAAATACTAATATCTATTTTTTCTAATTCAGAATGGACGCAGGGATTGCCAAAAATCATTGTATTGCGCGTAGCGTGCCTAACATGTGTATAGTATTATAAATAATTAATGTTACAAATAAAACTAGTTTTAGTTGATTTTAGCTATATCAATAATATTATTTATTACAGTTTTAGTTAACTCTCGCTACGTTTAAAAAATGTATAAAGTCACTGTGAATAATATGTAAGTTTAATGTTAACTTTGTAATGCGTTTTTTTATAGCTCGTGAACTATGTAATAAATAGTTTATTAAATACTGCGATAATTAAGAAAGCGAAATTGTAATGTATTTAAATTTTCAGTGATTCTCAATGTATTATTAATGTATTGTATAATAAGACGATATTTCCGCACTTCTATACAGTGGATAAATATGTATTACTGTAAAATTTGTTACTATCTACGCGTTTAACACTCATACCAACTCATTGTTAATGTTTGTCCGTTTTCAAGTCTTAACTGCATATAACACATTGCAGTTACTTACAGTGCAATTGTTGTATGTAATAAAGACTTGAAATGGATGGCAAAATAGCCACCAAAACGTCGTCGAACTGAATACCGCATCACCAAAAGAAGGTTACTGCCGATGTTAAGTGGAACAATGTCTTTTATAAATTTTTAATTTAAATAAATCACGTCCTGGATATTTTCAAGAAACTTCCTATTTAGATCCACATTGCTTTCGATCCACTACCATGTTACATATGATCAATGATCCCATATCTTTACGATAAATGACACTTTACTGATTCTGAGTGTAACAGACAAATATGGATTTTTAATAATAATAATAATAATAGTAATAATAATTTTTAACTCTTTTTACAAGGGTGTGTAGGAAATGCTATTTAAGGTACACCCGACTGAGTCAGCATAGCCGGGTAGTGCGGGGCTGATTGGGGTTGCATACACCGTGTGTATGATATAGGACAAAAAATAAAATAAACAAAAACGTGAAAAAATTACACGACCGTTACTTCGCCAACCGACCCCCTAAAACCTACCTGCCTTTTGCCTGCACTGATAGGTTCTCTTGCGTTCCGTTTGCGTGTAGGTCGATCGGGATGATTCCCGCAATAATGAGTATTGCGGGTCCTGAGACCATGTGATAGGCGCTGGTGACTCTGAGAGCTCCTATACGCTGAAGAGAGGCTATTCTATTCCGGTATGATTCCTTCTCCATTGCATCAGCCCATATTTCAAAACCGAACAATGAGATGGATGTAATGACTGTCATGAGGAGTCGATGCTTACTCACTTTTGGTCCACTCGTGTTCGCCATGAGACGGTTCAGCTGTGTCGTCTTTTTCGCCGCTTTATTCACTGCATACGATAGGTGTCGAAAGACCCTACGCTTAGTATCTAGTCTGAGTCCCAGATACATAGCCTCGTTTCTTGTCTCTCCGACCGTCTCTCCCACGTTCATGGGAAAAAGCAATCCTTATCCGTTTTCCAATGAAGGGTACGATCTCGGTCTTGGCGGCGGCCAAGTCGAGACTGTATTCCTCCATCTAGTGCAAGATCTTGCAGATCGCTTCATTAACCCATTTCTTCCCAAGCGGCCATTTTATAGTCGATTGGTTTTTTGCCTAAAACCGCCATTTTGAAATTTGCAACGGAAATTTCAAAATTCTGACTTCAGAATCGGAAAGAGCGGACAATTTTACTTCAGAAAAGTGCTATTGGTTATTGTTATTTTTTTTTCGACAATTTTTTAGGACAAAAACCAATTGACTATAAAATGGCCGCTTGCGAATAAATGGGTTAAGAAGATTGAGATTGAGCTTGTTTAAAGTTCCGTGCAATGATGACTAAGGCAACATCATCGGCGTACGCTTTCATGTATACCCCTTCAGGCAGTCCGAGTTCCAGAACTCCAGGCCAAAGATCGACCCCTGTGCCACGCCTGCGCTGAGAAATTTCTCTCTTTGGCCATCTTCTGTTTCATAGCGCAGGATACGATCCTTCAGGTAGCTTCATATCACCCACATGAGGTACTCCGATACTCTGAACTGACTAACGCGCTTAAGAAGTCTGGCCATCTGGCCGAGTTGAAAGCGTGCTTAACGTCCAGCGTAACAAAAAGTGCGACGATCCTGGTGGAATGATTTCCGGTCCACGCCTTCCATCCCAGCCGTACGACTTCTCGTATAGCGTCCACCGTGGATGGCTGTTTCCTGAAGCCGTACTGGTTGTCAGCTAAATCGCCGGCAGCGCGCACAGCCTCCCTGTATCCGTGGTTTTAGCAACCTCTCATGGAGCTTCCCTGCGTTGTCCAACATGCACAGAGGCCTGTTAGACGACGGAAGCCGGGGATTCCCTCCCGTTCCTTTGCTGATCAGCACGAGACACGCAACTTTCCAGAGGGTGCCAAAGACACCCGACTTCAGACACGTGTTGTACATGTTCAGCAATAGAGACGGTGCTTTTACGGCGATGATCTTCAGTATTTCGGCTGGTATCCCGTCCGGTCCAGGTGCATTTCCGCTCCGCATCATTTTGGCGGCAATCTGCAGCTCCACGATGGAGAAATGCGGGATATCTTGCCTTGGCGGAAATGTTTGGAACAGAGTGTCCACGATTCGAGCCACTGTGTTCTCGTCGAAAGGGCAATTTAGGAGCGCGCAGAGTTTCTTGGTCACAATCTTATAGCCCAAGCCCCACACGTCCCGATTGACTTCCTTGGTCAGGTCTTTCCAGCCCTGCGCCTTGTTCCGGTTGATCTCTCGTCGAAGCCGTTTGCGCGCTGCGTTCTTCAGCGTCGACATCAGTGTTGCCTCCGGACTGTGTCGTGATCTTTGCGCTCTTCTTCTAAGGCGTTGCGCTTCCGCTCTCAGTTCCGCGATTTCGTCTGACCACCAGTAGCTGGGCGTCTTCCATTCTGCGATCCCTTGCGCGGCATGAATACGTCGCAGGCTCGGTGAATGAAAGCCATAGTCTCCCTCACGAAAGCCTCTGCTCCGTCCCTGTCTTCGGTGGCGTTCATCATCGGTAAGATCCGCTGTTATTCTAGCAGTACCTCGACTAGTTTGTCGGTATTCCACTTGGCCAGATTCCATTGGGATAGCTTTCTTGCTGCTCGTTTCTGCGATTGGAATTTATCCCGGAACTGAAACGTGATCTACTGATGTTAGCTTCCGTTGGAATCCTTCATTACTTTTAATAAATCCTGGCCTCCTGAATGTCGGTGTGTTCCCAACGTTGCGAACAAACAGGCTGAGTCTGGATATCAACGCAATGATGGACCCTCCTCTTCTGTCCGTCTGCGGCATAACCCACTCCAATGCTCATTTCGTGCATTGAAGTCGCCGGCGACCACGATTTCACCTTGCATCCCACAGATCGCATTGTCCAGACTCCGCCTGAATTGCTCTAGGTGAACGTTCGGGGTAAAGTAGCAGCTCATATACGTTACGTCTCTGCTTCTCACCCAGTCGAAGCAACTCCCTGCTATATGGTCCTCCACTCTGATGGTTTGTGGTTCCACGTAAATCGCTGCGGCTCTAAGTGTGACTGGGTACCACGTAGGTGTATCCCAGTCACAGTAATGCTCAGTGATTACTGACTTCCACGTATGTTTTAGGTATCAGGATCTTTACGGTCCCCGTCGTACCCAGTGCCCTCCTGATGGAATCTCCGATAGTCGCCAGTTCCTGGTCATTACTTTTCGTGCCCAACTCTACCAAGACATCACCAGCACTGGTTTTTCTGATACATTTAATATCATTCGGTGGGCACTTTAGTGGGATCTTCCCGCGGACATTCGATAGAACGTCTGCGTAAGAAGTTCCCTGATCAGGTCGGATTAGGATAGCCTTAGATCTCTTCTTAGGCGTCCTCCTCCTCCCCTTCTTCTTTGGAGATTTATCAAAAGGATCTCTGTTCTTGTTCGCCGATGTCCTGGCTGTCGGACGCGTCTGTTATTGCGGCTGCTGCTTCAGTTGTTGTCGCAACTGCTGCTACTCTTGCTGTTTGTACTGTAGCTGTTGTTCGGTCTGCCGCGCAGGTTATTTGTTCTGCTGTTTAGGTTTTTTAGCTGCAGCTATCTCGTTCGTCGATCTAACCGTTACAAAACTGTCAGTCTCCGAGGGCCCGTTGGCCCTAGCATTCTTGTCTGCTTAGTTTCTGACTCAGCGTTGTCAGAGTCCCCGGCTTGCGGTCGCGTCCTCTCATTTTGAGGCCGTTGCTTGAGGTAACCGCAGCTCCCAGAGGATCTGCCACGCTATGTGACTCATCGTTGGGGAGCAGCTTAGCCTTTCATGCGTCGAAAATTTCGACGATGATGGGCAGGGTATTTTTGATGTCTCTATTGACACCAGGCTGCCTTTTTAGTCCTTCTGCCATTGTGCTAAGGAGGCTGTCTATCCTTTTTACAAACTCCTCATTAGTTTGCTCCACTACCACCCTTGCTTCCCCGCAGGTTTGAAAGTTACCTGCCTTCTCGCTCTTCTCATTGTTGTGTTGGGACATTTTACTTTCTTGATTATTTACCGGCGCATCGTGCATAGGGGGGGGGGGGGGGGCGAAACAGCTAGGTACGGGTGCATCCACTGATACTTTGATCCTACCCCAGATCCCTGATGCCCAGTCTTCGTTTTCCCGGTCTCGGAATACACGGATGGACCAGGGCTCGCCCGGATCAACAGAGGTTCCGAACCCCTGTCCAATACGCACTTCCTGATCAGGGTCCGAAGCGGCCGACATCTGAACTCGCGCCGAAACTAACCGCCTTGGCAGAGCTAGGCTTAGATCAGCCCTTCTCCCATGCCGATGGGAACAACCGATAGATGTCCGGGCACTCCCAGCGTGTCTCAGCGCGAGAACAATCGGGTCGAGCAGTTTTCTGTGCATCTGCAGGACAACTAGCCGTACCGCCCGAGAAGAGATGTTTAAGTATTTTGTTCATTGAAGTGCGTGTGGTAAGTCAGCGTAATACATATAAGAGTAAATGTTTGTGGAGTGTGGACCATTATCCGCGGCTGCTTATTCAATTTATTCATAGCTAACGAGTTATAGAGGTCATCAATCCGCAACCGGGGGACGCGTCTGCTCTCCTGGCCAAGGCGCCCCCTGCGTTCGCTTACGTGGTGCTATCACAATAACATTAAAAAAAGCAATAACAATAACAATAATAGCAATAGCACTAGCAATAGCAATAGCAATAGCAATAACACTAGCAATAACAATAACAATAACAATAACAATAACAATAACAATAACAATAACAATAACAATAACAATAACAATAACAATAACAATAACAATAACAATAACAATAACAATAACAATAACAATAACAATAACAATAAAAATAACAATAACAATAACAATAACAATAACAATAATCACAGTTCAGATTGACCCCTACAACGTTATTCACACGATGTTGACAAGCCACGGTGCGGCTGAACTAGTTTTAAATAAATAGTGAAACAAAATGGAATTTTTGTATAGATTATTGTAGTATGGCAATCTATAAACACTTTAAGATCAAAATCAAAATCATCGGTCGGGCCTTTTTGTAAAAAATGGATTTATATGTTAACCCATTAACGCCAAGACACCTGTGGATACTCGAATATTGTGAACGCTAAAACAGAGATTTTGTGGTGGAAACATGTATTGTATGGGTAAAATTATACTTTTTTTTCCATTTCCGACATTATTTTTCTTGACGACCTCAAATAAAGTTAGTATTGAGAGTGGAAATGGGGTGAAATTGGAAAATATTTTTCTGACATTATTCAGTGGTTTCTTGAAGGCAAACACATTATTTTCCGGATAAAAATTGTATTTTTGTGCGAAAATTGTATGAAAGTGGTTCATTACCGGCCTTGGATAGGACACAAAACTCTCAAGCGGAATGTGGGTATTCTCCGCCCTAGGATGGTAACGTAACGCACTTTCTGCTCGCTTCGTATATGCACGAAAAATCACCCTTTCTGTGCAGGTAGGGAAAAAAATAGTGTGTGCATCATGGGTAGAAGGCAATTAACACACTCCTGCTGTTTGCAATCATTGCCTCGGCACCCTTCGATATCCCTCGGCTCGCCTTCTGCTCCTCTCGGACTTTTAGGATGGCCTCGATTCGGTTGCCCTTGCTACACAATATATTATTTTGTAACGAATATGATGACCATACATATCTCGACGATTATTTCTTGATCACAACGCCTTTGTAATTTAAGGGTTGAGGATTTTATGCAACTTATAAAAATTACATACTTTCCATTTTTTATAGTTATCTTACTTTTACAACCCCTTCAAGGAGCTTGTGACGTGCGATAGAAAGGGTGGCTTTTGAATAAATGGAAACATCTAGGGTCATAGATTCATTAATTTTCTCCGGGATATAATATAATCGTTGGAAGAAATAGTCTTCGCCTCTAAGAAAACACGCAATTGTATCAGAAAAATGTTTTCCAATTCCACTGCATTTCCACCGTCTATACTCTCTGTATTTAAGGTGTTAGATAGAAAATAATGTCAGAAGTGGAAAAAACACCCAATTTTAGCCCTAGAAAACATGTTTTCATCACAAAAACTTATTAACTTTAATCATGTCTTTTAAATAATTTTTGAATCATTTAAACCTGATAAATACAAAAAACAATTTTTTTCAATAAAGGCCCGACGAATGATTTTGATTTTGATCTTAAAATGTTTATTGAGTGCCGCGTGATGCAGGAAGAAGTGGAATGTGGTAGCAGGTTTTTTAGAAAGGGTCCTCCGCGCGAAAAAAGACAAAGGATGCCTGTATTAGACTAATGAAACCGGCGATGACATACAAAGACTAATCCCTTGAAGAAAGACGGGCGAAGTTAAGACAGGCGACCCCCCTCCGCCCCTCAAATAATCCAAAAGCGGTTTCGAAGAGGAGGTATTCATGGGGAGGCTGTTCGGATGTTTTTAGTGACTAGGACCTTGCGGCGAGTGCATCTTTGTGGACTGTTGGATGGAAACGGAGTCTCACACTACCATCGAGAAAAAGGGAGTATCCGTTGTATCCATAATGGATTTTAACCGAACTAAAAATAATAGTAATAATAATAATAATAATTAAACAACTTTACAACATCCACGTAAAGATTCTCGCTATAACATCATTAGTATTTTAAAATATTCCAATTAGTAAACCTGTGACCATAATAATTATTCCCAAAGAATTAATTAATTTATTAAAATATTATCTATTCAAATCATATTCCACTGTTCCACAAATGAATGTTTAATACGGAGCTCTCGTTCTTCCAAAATTTTTAAATAATAAATGAATTATACGAATTTCGAATCGTCAAAACTACATATTTTCTACCCTCGTCATGAATATTGATTACTCGCCGCGACCATCGAAGTGCCCGAATCTGTGTGAATCGATTTGGTCCTGATATCTAATTAAATAATCGCGGAAAACGTGTGCGCCCCTGTATTTCCACTAACTTCTCCCTCCCTCCCCCTACCCTCTTTCTCTCTCTCTCTCTCTCTCTCTCTCTCTCTCTCTCTCTCTCTTTCTCTCTCTCTTCCTTCTCTTTCTCCCTCTCCCGCCGAAAACGAAATTATTGGAATTCTGAATAAGGCAAACAATTCAAGCGATAAATCAGAACTCGCACGCAGATTACTAGCCATGGGTTATTAACACTAGTCGAGACAGAATTTCCATTGTGTCTGCGAAAATAATTATGGATAAGCATTGCGTACCGGTTCATTAGTTAGCGTTTTGCATTATAAATACACGGCGTGCGGGGAAAATTGCCGTCGCCGAGTCATTTGACATTATATTTTATCAAAGTGATATTATGCGCCCGTAATATCTTTCTCAGATTTGTGTACAATTAGCTTCCGAAACTTTAATAACTAGATTCATTTTAAATGTATTATGTTTCGATCATATAAATATTTTGTAAACTATAATTCTAATTCATAGTTATTTTTATTATAAAATTATATTTAGTAAACTAGAAAAGACGTTCATCTTTTTACTTAACCATTAGACCACCACATTTAACCAGATGAATACAACATTTTTCTTTACTCATTATAGTGTTAGATATAACTTAACTAAAATAAAGCCCGATTATGACAACGTTTCCCTCTATAGATTATCTAAACTGTAATGTTACATTTCATAATATTGGTGATGAAAGGTCGAATTTTAAAAGTTTCATGTTAAATAAAAAACGAATTGAAAAAACGAAAAACTTATTTTAATGAACTTCATTTACATAATATACATGTACACTAAAATAAAATCATCACATATTTTCTAATTTATTACAATTTTTCATTAACTATTCCTATTTTTCTAGACAAATTTAAATTTTTGCGACTAAAATATAAAAGTCTCCGACACATGGTAGAGAAAAATAAAATTGAACTTAATTATAATAATAAGATATATCCCTGGTAGAAATCTTATCGTGGCGGCCACATTCGCTATAACGGCCTTTATAGGCAAACTAGATAGTACAAGAGTGTACAAAACTCGATAAATCCACACAGATCTATATAGTTTTCTCAATAATAATATGTACCTATAAAATCTGTGAGGTTATATATTATTTATTGAACAGAAGTTTTATTGTAAAAATTAATGTTAAATAAAGTTTAACATGCAAGTTTTCAATTATAATAATAAGATCTACAGTTATATCCATACTATTTACATATAAAAGTAGTCAGAATGCATATCTAACCTAAGAAATGAAAATTTAGAAACAATGTTCCTTGCATATGAAAAACAGTGATCATAAAATAATGTTATTGATTGATGTAGTTGTTTCTTGAAAAGTAATGTATAAATAATAATAATATCATATGTACAAATATGTACTTTATGAGATGCTTTATTTAAAAACTAGAATTTTAATTTCAGAACTACAAATAATTTTGTATCCATCTGCGAGTTTTTATAATACATAAACTGCTCATCCGTGACAACATTTTCAAAGACAAACACATTAGTCGAACACATGTAGACGATAATTTTCTTTATAAGTAACAAATTACTACGTATTAACTGGCCATAGATGTCAAATGAAAGTATTTGATTATAAATTAATCACAGTAGGAAATACAAAAATAGAACATATGTATATAATAACTCAAATACATTATTTCTTTATAAAAATAGAAAATTATTCAGTTGATAATAAATGTGTGTGAAAATAGTTTTCCGTACATAAACCAGACAGGTTTGGAAACCAAGCCTGTATTTGGATGGAACATAATCAAATGTAAGGAAAATAATTTTACATAAACAAAATAAATATATGCACTAATACTTCATATACTTAGTTATTTGGATATTCAGATTATTTTCTTATTTTAATTGTTTAATATATATGTGTAACATAATATTGTTATTGAGTTAAATACAAAAACTTGATGTATCTAAAATTAGATAACCTTACACTTTAGAGGTTATTTACAATTATTTACATTGGTAATAGGTGAACAATAACAAGTAAATACCTTTAAATCAAAATAATACATAATAAGCATAATAGATTATGCTTCTGTTTCTTAAAACATAACCTTTAAGTGGTTGTTATTGTCATAATTTTGCTTATCTAGTTTTATCGGGGCAAATAATATGGGAAACTAGAAGGGTCGACCGTTACACGCCTTTATAGTAACTATCTAGTTTGCCTACATAGATCTACACAGTGCGAGATTATTCTACATAGATCTATAAAGTGGACGGGATAAATTTCTACCCGGGATACTGCGATACTTGCGATTAGTTTGTAATGTTTTTATTTATACAGTATTACATTTTATTATACATATTATTTATTGCTTTTTGCTGCAGTATTAATATTTAATATATTTTGTGCTATAAGTTTATATTTATTTGAAATCATTTCTCTTAAAATGTGAAAGAAAAAGCGAATCGGAATTATTTAAAACATAACCTTAATCTTGGCTTCTGTACAAATGTTTCGTTATAGTCATAGGGCCAGACCTGGATTTCGTGGCCAACTGAAGTCTCCAACTAGAAACACTATTTCTTTATGTATTTTGTCCTCCTGAATCCGAATAACGAGGGTAGAATGCTAAAAAATAGTCCAGTTAAGGGAAGAAGCTACAGAAAAACCCAAAATCTGTTAATTATTCACAAATATATTTTTCTTTTTTGTACATTTTAATACGTAAAAAGAACATATTTGAAGAAAGGACATTATTTTAATTATCGTTTTGCGCAACTGGCGTTTATGTATTCTTTTAATTAAATCTTAAAAATCTATGTTGCAATAATATTTTATTTTTGGTTCTAAAAAAATCTATAGCTAACTTAAGTTTTTAATTTTTCAATTCCACAAAAATCATGTATTTTATTATTAATATTGCCAATAAAAAATATGTATTTAAACTTTTATCAATAGATCTCAACATAACTTTATAAAAAATGTATTTAAAAAGTAGATAATATTAACTTCTTTTCACACTACTTTAACCTTTATTTTCTGGAAGTTTGAAAAATATCCAGGGTCATGGGTTACGCAAGGAACTTTTTGAAGTGAGAAATGTAAGTTTCGAGTAAGACGCGTTTGAAGTTTTAATTTGGCATGCTACGCAATGTAAATTTATTCACTCAATAGACTATAACTTTGGTATAACAGAGTTGTGACATCCAGCAGGTCTCACAATGTTCATAAAAATATTAACATATAATATATGTAATACATTTTTTTCGATATTCTGATAAAAAATCAGTGGTGTTCCCCCTTAATTGTTAATTAACAATTTTTGTAAACAATACAAATTTTTTTTTCATTTCGGAAAAAATTTATTGGATTCTTTAGTGTATTCTAAGAAGAAAAGGTTGGTACAAGCTTTTCTGTAGGGCCCACGAATTTCGGGGAAAAAAACGTTGAAGCTTCGAAAATGCGATTTTTGCAATTTTCAATTATTTATTGCAACAAGGCAGTTGAATATTTTTTAATAATCAGGAGCTTACATTACATTACTCCTTGAATCATATATTATCAGTTAGTAATGAGTATTTGTAATCATTTTGACGATATGAATGTGTTTTAGACATCGAATGTCATGAATTTTGCAACGCCCGCACCAGGCGCAGGGCTGATAGCACACGTACACGCGCTGCAAAACGCCCGACATTCGACGTCTAAAACACATCGATATCGTCAAAAGGATTACAAATACCCATGACAAACTGGTAATATATGGTTCAAGGAATAATTTAAGCCCCTGATTGTTAAAAAATATTCAATTGTCTTGCCGTAATAAACAATTGACAATAGCAAAAATTTCATTTTTCGCAACCTTAACGAATTTTTATTCGAAATCCATGCGTTCTACAGAAAAACTTGTAATAATCTTTTCTTTTTAAAATAATCTAAAGAATCCAAGAAAGAATTCCAAAATGATAAAAAATATTTTGCGTTTGTTTATAAAAATTATTAATTAACTGGACCATTTTTTAGCAACCTACCCTCGTTAGTCAGATTCAGGAGGCTAAAATACATAAAGAAAAAGTGCTTCTAGTTGGAGACCCCAGTTGGCCATAAAATCCAGGTCTGGCTCTAGGACTATTATTAGGTATCATCACAAGTATTAGATGGACCGAAAGGCCAAAAAATACTTTTCTCAACGCGTGCATTAGAAAGGCCCTTTTCCATGCTTGGAAAGCGATGGAAAATTGGGCATAAAATTCCGAGCGTCTTTGCTTGAGTAGCAGGTAATGTACATTCCCTCCCGCTACGACGGGAAAAGTGTTGAGAAATAGTATATTATGCAACCAGGGGGAAAAACTGGCTTTTTCTAGTCATCATCCAAGTATGAAAAAGCCCTTTCCATCCGTGCTATACACTTCTTCAACTCATCATCCTAGTCTAAAAAAGCACTTTCCACCCTTGTTACATACCGTATTTCTTTTAAGAAGTGTGTGAATAGGGCTTTTTTCATGCCTGCAAAGGAAATGGGGAAATGGGCATTTCGAGTCGTCCACCAGACCTACGAAATAAAAAGAATGAATTTTTAAAAAATTTAAATTTATATAAAAAGAATGAATTTTTTAAAAATTTGAATTTATTTAAAACTTTTAAATTTTTTAAAAAATTTTGATTATTTTTTTAAATTTTTAATTTTTTTTTAAATTTTTAATTTTTTTTTAAATTGTTAATTTTTTTCAATATTTTGAATTTTTTCCAATATTTAAAATTTATTCCAATATTTAAAATTTATAATTTTTAATTTTTTTTAAAATTTTGCTTTAAAATTTTGGAAAATATAAAATTATGACTCTATTTTCAGAAATTTTCAGGAGAGGGAGGGAATGTACATTCCCTCACGGTGCAGCAGGAGGAAATCATTCCCCCCCACTCCGGTAAAGACGCTCGGAATGCCGAGTATTCCCTTCGTTTTGCCACCATTCTCTCCCGCTCCTAACAATCTCTGAAAATAGTGTAATAATTCTATATTTTCCAAAATTTGAACGCAAAATTTTGAAAAAAATCCAAAATATTGGCAAAAATTCAAAGTTTTGGCAAAAATTCAAAGTTTTGACAAAAATTCAAAGTTTTGGCAAAAATTCAAAGTTTTGGCAAAAATTCAAAGTTTTTGCAAAAATTCAAAGTTCTGGCAAAAATTTAAAGTTTTGGCAAAAATTCAAAGTTTTGGCAAAAATTCAAAGTTTTGAAAAAAATCCAAAATATTGGCAAAAATTCAAAGTTTTGGCAAAAATTCAAAGTTTTGACAAAAATTCAAAGTTTTGGCAAAAATTCAAAGTTTTGGCAAAAATTCAAAGTTTTTGCAAAAATTCAAAGTTCTGGCAAAAATTTAAAGTTTTGGCAAAAATTCAAAGTTTTGGCAAAAATTCAAAGTTTTGGCAAAAATTCAAAGTTTTGGCAAAAATTCAAAGTTTTGGCAAAAATTCAAAGTTTTTGCAAAAATTCAAAGTTCTGGCAAAAATTCAAAGTTTTGGCAAAAATTCAAAGTTTTGGCAAAAATGCAAAGTTTTGGCAAAAATTCAAAATTTTGGAATAATTTTGGAAAAAATTTAAAATTTTGAAAAAAGTTTAATATTTTGATAAAAATTTTAAATGTTGGAAGAAATTCAAAATTTTGGAAGAAATTCAAAATTTTGGAAGAAATTCAAAATTTTGGAAGAAATTCAAATTTTTGGATGAAATTCAAAATTTTGGAAGAAATTCAAAATTTTGGAAGAAATTCAAAATTTTGAAAGAAATTTAAAATTTTGGAAGAAATTCAATATCGTGGAAAAAATTCAAAATTTTGAAAAAATTTTTTTTTTTATTTCGTACGTCTGGTGGTCGACTCGTAATGCCCATTTTCCCATTCCCTTTGCATGAATGAAAAAAGCACTATTCATACACTTATTAAATAAAATATGATGTGTATTACGGGTGAAAAGGGCTTTTTCAGACTCGGATGATGACCCCTCGTGTTCTTCCACTTGTGGTAAATCGTTATCCTCACTTAGAACATGACTTACTAGTTAACCTTATTAGACAAATAATAATTATACAATCAATGTTGTTATCTTATGATTCGTTCATCGAAACGTAATTATTTTTATAAATAAATCATTATTTTCGTCAGCATAACAAGAACGACAAATAAGTCGTCGAAATATCACTTAACAACATTATGCGTTCTCATTACGTAGATGTATTCATCAATATCATTCTATACAATTATTGTTATAAAACAGAAACGAATAAATAAACCTTTAACTTTTTTCTAAATTCGTATCTTCATAAAAAACAAATAAAAATTCGTTTTAAAAAATGTCCGCGACATTATCGACAGATTAGAAATCACATTAAATAAAAATATAACCTCAAATATCTTGAAAGATAAAAGACCCCATAGGCTGTGCAAAGAGCTCAGCCAAGAGATGGCGAACCACCTAGTTCAGCTTAAAGGCTATAGGCAAGGCTAGACTGGTATATAACAAAAAACGGAAGATAGTTTATAAAAAAATTTGTGACAAAAAGATGGATAATACATTACGCTATTTTAAATGCATAATACAATAATACAATAATATTACGCTATTTTAAATGCATTTACACTGAAGCGATCATATTATTTGTAGCATACCAAAACAATTTTCCTCATCGATTTCAGAATATCGTTCAATAGAAACACTGTTATAAAACAAAAAACCGCTGCCAATTAATTGGCACTTAGCTTTCTCAAACTTAATTAATTGTTCTAATATAAAATTGTTTATTCTAATTAATTAGTTTTAAATTGCTATATATTTTTCAATTAGAATCTCAAAAAATGTGAACTTATTTATCATTGATTACAAGTCCAACCTCGGATTCGTAGTCAGCTACCCCCAAAACTCCCTAGTAATAATTTTTAGCCAATTTCTTCAAATTTTTATCAATCCGATCCGCTATCTTGAATCCGCCATTTTGAATTTTGCAAATCTGACTTCGGATTCGTAATCAGCGACCCTGAAAGCCGTTATACCATTCCCTCCAAATATATTTATCTTCGAAAAAAGTCAAGCAGTCGAGATCTCGATTCCCGGTGAAAATTGTCGAGAATTTTTTCTTTTCGTCGTGAAAAAATCGCAGACTACACATTGTGTTTTAATGCAGGACGCATGCGCCCTTATAGACTTCTCAAAAGTGTCTGAGACGCTAGTAAGCAGGTGATGGATTTCTCTCGACTAACATCACACAACACAACAAACAAGTAAATAAAATATAAATGTAAAATACAAAATCACATGTGCATTGTGACATATCTGAGTCCCAAAAAAGAGGGAACATGACCATTAAATACGAAGAAAGAGAAGAAGAATTAAACAATCATACTATTTCTAAAATACAAAAATTATTTACCTGATCGATTTCAGAATATCATAACCCGGGTAAAAATGGATTTTAGACAAGTTCATGAATTATCATGAATCCCCATGAATGTTCGTGCATGATCATGCAAGATTTCGCTCAAAATTTTTTAGATTTTCACATGTTCATACATTCTCGTGCATTATTATGCCCGTATGACCGGGGATGCATACGCATAATCATAGATATTCATGCGTGTTTATGAAAGTTCATTAATAACTAAGTATGCTCGTGCATAATTGTTCATAATTTTGTACAAGAATGAATGTTTATGTTTTCTGAATTAGTAATTTTGAAATTTTTTAAGAATGCATGTACATAAATAATAATTCTGTGCCATACGAGTCTACGCGTACTGAGGCACTTTTATACACTTTCATGCACGTTTACGCGTACACATACGTGTTCAAGAATTCATAATAAATATTTGGATTTCTCGTTCAATTG
The DNA here is from genome assembly GCA_949152435.1 of Gastracanthus pulcherrimus. Lineage (NCBI taxonomy): Eukaryota > Metazoa > Arthropoda > Insecta > Hymenoptera > Pteromalidae > Gastracanthus > Gastracanthus pulcherrimus. The sequence goes on from OX424576.1 coordinate 134,356,063, forward strand.
AGTTTTTCACATCAACATGCATGGAAATATACGTTGTGCACGTACATATACTTACCCACATGTGTAGGCACGTTTATGTACGCTCATGCATGTTCATGCTAATTTAAAATATAGCTAAATGCAGAAAAACGTAATTATAAAGACTTAAGCACACGCAGACATCATATGTATTCAATTTGAGTTCTTACTGCTTTATTTAGTATTTACGTGGACTTAGAATTTTTTCTAGTTTGAATCGAACATACGCTACTACATATAAGCTCCAAATAATATTTTCAAGAATTTATTTTCATACAAGAATTTATTTTTACATATCAGTCTTTTTATACATAAAAGTAGAGATATTGAATGAATAGACAACAAATTTTTAATTTCATTTTTCAATGATTAAGTCTGTGACTGACCGCCTGGAGTGAGCCTAGTAAGTATAACTATAATTTTAGTCCGTACTCATTGTAAAATTTAGATTAGATTAACATCATCTAAGTTATAAGATTTGAACATTTGTTACAACTTACACATTTATTTATTATACAATGTAAGAATGAAGTGAGAGCAAGAGCGAATAGAGAACAGCAGCCTTTAAGACAAGCTATTCGGTGCGCTTGGATAACAGCAGTAGGAGCTAAGGAGATTATAAGACAATCCGGATAACCCTGCAAAAGTTGCCGCGCACGAAATACTCGAGACGTTGAGCCTTTGCACACATGACCAAGCAATCATGCGCTCGATGAAAGACAGGATGATATCCTCGTGACTAACGACAGGTGTCGATAGACTTAGTTATACGTTGCGCTATGATGACGTGTCCCTAGAGCAAAGTTAACTGAACCCCTGCTCTTGAGATTCTCCTCACTTAAGTACGAGTACTAAAACGCTTTGACCCGAGAGCTAAACACTAATATAGCGATAAGTCGTTTTGTAACATTTTGTAATTGGTACGTTATTTCTATATTTATTATAATCAAATAATTTTTTGGCATCTTCTAGCAAAGTAGCGAATTGCCAATAATGAATTCTACGAATAGAAGATAAATATATTATTGGTCTATTTATTACATTCAATAATAATTACTGGTTATTTTTATAATTATTCGGTCACGCTCAGTTTCTAATATTTATAACTTTGAGATTGAATGCATTAATCTAGAGATATTTTGTACGTGACTAGCTTCGTCTGTAAAGTAGCGCCTGTCTGTTTGATCGCGGCTTAGCTGAGTCTGTCTACTCTTAGGACGAATCTACTCTTTTGTATTACATTAGTAGACTGAGCTGTGAATGCAAATTACTCCGGATACTTGGGCTGAAATTACAACAGCAGAAAAGCAGGATTCTAAAATCTTTATAACTCATTTATTTAATAAAAAGGTATATACAAGATATCACGTATCTTAAAAATAGTTTGAGTGTATATTGTATTAACTTCAAATGATTAATATAAATGTTAGTGAGATTAATCCAATTATAAAATCATATTAATCATTTTTCAGGGTTTACGCTAATTTATTGTTAATGACTAACTAATTAACTTATTATTTTAAATTCATATTATTTAGTTTGTAATTAATACGGCTAAAAGTTTAATTACTACAAATTCGATATTAGAATTCATGAAACGTGAAACAGTTATTCCATTACTCACATTTATGAAAAATAATTTATATGGAATATGAGGTCTTTTGTAGTTTAAAAGGGACATCATTTCATAATTTTCGATAATTGCGAAACAATTGTTACATTAAAACGTTTGTGAATTAAAAATGAAGAATAGTTTTCTCAACGTCCGAAGTATATAACAATTTTGGTTTTTATACTATATAGGACCCGGTTCCCAACCATTTTCTTACATTAACTGTTACTTCTAACTTATTTTATACAAATTTGTTTCAAGACTTAAGGCGGTTCTTTCATGAGAATCGAGCTTAAAAAAAATTTATATAATGATTTGTTTACGTGTTACAATATTAGAAACGTTATAGTATAAAACAAGGGTACTTTAAGTCAACTAAAATTTTTTTCGTGAAAATTTCTATATTGTATCTTTTCTGCTCCGGATCGAATCCGGTTGTTCACATATTTTTGCGCTGCTTACTTCGTCTCTCTTTTTCGTACGTTACAATATCCATGCGATGGAGCGATTCGAGAGCTCTGCGAACGGATTGTAGAGATCTAGATGTTTCCCTGCTCTCACGTTATTAGCATCAAAATCTAGCCCATTTCGCGCACAGAGATACTAAGAAACAAGTAGCACTAATGCATTTCTGAATTATGTATTATGCAATTACCTGACAAAGCTTTAGGTAGAAATGGAAAATTTAAGTAGCTATTGTTTCCTCAAAGAGGAACCTTTGTGATAGTCAAGAAAAAGTTTTTCTAAAAACATGTTAGAAACATGTTTTGAGACATAAGGAATCAAAATACACTATTTTTAGAAAATGTCCGTATAGATGTGTGAGTATGTGTGTGTGTGTGTGTGCGTGCGTGCGTGCGTGCGTGTGTGTGTGTGCGTGGGCGGGGGTGTATGCATCGATATCTCGCGTAATCCACGGTAAAATTTAATGTATCAGGACAGATTTTGTTTGTTTTTTATACAAAGGGGGCATTACAATAAATTTTTTAATTTTTGGATTAGTTTTTGTTGTTTAGCAGTTTTTCGATATTTTGGTTTTAGTTTTTCGAATTTTTCATACGTTAGAAATAATATCATCGACTCAGTGAAAATGTATTTGAAAGAGCATATAATCTCCTATCTTTTACCACCCAAAATTTTGGATAAGATATTTCCTTTCTTTTGATATACACGGAAACGTTATTTTCTGTTTAAACGATGATTTCACTCAAATGTATATTAAAAATTTTATAAAAAGAATTGACGTGAGTAGCATTATGGAGAAGATTATTCTGTAACATTTTTGAGTCACTTTATTTTTTTATACTTGAGAAAAAAATCATTTTGTAAAAAGAATCGATTTTCTATGGCAAACGATAACTTGAGTAATACGGCATTATTCCTTCTGAAAAATTCCAAATAGGTAGCTTTTTACTATCACTTGTCTAAGTTCTTTGTCCAGATTATGAGGAATTTTATTTTTTAAGATATTCGAGGTTATATTTTCTATTTCAAAAAATTTGATTGCTTATTTCTTGGGTATCACACGGTAAATTTTAACCAATGAACACTTATTTTTTCGTATTTTGATCAATAAATGAAATAAAAAAAAAATTCAAGATTCATCGAATCGCTTTTGTTTTATAACGTTATTGCATATTTTATGATATTTTATTTATCAAAAAATTTTTGATTCCTGATTCCTTGCGTATTACGCGATAATTTTTTACGTTTTCCAACAAAGATTTAAAACAAGAAGAATTTTAAAGATTTATCGATTTGTCTTTGTTTTTTGCTTTTTTTGACTATTATGCGGTATTTTTGGTCATTCAAAGCAGTTTTTTTATTTTTTGGTAAAGTTCGAAATAAAAAGAAAATTAAGAATTATCGATTCGTTTTACTTTTTCCCGTTTTTTCATTTGTATGATTTTTTTGTAATTAATGAATGAAACTGTTGTTCATAAACTCGAACAAAGTTACAAAAATACGAAAGAAATTACTTACACCACGTATGACCTAATTACGGATACTATGTATAAGTGCCAATTACCAGCAGCCTGTATGTCCTAATTACTGAGACCCTGAATATTATGTAAGCGCCATTATAACGCTTGTTATACTCATGCCTCAATATCAAGCCGGATGCTGATCGTGAAAACGTGCGTTTATCCCACGTACGGAGATCTGCCGCGAATCTGGCCAGTTCTCGGTGTGCAGTTAAGTTCCGTGCAGGATTTTTGAACTATTGAACTCGAAAAATGCATTAGCTTATATGGCAGATTATCAAAAAAAATATATTTTTTAAATCTATAGCTGCTTAAAACGTTGGTATTTTTTTTATGTCAGATATACTTATGATCACCACACAAAAATGAGGTAGTAATTTGTACACATACAATATGTCGGTAATTAGGAAATATACATGATGTTGGTAATTAGAACATATTCAGGGTGTCGGTAATTGGTTCACATACAATGTGTCGGTAATTAGGGCATATACATAATGTCCGTAATTAGGGCATATACGGAGGTCGGTAATTAGGACATATATAGGGTGTCGATAATCGGGACATATAGAGGTATCGGTTTGTAGGACATATGCACGGTTTCGCTAATGGAAACATATACAAGGTAGTGATGATTAGAACCTGTTCACGGTCTCGGTGATTAGCACATATACAGGCTGTCGTTAATTGGGACATATACAGAGTGTTGTTAATTAGAACATAATATACATAATGTCCATAATTAGAACTTGTTTAAAATATCTGCTCTATAGTCAAGTACTTTCTTAGATATAGGGGGGACATACGTACATACATACAAAAATCTTCCTGTATATATCTTTTATAAAGAATAATATCTTGAATTTATTCTTTTCGTATATAATAAAATACGTTATTTATTCTTTTAAAATAGCGGGGGTATTTTATTCTTTTATAAAGATTAATTTCTATAGTTTATTCTTTTGTAAATAATAAAATTCATCATTTACTCTTTTAAAATAATTAATTAAAAGAAAGGTGAAGTTTATTCTTTACAAAAGAATAAATTGTACGATTTAATCTTTTAAGTCATTGTCAAATTCACTAAAGAATAAAATCAGCATTTTATACTTTGCTGAAAGTATAAAATGCTATTTTTATTCTTCCTAACGCCAATTTTTATTCTTTTAGATTTAGAGTGTTTAGTGCGGGGAAACAGAAAAAAATAATATCTTTGGATTTGTCCCGTTTAAAGCAATGTAAACAGTCTAACCAAACCCGGGAATTTCTACTTATTTTTACGAATTTTTACCGCGTTTTACTCTACTTTGCCAGCACTTCCGTGGGTCATTCTTTTTCTAATTCATGTTTTGACGAGCTCTAAACAATGTTATTAATTGTATACATTCCCCTTCAACGGCTCAATTATTATAAATATGAGGGCATCCTCCTTTTACAATAGAGTCCGTAAAATACGTCACTAAAGTACTGCATAAAGTATGTACCTCCTCGACCATCAGATGTATTATTATATTTACTAGTTATACTTAAGGAGGTTGTATGCGAGATGTATGTCATAAAAACAAACATTTTTTACTACAATTTAATCTCATATAATGATATGAAAATCAATATATTATAAAATAAGAAGTTCTTGTTAATTTTCCAATATTTTTCAAAATTTTCTTTAATTTTTTTAGAATTTTCTTCAATTTTATCTAAATTGGTTCGATTTATACAAATTCTTTTTAAAACAGCTGCGACCTTCAGTGATACTGCGCAGAGACTCCACTGGCCGCCAAGCAATCGGTACTATAGCGCGCAAAATTCAAAATATTGAAAAGTAACTTTGTATTTTTAAACACCGACACCAGTGTGTAAAATATTTTATGCCCATCTCAACGAAAATGGCCACGCTTTTTCCTGAAATGCGAGACCAAAGTAACACTTTTTCCCCGCAAGACGGACTAGGGGGGAAAATTTACTTTTTTCTCGCAAGAGCGAAAAAAAAGTGACTTCACTAGAAACTAGTCCAAATTCCTTTATCTCATCAAGCTCTACCAATAACCCTGATTGTCGATTGTCTTTTAACAATATAAGTTATGTTTTACCCAATAAAATTAAAACATAGACATTTTATACAAAATATATTAGAATATTCAACATTTAATACAAAATTTATTAGAATATTCAACATTTAATACAAAATTTATTAGAATATTCAACATTTAATACAAAATTTATTAGAATATTCAACATTTAATACAAAATTTATTAGAATATTCAACATTTAATACAAAATTTATTAGAATATTCAACATTTAATACAAAAAACTATTACTTAGAGAGTAGACCACGTTTTCAAACATTCTACGTCAGTCCATTAGTCCCGCTTTCCCAGTCAAAAAGTGACCACAGTTGAGATGGGCATAAAGTACTATATGTAACTCGAGAAAAAAGTCGATTTTTCCCTCGGATGATACTACCCTCGCTTCGCTTCGCTCGCTCGGACAGTAAGCTCACCCGCGGGAAAAATATTCGACATTTTGCCCTTGTTACTCGTACATAATGTACTATTACGCATCGATAGCAGTGCGTAAAGTAACATTATTTTTACTAGGGTGTAAAATAACGTTTACGCACTAAGAACGATTTTGAAAAGTACTTTACGCACTAACTTCACCCACAGAATCACAATAATATTATAATTTTTATAAATAAATTTAATCAACAAACAAATGTTTTATACACAAAAATTCTTAAGTGTCCCAAAATAGACGATTCTCCCATAGTTATTTTAGCGAATCGAAATTAATTTTTTTATCAATATGTAGTGAAAATATTTTGGAAAATATATAAAATATATGCATAAATTTTCAAAACACGCTTGATTTTCATTGTACCTAATCGAATGGAATCAATTTGATTAAAAGATTTTCTGACTTGATGATATGGGACTTATCTTTGAGAAACCCTTCTGATAAAGCTGTTAGCAGCAATTTTTTCAGAGAATCCAAATATGAGAAGTTACAATTTTGAAGAAGCATAGTACCAACATTTATAACAACTTTTTTAATATGTAAAAGAAGACTTGAATGAATAACAAAATGTAAGCTTTTCAGAATTAAAACCAATATTTGTTAATGTAATGAGCTTCACTACAGGATTTTAATTAATTCCATCACGCGAACGAATGAAATTGAAGGCAACGTTATAACTAAAACAAATATATGAACTGATAAACTATATATGTGAACTCGATAATCATATTTCATTACACAATATTTTAAATGCAACTATTATGATGAAGGTCTTTTCTACTTTACAGTAACGGAAGACGCGATATAAAAAGAAAACGTTGTTCGTGTATTAGTGATAGTTTTATATTTTTTTATTTCTTCTGAATTTGGGATTATTGGTAAAAATACTACCACCGCGCCTAGAGGGACGTTGCTGCTCCCCATCAGAAAAGATGACATTTACATAGAGAGCATATTTATAAATTGATTTACAAGCTTTATACGTGACAAGAAAAAACCTATTAAGTCGTTTATATGAAGGTATATTATACGGAAGGTAGGTTTATTATAACGTATGGTAACAACAAGATTTTTGCCACATATTAAACTTGTAATTCAATTACTAAAAATTTATTCCGTGTAAATCTTATAGGGAAGCTGCCTTCACGACGGCCATGTTTATTAGTTGTTTACTTCATCCATAATTCACTAGTGTTGCATTGCAAATTTAAACTCTCAACAGCTAAATAATATAATTTAATACATATTGTAAAATTAAATCTTTATTTCTTTGCTAATGAGCTTTAGCTTCTTCGTAGATTTGACTTCACGAACATGTCCCGCGATATTTATACATAAAAACACCAGCATCTATTAAAATATCCAATCAACAACAAATAACTAGTCTTTCTGCTAAATAGCTTAAAACCTCGCGGAAAGTACATGAAACTGCCGTAAATACTAAAGTGTACAACATTACAGATTTTCCAACAGTGCGCGGAATTTCATTCTGCTCAATTAAAGAGAGTATTTCTACGCGGATATTCGGTAGTAATTGCCGTAGTAGTTGTCGTCGTCGCACGACACTGTAGTATGTCGCAGATAGTCGGATGCCTACTTTAACGACGTTAAAACGCCTGGAGTCGAGGACAAATTGAGTGTTCGATTTTGCTCGACTGCCGCGAATCCAACGACGACGACGAGCGCGCAGCTCGACTCTTTTCGAATGGGCGCTCGCGATCCAATCTCTTACGCTCGGCTGCGCACACGGCGCACACGGCGCGGTGCCGCGCGCCGAATCTTCCTCCGCTTCTTTCCTGGTCGCCTTTCGCCCGCTGCAGCTCCGCGCGTCGAAAGTACGACTGAGCCATTTCGTCCGCAATTCAATTTACACGGGTCCCCTCTGGCCAATTTTATCCTCCGGCGAGCTTCGCGCGCCGCGCAGTGCACGACACACGCGGCTATGAGAAATTAATTGCGTATTGTCGACGACAGGGAGGCCGGGTTATTATTGATACTGTTCCTGCTGTCGAGGACTCTCTCTCTCTCTCTCTCTCTCTCGCTCTCTCTCCCTCTCTCTCTCTCTCTCTCTCTCTCTCTCTCTGTCCCTTTCTCTCTGTCCCTCCCTCGACCTCTTTCTATAACTACATTTGACGGGCCCCGTTCTAATCAAGTTCGACGAGCTTATCGGCAAACCAGCACTCAAAGGTACACAACTATATTTGAGCGTTTTCATATCTCCTTCCTGGTAAGGATAAATATACGTTTATTATCAGGATTTTCATCAATTACATAATAGTATATATTTATTTACGATTTGATATTTTAGAGGCTTTTAGCGAAATAAAAGTACACGGCTTAATTACTACCTGAATGCTACTATTATACTAAGTGATTGGATAAACGAGTTGGGTTAATTATTGTACATACATTTCAAAGTTTATTTTGGATTATACACATCAGTTAATCCATAATTTTGATGGAATATAAACTGCAATATGACACTGAATGTAAATTACTGTAAGTGAATCTATATTTTGCAGGGCATATCAAATAATCAGAGAAGCATATATATTGTATATAAAATTTAAAACTGTATCACGAATTATGTACATTTATTTAGCTACATAAAATTATCTAGATTTCAAACTGCCTGTTTTAATTTTAATTTAAGTATTCGCTATAGTTAAATTTCTTTGTAATTATTGAGTGTTTTTGCTTTGTTATTGCAATGTCAGTAGTACATCCTAGGATTCGTCAAAAAATACATATGCTTCGATATTACAATTAAAGAATACACAAACAGATGGACTTTAGTCAATTTTATTAATTTCAAATTTTACATTTCTTAAATTTGATACACTGCAACAATAATAATGTATAACAAATGCCAAAAATTAATTCCTAAGTTACGGCATACGTTTACATTCTAGACATAAAACTGTATAGAGTGTATCTTTAAGAAAACTGTCGAACATAGGGTTACCGAAGTTATCCCATGTACCGAGGCTACTTTGAGCAATTTTTTTATTTCTGTAAATCTTCAATTTAAATTTTAATTTTGAAGTACTTATAAATCAATTGCAAACTCATTTTATGTATCAGATAAAAATTAAAATAAATAATCAAACATGGCAAAATAAAGGTATTCGATATATATGATGAAATCTAAAAAATGCACTTTTTGGGGTCCACAAATCGCAAAAAAAATATTTGAATGCTCGGATTTCCAAACCTTTACTATCATATTTTAGGGGTCAGATTCTGAAGAAAAATGCGTTTGATCAATGAAAATTAGGCATGTGATTATGCTTTTCAGGAAAATTAGGTTTTTTACGGTTTTTAAAATATAGCAAAACAGCACACTGTGCAATTAATAACTGTGCACACAAAGATGAACAATCTTTTCCCCAAAAAGTATATAAACGTAGAAGAAAAGACCTTTATTTGAGTTTTTGTTCGTTGAAAATGGATGTTCAGGTGCAAAGTTATGACCAATTGAAAATAGGGTAATAATTCGTAAAAAATCTCAGATTCTGCAGAAAAAAGAACATCCATTTGCAACGAACAAAAACTCAAATTAAAGATCTTTTCTTCTACTTTTATATACTTTTTGGGCAAAAAACTGTTCACGTTTATGTGCACAGTTATTAACTATGCAGTAAATCCTTTTTCTAGCTATATTTAAAAAACCGTAAAGAACACTTCATTTGCCTGAAAAACATGCCTAATTTTCATTGTTCAAACGCGTTTTTCTTTAGATTTGGTTCCCTCAAGCAAGGTTTTTGCGATTTCTGGACCCCAAAAAGTGCATTTTTTTAGACTTCATCATATGTATTTGCAAAGAGCTTTCTAAGTTGAAAATTCTGTTAAAAGATGTATATATTATGTATATATATCTAAAAATGAACATTAAATATAATTATTGATTTTATTTTTATGGTTGATTCTTTATTAATCGAACCTTCAAATTAAAGTGTTTCTGATCGCGTCAAACCGCATACTTCTTGTTGTGTAAGGAATATAATATTATTTTTGTGTTCGGTTTAAAATCGTTCCAGTAGTAAAAGTTACTTTAGTTTATCGTATTCAAAATTAAAAAGAATGGATCAAAACTGTAATCTCATTTATCTTCGAAAGCTACAAGAATTTTTTGTAACTAGAAACTGTCTGCTGTGTTTCGCCAGTAAAAAAAGCAATCTTAGTTATTTCTTTCAACGTATTCATCTGTTGAATCAAATAAATTACACTAGTTGTAATTTCATATATCTTTTCATTATTGCTATCGCGCATCATACTTCTTGAATAATTCGTTCAAAATCCAGTACCATAATTTTACTCCCCTGACAAATCCCGAAAACCTTTTCAGGCACGAATTCCCTTGTTAATAAAACTTCTCAACACCACTCGTGCATGGCGTCAAAAGTTCGTTCACGCACTGACGCGAGCTTAGCTATACAGCACAAATTTACCGAGGCACATAATTAGAAGTTTTGTGTGTCACTCGAGCGAGACATCGACGTGATTTTCGCTCGGATTCCCTCCATTTCGACGCCTGTCTAGACGCGCACCGAACAATCCTCTACAGCGGTCATCCTCTACGTTCGACTTGCTTAACGAGCTCGAGCACGATGGGAGGGGGGTAGGGGAGCTGAGGCTCGTGCTTTCCGTGATTTCGAGGGGGAGCTCGCGTAGTTAAGCAAGGGGATAAGACTCGGGCCACCGACTAGTGCTACTTTTGCTACTACTAGTTTTCTCTCGACCATTGACTGTCGGCGGAGCTTGATTGGTCCGGAGGTACGCGCGCGCTCGTTAGCTGAAATCGAGGCGAAAAAATCTCTCGATCTTCTTTACCTCGCTAGCTTCTTTTTGCCCTTCGACGGATATGCGCGCGCAAGCTGATACTAGATCATTTCCTCTATTCGTGGGATTACAAGTCGATAATTGAGACTTCCGAACGGAAAAGGGTTCATAGCGCGATTTCGCCGGATAAGTATTTCCGAGTAACCAATTTTGAATATTGCTCGAAATAAAATTTTTATAATTGATTATTATTTATTATTATTATTACAGGGGCCAGCCATTAATGGTTAACAGTGATAATGCTTAAAAGACCGCAGCTCCTATATTCGCTGTGATCATGTTCGCATCATTACTGTAGCCACCATTCATGGTTGGGACTATGTAGTCCATAGCCTTGTTCACACAATCACGCCATTTCTCTCTATTCTTTGCAAGGTTAATCCAGTTTTCCTCATAGTATCTTATTTCTCGCAAGTCAGTCCTCACATTGTCTTCCCACCTTCGTCTTGTTCTACATGCAGGCCTTGTGCCTTCTGGTTTTCCTACAAGTCATCTAAGTGCTGTCCTATCGTTTTCCAACCTCGCTACATGCCCAACCCATTTCAGTTTTCGAGATTTTATAACTCTAGTAATATCCGCTTTTCAGTATAACTCGTTTATTTCCCTATTGTGTAAGATTCTCCATTCTCCGGTTAAATATATCCTTCGCATAACTCTGTTCTCAAATACTCTGAATCTATCCTCCCCCCGCTTAGTTAGTGCCCATGTTTCGCATCCGTATAGGACTACATAATAATTTTCCTATATATCTCTAATTTTGTCTTCCGTTATAGTAGTCGCGATTTTAGTGATTTGCCCACCGAATAAAGACATGCATGTTTGGAATGCAGTCTTTTCATAATTTCTTTATGTCTAACACCTTCAGATCGCTATACTCATTCACGTTCTGTCAGTAACCAAATATTCCGTTTTCTTTTCATTAATTTCTAGACCTACAACTTTTATCGTTTTTATTAGTATTTCAACGTTTTTTTATTATGATTTCCCTGTTCTGTCCTATTATATCTATATCGTCTGCACAGGCTAGCAATTGCGTTAAGAAACCGTTCGGTATTACTCCTTCCCCGCTTTCTTATACAACCATGACAAAGTATTCTAATACTAGCTGTTTAACCTAGTTTATAATTGATAAATAAGTAAATTCATTTATATTATTGCACAACTTTTTGTACTCGCGCAATACCTAATAATCTCATTATATATCAAATATAAACATTCAATTTCGAGCAGCGTTTAAAATAAGCTAGTCGGTCAATAATTATCCGGCAAAATCGCGCTATGCGCCCTTTTCCACTCGGGAGCCTCAATTCGGATTTTGCATGAAAAAATCCATTAGATCCACAATGTAGAATATAAAGAAATAAAAGGCAAGTATTTTTCTTTTTTTAAATACATGCAAATTAAAAGAGCCCTTGGAATACTCGGGACGTCACGAATACATATATGTTCTTGACGTCATATAACATTGCAGTATATCTATATATATATCGAAAATCTGTAAACTTTAAACCACTGTAACTCTTTTAATTTGCATCTATTTAAAAAAAGAAAAATACGTGTCCTTTAATTTTTTTATATTCTACAGTGCGGCCCTAATAGATTTTTTTCATGCAGTCTTAATTTCAAAATGAGTGAGTTTTTGGATAACAATCTTATTATTGTATTCTGATAAAGTAGTATAATAGGATGCATTTTTTAGAATAAGCTGAATATAGTCAGTTTTATCGGTTTTTTGGAACATTTTGAAAAAATAGATATTACACATAATATAAAAAAATATGAAATTTTCTTTAGGCATATTGTGCCGAATCGCACATATTATCACGAAAAAATTGGTGCATTTAGATACTCAAATCATTTTTGAATTATCGATTTCTTTTTGGGCTACGTTTAGAAATGTAGAAGTTTTATCACTTCCACTAAAAATTTCTACCGTTATTTTTAAACCTTATTTTTGTACTATTACAAACCTTTTACTTGTACAATAATATTTATTCACACTTTTGTATATTAATGTCGTAAAAATCATCCTATATATTGAACTTATATCAAAAGCTTTAGAATGCTAACGCTGAAATATCGCATTAAAATTTCACTATTAGAAATTGATAAGTAACTTTGACTAAAACACACTTCCTTATGCGACAGTGCAGCTATGACAAGAATATGACATAACCCGCAAAGTTTGAGATAATTCCTACTTACATTGATATTAAAAGCCAATGGATGTTACAAAACCTGTTCTTTGTATTAAGGGAACACCACCTTCATAAAAATTCTTCCTTTTGGAAGCAATCATTCTGAATTTTCTTTTAATATAAATACTTGACAATACCTTTAATTTTACCATTATAAAACCTTTAAATATTTATTCAGCAGGTCAAATTAAATCACCATAGTTATTAAGCTTCTAATCCACTGTCCACGGGATTCCAAGTGAACCAGTCGACCAAAATTTTCCAGGTTTGAAGATATTACTTTTCAATACAATAGTTATGATATGAATACAGGAAATTAATTTTTACTAATAAGGGGAGACCATGGAGTCCGGATCTTGGATTTCGATGAAACTTTAGGGATCGACTTTTGGAACCTAAAAATGAAGCACAGTACCCGTAGTTTTATCCAATGGGTCTTTAAATCTGAGATAGTGCCAAAAAACATTAGCATTACATTATATATGTATACATATATATAGATATACTACGAGGGTAGTTCAATAAGTCTTTAGAATGACCAACAGATGGCGCGCGAATCGCTCCAAATCATCTGTTTTCAGTCAGCACCACTCCCGACTAGATATATGGTGCAGTCACAGTCCACATCTTCTGAGTTTACGTGTTTTTATAACCAATTGAAAAAAAAAATTGCTTGTTAAGAAAAATGGAAAAAAACGAGTTCAGAGCGGTAATTAAACATTTTCATTTAAAGGGTTTAACTCCATATGAGATAAAAAATGAATTGGACTCAGTTCATGGCACATCTGCCCCTGCCTTAGCAACGGTTTATAACTGGGTAAATGAATTTAAGCGTGGTCGTACATCAATAAGTGACGAACCACGTTCAGGAAGGCCCGTAGAAGCAACTACTCCCGAAATCATCAATAAAATCCACGATATGGTGTTGAAGGATAGAAGATTAAAAGTGCGTGAGTTAGCTGAGGCCACAAGGATATCTATAGGTGCAGTTGTTTCAATTCTACATGAAAAATTAGGCATGAAAAAGCTATCGGCAAGATGGGTGCCGCGTTTGCTCTCAGCTGAGAATAAACGCAATAGAGTGGTCGCCTCTGAGGCTCTTTTGGCGCGCATAAGTCGGAATCCTGAGGAATTTTTTCGTCGATTTGTGACTGTGGATGAAACATGGATACACCACTACACTCCTGAGACAAAGGAACAATCCAAACAGTGGATTTCCACATGCGAACCAGCTCCAAAGAAGGCAAAGGCCGTAAAGTCAGCTGGTAAGGTTATGGCTACAGTTTTTTGGGATGCACGTGGAATTATACTTATTGACTACTTGGAAAAGGGTAAAACAATTACTGGTGAGTATTATGCATCATTATTAGAGCAGCTGAAAGAAGAAATTAAAAAAAAAACGACCACATTTGGCGAGAAAAAAAATTCTCTTTCATCACGACAACGCCCGAGTTCACACATGCTTCGTTTCAATGGCTAAAATTGAAGAACTAAAATTCGAATTGGTCGAACACCCACCGTATTCACCAGATTTAGCCCCCAGTGACTTTTTCTTATTTCCAAACTTGAAAAAATGGCTCGGTGGACAGAGATTTACGGACAACGAAGACGTCATTGCCTCTGTAAGTGCTTATTTTGAGGAACTTCCGAAAACGCACTTTTCTGAAGGATTAAAAAAACTTAAAAAGCGATTGACCAAGTGTATAGAGCTCCAAGGAGATTATGTTGAAAAATAAAAAAAAATTTACCCAAAAAAAATTGTTTTTATACTTTATTCTAAAGACTTATTGAACTACCCTCGTATCAACGTTAATTAAATACGCCATACGTACCGTACAAAGGCCCATGGGATAAAACTCCGAGTATTGGGCTGCATTTTTAGGCATCAGAAAGTGATTCCTAAAGTTTCATCAAAATCGGTGACCCGGACTCCGTGGTCCCTCCTTGTAAGTAGAATCTTTTTACATACATATTATTGCCTTTTTAATTAATTATTCTATATTATTAATTAATTTTATCATATATTTGTATGTAAAAAATGTTCTACGTACCCTGGTGGAAATTTAATCTAGAACTATGTAGATCTATCTAGTTTGCCATGGGAATAATCGAGGGCCTCGATAAAACTAGATAATTTTCTACCAGGGTAGTAAAAATTATTTTCTTGTATTCATACCATAACTAATGTATTGAAAAGTAATATCTCGCAACCTGAAGAAATTTGGTCAACTGGTTCTCTCGGAATCCTGAGGACAGTGGATTATGTATATAGTACTTATCGTAAAAAATATTTTAGTATGAGTGCTTTTGAAAGGAAGAATTTTTATGGATTCATACAAATAAGTTTTGTTTTTGGGTTCAAGGGTGGTGTGCTCCTTAAACTAAATATGGTTGGACATAATGTATATATTTTTTAATTTATAAACTTATTAACTTGATCAATAAAATTGTCTAATAGTGTATTATAAAATTAAAATTTAATTAATAATTATCAACCTGGATAAATATGAGTCATATATAGTTGTATATAACTATATATACAAATCATATACTGTTATGTATAATTATGTATAATTATACATATATATACCTGTATATGATTTGTATACACAGTTATATATAACTATATATGACTCATTTTTACCCGGGAATATTATTAAAATGTGTGTTTTTGAAGTACATTATGTGATGCATATTCAGAGAATGTAATTTTATGTGTTATAACAGCTGATTGTTACAATTTATTGGTTAATGTTTTATTAATTCAATAAATATTATATCTCTTTTTATTTTCCTTTACTTTATTATACTTACTGCTCTACTTTTTATTGACATATCTACATCGCATCCTATGCTCTTGTTTATCCAGTCGTCGCTCCCTCTTTTTATTTGACTTTCGTTAATGAAATGGCGAGCCCTTTTTTTGGCACAGCTCTTTTGTTGACGTATGCTTCTTTTGTTCTTGCAGCTTCGATGTTTGATGGTGCGTCGACCAAATTCGAATGCGCTAGTTAAATCGATTCACAACTTTATTTACTTATTTGCTCTTTTCAATAAATGTTTGATGTTGAATTGAAAATTTTAGTGTAAAATTTCTTATTTCACTTACTATTTTTAGCATATCTTGAGTAATTGAAGGGTCGGACGCAATAAAGGGACTAGCACTTTTGTTGATGATTTTTATCTCAATTAATAATACTCAAATAAAGAAACAAAAAATATAGTGTTGTTAAAGCAACTCCATTTTTCAACACTATGTTTTTTATTTCTTTACCTGAGTATTATAGCTCTTGCTCAGAGTCGGAGTTTTTCTCCAGAAAAAGAATAAACATTGTTAGGGTATATTTTACACAAATTAAGCTATCATACTGTTTAGACCCCTAAACATGTGGTGTTATTCGGATGGCACTCCATGTTCAGGGGGCCGAAATATTGTTAGGGTCTATTTTATGCAAATCAGGTAAACAAAATACATTTTATCCGTCGGTTAGAAAACGGCTTTTCCGAAAAAAGTTTTATTGAAATTATAATACAATTGAGTAAACCCTATTATCATTAACTCTTTAATCTAATCACTCTTTCGGAATGCACGTTCGCGGAGTCTTTCTTAAAAACTCTAGAGAGGATTTCTCAAAATTCTCGGAGGAAAATTCGAAAATGTTAATAATATGATCAAATTGCACGCCGAATATAATCTTTTTATAATGGAAACGTATTCATTATAACAATTACAAAAATTTACTAACTAAAATTGTTATTTTTATCTTTTAAATGTCAGCACAACGTTGCTTATTGATACATGAGCAATATGCACTTCATCTGCATCAAATGATAAGCACGTACAAAAATTAGTTTATGATACGATGCTACATTTTTAATACTAAAAACATGGAAAACGTAGATTGGTCACTCTAAAAGTAAAATTATTGTACACATGCATTTTGCACATATCAATTTACTACAAATTAGCTTTTATGTTTGAAATATACCTGATTTCTAGTAGAACAGAAATTGTATGAGGTGAAATCATGTTCCATTCCATAGTATAATTTGATTACTGCTACAAATAAACATTTAATTAATAAATATAATCTATGAAACTTGATAATATAGCATAATTATCCAATAAATACAATAAACAATACGTGCATTCAATCAAATATATCCTAAATAATGTTTATCTTATGTATAATAATGACGTTGATAACGGTCAGTCAGCATGATGGAGTTTTCTAATTAGTACTGTAATTGTTATGCTCATTGTCATATTGCACATTGTCTTATAAACTAAAGCGATGCTAACTAATGTGTACGAATTAACCCTAATGTATAAACATCATTCTTATGTTCAAATCACTCATACTGCAGCAAATATTTATATTATATATATATATATATATATATATATATATATATATATATATATATATATATATATATATATATGATTAATTCTCTGGGAAATCGAGAGCAAAAATAAATTTTTTAGTTGCAAAATGGCAGAAAATATGCATTGTGGCAATATAGTCATATTTAGCTACAAACAATTTTAAACATGTGGACAAAAAATCTGAAAAAAGTTACGATTATTTTACATACCAAATATAAACATTTTTTCCAAAATTAAATTAAAATATTTCTTTTTATAAATTACCGATTTCAATCAGATCATCCTCAACCTTTGGAAAGACAGAAGAAAAATGTTGAAAACGATAATTTTCCAAGTGAAGCGATGATTCATTCGACATTTTCAGACTTCCAATCAACACATAATAATACTTTATTTATTTATACAAGAGTTTTCGAGTGTGCCTCAACGAATATGACGATCACATTGTCTGGTTTAAATACTTAGACGTATTTTTGGCATGGGTTGGGGATTAAAATTTGTGCGATATTGCAATCACAATATTTCATCGGAGAAAAAATTGATACAAGGATTTTCGAGGGTGCTCTTCACAAATATCGTGATATCATGGATCATTTTCAACCCCTAAGCGTATTTTTACGGGGGTTGGGAGTGAAAATTTGTGCGACAATTTTGCCAACGTTACACCCATACTGCACATTGTTTATTTAATCTAAAAATTTACAAAAAAATTTTAAATCTACAGTAAGCTTTCGAATGATGCGTGCAAAAATTACCGAATTTCCTCAGATCATCCTCAAAATTTGGAAAACCGAAGAAAAATGATAAAAACGATAATTCTCCAAGTGAAATGCGGATTCATTCGATCTTTTTCTTTTTCAATCAACACGTAATAATACTCTATTCATCCGCATCCTGTCAAATGAGTGTAATCTAATTGACAATAGTTAATTGGTAGTATAAGTTACCTTGGATATCGATTTTAAGAGTAAAAAATTAATTTTATGAAGTATTCCGGATTAAAAAATTTTTCCACAATGAGATGCGACTAATTTGACGTGAGAGTAATATCGTGTGAATTTTCACCCTCTACCCTTACGAAAATACGGCTACGGGTTGAAATGGAGCGATGAAACTTCTATTCGTAGAGAGAACCATTCACAACCCCCATATCAATGTTTTGCTGCAATGAAACACTGCGATCACGATATCACCCAAGCTATTATCCCCTGCTCTTAAAAAACGACGCTTAGGGGTTGAAACAAGACCATGACATTACGATAATCGTGGACAGCACCCTCGAAAACCCTTGTATCAATTTTTTTTCCGATGAAATGTTGTGATTACAATATAGCACAAATTTGAATCCCCAGCCCCTGTAAAAATACGCCTAAGTATTTAAACCGGACCATGTGATCATCATATTCGTTGAGAGCACACTCGAAAACTCTTGTATAAATAAATAAAGTATTATTACGTGTTGATTGGAAGAGGAAAGTATCGAATGAATCATCGCTTCATTTGAAAAATTATCGTTTTTGTAATTTTTCTTCGGTTTTCCCAATTTTTGATGATGATCTGTTAGAATTCGGCAATTTTTCCACACACCATTCGAAAGCTTACATTTCTATGTATATTTGAAGATTGTTTTGAAAATTTACATATCAAATAAAAAATGGGCAGCATGGGTGTAACTTTCGGAAAGAATTCCTCATATATATATATATATATATATATATATATATATATATATATATATATATATATATATATATATATATATATATATATATATATATATATATATATATATATATATATATATATATATATATATATATATATATATATATATATATATATATATATATATATATATATATATACTAAATTTTTTTTTGAGAGCTATTGATGGGTACATTCATATACAAAATCAGTGTCTTTCTTATACTTTTTTAAAAACATTCTGCAGGGGGTCGCCCAAATAAGTCACTGATTTTTTATTTGAATGTACCCATCATATGCTCTCAAACAAAATTTTAGTCTCTAAGTTCCCCTGTGCAACCTAGCAGAGTGCTCTAAATTTTAAAAAGTGGCCAAAAAAAAGCTTTGTTAAAAAAATTTGAGAGATCTTTCATGAACACCAATTTGAGGTATCTAAAAAATATCTTTTTGTCTTTTTACAATCTTTAAGAAAAAAATATTAGATCCCCTTGTCTGCTCAATCGTTCACCAGTACAGAGTTGAATATAATCCTGAAATTTTGGTTTATTTTTGGTTTCGTTTGATCGCTTGCTATTTTACAGAATCAAAACAGATTTAGGTCTTCCGCATTTTAAATTTTTCGTCTTCAAAACACCTTTAATTTATTTTTTGCTATGTTTAAGTCGATTCCTTACAGCTAAAGTATTTGGAATATAGGTACTCTTTTTAAAATCATTAAGTTGGTACCACCGTAACGTTTCTCCCTGAGCACCTTTCGAGCTCTAACTTTCAGGAAAAGTGGTTCAAACATCCAAAAAACAGTGCATTTGGTTTGGTTTTACCTTTTTAACATATAGCATGACTGTGCATTTTTTAACTTGCTTTTTCCATCTATAAACGACATACTATTAAAGTCTGACGTAATTTACGTAAGGTATTAATATATTACGAGCAATTCTATGTACGGTAAAAATATAGCTTTTATTTGAGTGGTCGAAGCATCATTGAGGGTATTTGAAAGAAAATTTACAATAGATTCAAAATTGCGAAAAAAATTAGGTTGCAAAATGTGGTGAAAAAATTTTGGGTAGCACCTTGAGGCCTCCCATTTGCCAAATAGATTTTGTTGCAATTTTGAATCGATCTTAACTTTTCACCAATCAAATTAAGGGGGCCAGCCTGAGTTAAAATCTAAAAATAATTTTTTTCTTATGAGCCGATACTAATTTTATCTTTAAAAGCAATTAATCTGAAAATATTTTTACTGTAATTACTTAATAATATCTATAATGTTATGGTTGTAAAACATCAAAATCTTGATGCTACACGTCAGAACAAATCACTGTAGTCAATACCATATTTATTGGAAAAACTTTACGGCGTGCAGTTTTCTAGATGACACAATCAACACAAATTTTTGTTTCCTACATTAATTTGATTCCTTTTGATGTATACTAAACCTTTTCTGGATTACTTTTTTATTTCAATTTGTTTATCATTAATTTATTAAAAAATATTTTTATTGGTTTGTTTTTCAAAAAAAATAATAATAAAAAATTTTAACGATAAACTGATCCAGAAGAGTTTTAGTATACACCAAATGAAGTCAAGTTACTGTCAAAAGAAAAATGTTGTTGTTCGTGTCACCTAGAAACTACACGCCGCAAAGTTTTTCCAATAATTATGGTATTGACTTCAGTGATTTGTTTTTACGTGTAGGATCAAGATTTTTATGTTTTACAACGATAACATTACAGACATTATCAAGAAATTATAGTCAAAAAATTTTCAGATTAATTTCTTTTAAAGAAAATTTTTTTATTGGCTCATAAAGAATTTTTTTAGAGTTTAACTCAGGCTAGCTCCCTTAAAGGTTTTAATATCAGCTTTCTTCTTACTTTACATAGAATTATCCGTAATGTATAATAGCTTACGTAAGTTACGTCAGACTTAAAAAGTATGTCCTTTACTTTAGATGGAAAAAGCAAGCTAAAAAAGTCACAGGTGTGCTATGTGTTAAAAAGGCAAAACCAGACGAAGTGCATTGTTTTCTAGGATGTTTGAACTACTTTTCCTAGAGCTCAAAAGGTTCCAATAAAGAAAAGTTACAGAGGTGCCAACTTGACGATTTTCAAAAAAGTAGCTATCTTCCATACTCTGTAACTGTGGCCAGACGTAATGAATTTGAACGTTCCAAAAAAGAATGCCGCCGCCGACGCCGCCCGTGTCAGAAACCTCCACTCAGTTTCCCTTTCTTCGTTCTTACGTGACGTTTGCCTACTTTTCATTATTTTTACGCGATTTATGAGCTTTCTAACATTATTTGACGTTAATTACGTTATTCTACAGTTCTTAATGTCTAAGAATCGAAACCTCTTCAATATCTCCCCTTTTCTACGTACTTTTGCTTTATTTTTCGAAATTTTTCGTGATTTTTAGGATATTTATATTTATTCTAACGTTTTAATTTTTTAAATTATAAAAGTTATGTAAAATAATCTACAAATAAATTTTAGTAATTTGAAATAAAATATCATTGGGGATGGTTACTGTTTGTTTAGATTGTTAGCTTATTTATCGACCAAGAACAATATTGAACAGTCAGATTAAAAATTGTGTCAAATATACTCGATAATTGATGTTTTCGCGAACCATTTTTAGTGGAAGACGAATCACATATTATCTGGGGAAGTTAATGGTCATTACAAAGTGTTGAACTATTATTTAAGCTTAAATTTTTGGAAAAATTATCAACGTAATTATAACTGTACCATTACGAAAAACAAAGATTTTCTAAAATTAAAATGAATTGAAGTTCGAAGTAATGATCATAAGATCTCAAAAAAATAGGTAAAGTGATTTAGTAAGGAATGTGAATATTAACCGTTTATTAAAGAAACAGAAAAAAGACAGAGTAGAACAGTTGAGCAAAGAACAGGTTGAAGAAAGCCTGATGAAGACATTGTGTTAAATATGGATGCAGAAAGATGTTCAAGATGTCAAGTTTGTCACATAACTCAAAACTTCATATCTACTAAGAAAACCGCTGCTAACTACCTTAGCAGAATACTTTCTCGAAGAGAAGTCCCGATTCATAAGTTTATAGAATCTTATAATGAAAATTCGCAATAAATAAATTAATGCTAAAATTAATTTATAATTTCAGGTTTCAATATAGTCTTGAAAGACAGTTCGAATAAAACTGACGTGTATTTTGTGAATATTTACGTTTATTTTATACGTTTTAGTTAACAGTGCTAAAAAATTAATTTCAATTTGCTAAAATAGCTCATTTTTTGAAAAAAAAATTAATTTTTGCATATAGTTTAGGGCTACTACCTCATCAACGTATCGAGATCATGCTTGATCTCCATCAGCGATTAGTCCGAAATGACAATTTGTAAATTCGCCACCGAAACATTCGATCCAACGGGGATTCGAACCCGCGCCCTCAGAAACAACTCGTTTCAGCAAGTCGTCCGCTTTAACCGGTTGAGCCCCGGTAATATGCAAATAGAGTAATTTTCTTATTCGTATATTTATCTTCATTGTCCGTAAAAGCATAGAAACTATAAATATTGATCGTGACATTTTAATTTTTATTTATTTAAAAAAAGTCTTTAGAATATATTTATCAGTTTTATTAGTCGTGGATACATTCGTCGCATTGAACCTGATAAACTAGCA
The DNA here is from genome assembly GCA_949152435.1 of Gastracanthus pulcherrimus. NCBI lineage: Eukaryota > Metazoa > Arthropoda > Insecta > Hymenoptera > Pteromalidae > Gastracanthus > Gastracanthus pulcherrimus. The sequence continues at coordinate 134,378,997 of OX424576.1, forward strand.
AAATATTTGATTAATAATTAGATTTTAGACATCAATTTTAGATATCATTTGTTATCAATTCTCGTTCTATATATTTTCTAAATTATGACGTAAAATATTTATAATCTACATAATATTAAGATTCATTATCAATCATATTACATATTATGTTCTAGTTTATAGATCTATTTTCTAACGCATCCATAACTATGTGAAGTTTTTTTGTGTTTCATTTTATTTCCTCTTATTATAATAAGAGACAATTAAATCAAATACAATTCTATATATATATATATATATATATATATATATATATATATATATATATATATGTCGCATTTAAACATATAGGAAATAAAATTATACAGAAATCAACACATATATCTTGTATTTACTTATTATAAAAAAACGCACATTCAACATATGTATTATATATTATTTAATACATTCTAGACGCTTTTCTGTTTCTCCTGGTTTCCGTTCCTCCGATATGTTCTTTGTTTCTCGTAGAGTTCCTAATACAGTACCTTCTTTTTACGAAAAGTATTTAAGGGGGCCAGCCTGAGTTAAATCCTGTTTTTACTTTTTAGTCATTATTCATTATACAGACTGCAAAAATATTTAGACGTAATCTAAGTTGATGCAAGTCTTTCTATCTTAAATATGTATGTTATATGTAATCTTTAAGTGGTCTTTATAGTTCCCTAAAAATTCGCTAATCTACATTTTTTAATATAAGCCTTTTTAACTACTTACCTCAGGATTTTGAATCAGGTGGTTCATTTTTCATGGTCACTGAGGCTTTAAACTATTCTTCAAAAGTGTACTCGTGGGCTTTCCCAACTACATTTCTTTAAAAGAATTTTTCCAACTTCTAGACACACATATATCAATAATAATAGAATTTTTATAGTATTTTCATAGTATCATTACTGATATATGTAGCAAAAAGGAGTATGTATAATGATACAATAAACGTATTTAAGGGGGCTGCGTGTAAAAAAATTTGTCTGGTATTGGTCTGGCCATAGTCTGGTATTAGCCACTATTATGCGCCTTTACTCGATACAAACGCTTGATATAACAACACTGTGTGAATATGGGAAGAAATGGACTCATTTCTACACAGATTTGGCAACCACGCTTGAAATTACAAATTTTCCATCCGCTTTACATGCATGGAAAGGGGCCTATGTCTTGCATGCGTTAACAAATAGTACATTATGGAACAAGGAAATAAAGTCGAAGATTATTCTCGAGGGTGGGTTTACTGTCCGGGCTTCGCTCGGGAATAATCTTCGACTTTATTCCCGTATTGTATATAGAACTTTATTCCCGACTTAGCTGTGACCACTTTATTGACTTAAAAAGAGTGACTTCCAGTAAGAACTAGAATTTATTGAAAATACATACTAACATAGAGAAAAATAATTTTAAAAAATATGCATTCGCGGGAAGGAAAGTAAACTCGCGTGAATAGGTAGATTTGTGGAAATCATATGCTACTTTTGTCCCGCTTTTAAGGTCAATAAAGTGGCCTTACGGCTGAGTAGGGAATAAAATTTCTTTCGTCATACATGCACGATTTTCGCGTTTTTTACCTAAAAAGAGGGCGCAAAACATCTGTTTTCCGACCGGCTAGCAAAAAAAAATTATTTATAACACGTGCATAAAAAAGCACGTTTTCATGCCTGTAAATTGAAAGGAAAATTGAGAATTTTGAGCGTCTTCGAGTAGCGGGAGGAAAACTATTTTTTCTCTCGCTGCATTGGAAGGAATATAAAAAATAGTATATTATGCATCTAGGGAGGTAAAGAATTGGCGTGTCCATAGCACGTGTAAAATGCCACTCGAGCCAAAGGCGAGGGTGGCAAACACGTGCTATGGGGTCGCCATTTTACCTCCCATGGTGCGTATACTATTTTTCCTCACACCAGCACCGAAAATACACATTTCTCTCCAGGCGCCCGGGAGGAAAAGTGATACTTTCGGTGCAGGTGTGGGGAAAAATTTATTTTCATCGGTATGGTGGACGACTCAAAATTCCAAATTCCCCATCCGCCTTACATGCTTAAAGAAGTACCTATTGTAATACGGGGAAAGGATTTTTCTCGCTTAGAAAAAAACAATTTTCCTCCCTAGTTGCACAATGTACTATTTTGTCTGCCCTTGGCAAAAACGGCTTGCATAGTGGGAGAAAATGGTGGCTTTTACGCCCGCTACTCAAAAACTCAATGTATATTAATGGACAAGCGTGTTTGCATGCGTGCGTGCGTAAAATTATTTTTTAAAAATTTGAACATTTTGGAAAAATTTGATCATTTTGGAAAAATTTGATCATTTTGGAAAAATGTGAACATTTTGGAAAAATGTGAACATTTTGGAAAAATGTGAACATTTTGGAAAATATTGATAATGTTAGAAAATATTGAATTTTTTTTAAAGTATTTCATTGATATATTATTTTGGTTTTGTAAATATATGATTACACCGATTCGAAAAAAATCCACAATTACACCCGCTTTAGAGGCACACAAATAATGCGTAATCAAGACATATATGACAAAAAGTACGTTGTGTATCTTGGGTGAACAGTCTCTCTTGCACTTGTGTGATTACAGTACTAATCTTTGACTCGCAATACGCACTGGCTTTCGGACTTGTACTGCAAACCACACGCGGGCAAAAAAATGCTACTTTTCACTCTTGCTATACAATATACTATTTTTTTGTTCCAAGCCTCATCCTGTACGATAAATCTTTCCACTCATGAAACGCTGTTTTGAAACGTTTTCAAGGATTGGCTCTGTCGCCGCCATTTTGTATCTAAAAAATTTTTTATTCTTCAATATGTTCATAATAAACTCTCTAAAAAGAATAGTCCATCTCTTTAATTATACCCCCAAAATAAATCGTCAACCTTTTTTTAGTCTTTGGGATAACAGTTATTACTAAAGCAATTACTAAATACTTGCTTAAGAATAAACTAAAAAATAGTAATTGCTTTAGTGGTTCCTAAAGCAATAACATCCTAACAAATTTTGTGATATTTTTTAAATAATTTATATTCGACAAAGCTAAAAGAATAACTGATAACTCGATAATGTATTAGGGGAGGACTGACCTCTCCGCGAAGAGAGCTCTGAAAGACTCGGTATGTACCATATTTTAAATAATTAAAATAATATTTATCTTTTTTCGTCATGGATCTCAGATTCGCATATCTTATTGGATTTGATTGATAATATTGGGCAGTTTAGTAATCAATCTTAACCCTTGCTAGTTGATCACTTTAATTTTTTCTCTCCATGTGCATGCCTACATATGTAAAAGTATTTTATTTGTAAGTACGTTGTTGAATACAAATTTATAATAAACTATCTTTTATTTCAGGTGAGTTTCTCTTTTCTTCGTGAGACGAGGCTTCAGCAAATTTGTGAGTTTTGGAAATAAAATTAATAAGAATTATATTTACTCATAAAATTTATTGTAATTAAAGTTGACGTGCAGGTGTTTCCCCTTAAATACGTTTTTCTTAATCTACGCACTATCGCCATTATAACTACATATTGCAATTCTTAAATTATTTTAAAAATTCAAAAGTGATTCGTTATTTGTAATTACACCAATTTATTCTAGCCTAAATCTCACTACAAAAAGTTTTTCTTAAAGTTGTTACAGATGAATTCACACAATGATTTATAATAGAAACAATAAACTATAATTCAGACAAGGGCTTACTTAAGAAGATTGTATGCATAGATATACGTCATGCATAGATATATGTAGAGCTTTAAATTAAATAATATTTTAAACGATTGACTGGCATGATCACGTGTGAACCTGTTTAGTATTACGTTAAATTGGAGATGGATATTAATGAAGACAACGATCAAATATGCTGGGACTAGAATTTATTGTAAGACTATGCCTAAATAGGTGTGCCTCGCTCGCAATCCTCGTGGCGACTGCCGAAAAGGCAATAGAACGGAAGTGACGTATACACGATTTAGTCAAATTGATATTCAAATTTTGATTACAGTAGTCCGAAACATTACATTATATCATATAGTTAAATGAATTTCAGATATTCCGCCCACCCATCTTCGCAGAAGATACTAATTAACAATAGTACAATGGCACTCATTCGTTTTTTTACTAATTTAAGAGTAGATTCTAGTCTATAAATAATCAACAATTCATATAACTTTAACAATTTAAAGAATAAAATTAAGCAAAATTAAAAACAATTAAAGGTTTAAATTCTAATCTTCTTGTCGCAAAATAATTAACTTAGTAACTGGTCTTCTCAATGTTGTACCAGCAGTGCGAACTGTGACGACTCTAGGCAAGCCATTGTCACCTGTATATACTTGTAAAATCCTCCCTAGTGGTTATTGTGCTGGTGGAGTAGTTTCACTGTGCAGGATGACTAGATCATCAACTTGAACTGGTTCTTTAGGATTTCTCCATTTATCTCTTTTCTGTAGAGCTTGCAGGTACTCCTGAGACCAGCGTCGCTAATAATTTTGCATCATTTGCTGAATGATTTGCCAGCGTTTAGAGGCAGGAATGTTGACCTGTGTATACAATCAGACTCTGGAACAATATTAGAGGAGGAATGAATAAGAAAATGTGCAGGAGTAAGTGGTTGTAGGTCAGCGGGATCATCAGACATAGGCACAAGCGGACGAGAATTTAGGCACGATTCAATTTGACAGAGTAATGTGGTAAATTCTTCATACGTTAATTTATTCTCGCCAATAACACGACGTATGTGATACGTAGTGGATTTTACAGCCGCTTCCCAAATGCCTCCAAAGTGAGGCGCAGCTGCAGGGTTAAAGCGCCATGCAGTCCCGTCTTTAGCCAATGTAGACGACAATTCTTGACAGTGCATAGTTCCTTGCTTGTACATATCCTTGAGTTCCGAGTCAGCTCCCACAAACGTAGTTCCCTGGTCACTGAGTAGAAAGCTACAATGGCCTCGTCTATCAGTGAAACGTCGAAAGGCGGCCAGGAACGCTGCAGTTGTATAGTCAGAAACTACTTCCAAATGAACAGCTCGAGTACTAAGGCAGACAAAAACACAAATATATCCTTTATATGATTTATGACCTCTTCCTGGAGAGGTGCGAATATGAAATGGGCCAGCATAATCAACTCCCGCTTGGCTAAACGGTCGACTAGGCACAACTCTAGGAGATAGCAAATTGTCCTGTTCATCCCTTATAAAGTGCGACCCTGTATGAGACTCCTTCCTAATTGTATTAATCCCTTTATACGTCTCACGTATGATTATATCTCTACTATTTCTTTTAATTTGAACTCTATCTTTTTCCCATTGAGGTTTCTTGGTAATTAAGAAGCGGACCGTTTCATCATGGTCCCCCAAAGCTGCCAGTTTTGCGTTTGTGCGCTCGTCGCATCGAAACTTACATTCGACATCGAACCATGGCTTGTTGCTGTTGTTTTCCCGATATCCGATTGTTACTTTTGCTGAGTCCTATACTACGTTTTTGACATTATTCCATATTATCTCTGGATCGTGATTGTCTTCTGAATTCCTAGCGTATTTTAGTGTGTTAAATCTGTTCGTGATCTCGGTCTGGTACTTTTTCCTTTCCCTCTGTGCTTTAAGTTTTCCGGTAACGTAACATTTTAGATTATTAGGTTAGCCTTTATTAGTATTGTTTACCGCTGGCCTACTTATAATATTTGGTACGACTAAATTATGATCTGTCACAGTTTGCTCCTCTGTATGCTCTAACATCTGTGAAATTTATTATGACATCTCTTGTCGATAAGGATGTGGTCGATTTGGGTTTGTGTCACTTCATCACGAGATTTGCACGCTATCTTGTGTATATTTTTATGTTTAAAGTAAATACTCGTAATTATTAGATTCCTAGAAGCAGCGAAACCAATCACGATCATTTCGTTATCGTTATTGACGTCACGTAAACTTTTAGAACCTATAGTTAGTTTATAGACTCCCTCATTATCGATCTTCGCGTTAAAATTCTCAAGTACTATTTTAGCGTCATGAGTCGATAATTGGTCAAACAGTCTTCCTATGACTTCGTAGAAGGAAACTTTAGTCGCGTCTAACTTGTCTTCCGTTGGGCAGTATACATTAAAGAGAATCCCTACCAATTTTTGATCAAAACAGATTGATTTTTATATTTATTTTCTCAATTTTTCAAATCTTTCGTAACAAAGAAACGCATCACATTATTAATTTTCATCAAATTTTCAGTTTGAAAATGACATTTTAAAGTACAATTATTCATTAAGGTAAATGTGTTTTTTAAACAAAAATAGCTTGTTCTGCCGTTAATCATTTTCTTTATTCAAAACATTTCAGGTGCATTAGCTTTAGTCGAAATTTTTTGAAATTAATTTGACATATTCTTTTTAGCATTATGAAGAAATTTGGGTATCGCCAAGAAGCTGTGTGTTGATCTAGATCAAATGAAAAATAATTATTTATAGAAAAAGGCTATAAATTACGCAAAAATACTGGTTTATTTTTATTTAAATAAAATAATCTAATTTCTAATTATGGTTACCTGTATTCAATTTTGATGATAATGCACATATATTTTAAAAATGGTATAAAAAGTACGTCGGAATTTTTCTAGACTGTACAAAAAAATTCTGTTTATATATGTTTATTGTTTACATAACCAAGAACGAAAGTTATATATATATATATATATAGACAGAAATTTTTCAAAATAATTTCGTTCTTGGGTATGTAAACAATAAACATATATGAAAATTGTTTAAAAAATTATAAGTAAGGGGCAAATTTAAGAAAAATGATAGGGATCCCTTTTAATGAGTGTATAGTTGTACCAAGTGCTCGCGTCTGTAATCTACGACATTCCATCATTGATAAATCTAAAATTCTTAACTACTGCTGAATTTACTTCTTTATTAATTAGGAATACCGTGCCCGATGAATATCAGCTGTTTTGTCTTTTCCATAAAATAAGTCATAGCGACCGGCGTGTTCCTGTCCCTCTCCTGGCAATCTAATTTCCTGTAAGGCAATTATATCAAAAGAGTATCTGTTTTACTAAAGCTTAGAACGTTCTAGGTACCTACTTTGAGATCTTTGCACCCGCGAGATTGTCGCCGGGGGGGGGGGGGGGGTAGGGGACGTGTGTTTGGATATAGAGAACCTGCTTGGGTGGGTGTCATGACGCAAATTGTGTCAATATTCGTGCTGTCTGTGATGGCCCTGTGTGTCTTTGCTATGGTGGTCTAACAGTGTTAGTACATCACGTTCACGTTTTTTATTAAAAATTCCACAAAAGATATAATAAACATAATCATATAACGTATTATATCGTACGTAAGTTATCAGTAATCTGCATAAAAAATAGTTTTGTTGCAATATAATCGGTATATAGTAAGTAATGGACTCGATCTATAATAAAACGGTATAACTCAAAATTTTTACTTTTTATTATTCAACCTGGTTTTTAATGTTTTTTGTTATCTTGTATCAAACAAGTGTGTTGAAGTTCTTTAAATATCTATTAATATGTAGCCGTTTAAATCTCTTCTAACATAGTTTTCTACGTTTATCTCATTTATCTCAAAACGCAATTATTTGAGTTATACTGTTTTCCGCGCATTCCCTCAATTAACCGAATTCATTGAAATGAATAAAAAACTAGAAACAATTAACACACCATATGCAGAACCGGAAGGCCTATAAATCAAATAGCCAAATCAATTTTTCCCAAGCACGAACTTCCGGGTTAACTAAACTAATTTCACCACCTTCATGCGTTAATTGCCAGTTTCGATATCGTACTAATAAGCGACTAATTATTATCCCCCCCCCTCTCTCTCTCTCTCTCTCTCTCTGTCTCTCTCTATCTGTCTCTCTCTCTCTCTGTCTCTCTCTCTCTCTATCTGTCTCTCTCTCTCTCTCTCTGTCTCTCTCTCTGTCTCTCTCTCTATCTGTCTCTCTCTCTCTCTCTCTCTCTGTCTCTCTCTCTCTATCTGTCTCTCTCTGTCTCTCTCTCTATCTCTCTCTCTCTTTCTAAAATTCAATATCTGCATCGTATACCTTCAAATCATCGACGATGTCGCGCCGTTTGGCTTTGAACACGGGATGGTGGCAGCGTCCGCGGCAAAAGTTATTAAAGCAAATGGTTCATCGATAATTGAAAATCTAACGAAGCAACGGCCCGCGCGATCTGCCTCTCTTTTGCTCTTTGTCCAAAACGCGCGGCCCGTGTTCCGCTGTTGCGTGCGTACATACGCGCGGGCGTGCAACTGTTGATACTGCGAATTACCCAAAACGCTCGGCCCGGCCCTGCTCGGCCTCGCTTGCGCACCACTCTGTAATCAAATGATATTCGGCTATATGTGCCGAGTAAATTTGTGCGTGGACTGCAGCGCACACACCCGCGCCCACAGACAAATTCTGTTATTCCGTTAGACGCGGTCGCCGTGCGTATGCGCAGCCGCTCTGCTTTAAATATGCGCAATATAATTTGTGCAGCTATGCCTGTAAATGGGGAAACTGGGAAGATTGTTAGTAGAATTATGGTGCTACAGCGTCTCCCTATAGCTTCGAGCGCTTTGTTTAGACACGCCAAAAAAACTATTTCATTAATTTTATTACACGTACCTTACAAATGAATATGTTGTAGTTGAGTTTTCATAAAATATTAACCCATTATTACTGAACCGTATATTTATACGGACACTGAAAATTAAAATTGCATTTACAATCCCTATTTTTAACCATTAAAAAAGAATGAAAACTTTGAAAATGTTTTCAAATTTTAAAAGAGTATACTTAAGGTGAGTAGGGAGTCTCATGTAAATGGTTCAAAAATCGATTTTTTTGATTAAAAACCTTCCTATACAATTAGAAAATATTATTATATCGCAATATTCGACCTCAAAAAATAACTACGAGCGTTTTTCTCGAAACCACTTTTTCACATTGATAAAATTAAAGATAATCGCAATTTCATACGGATGAACTTCGAACAATTATGAATTTATATCAATATTAAAATATAATGGCAAAATAAAGATCGAATTTTTTTAAACCTAAATTTCTGTTATAAGTCTCTCTATTTACTTATTTTACACTTGTTTATTGCAAATGTTGGTCAATCGAATGGTATTTCCATATTGAAGAGACTTTTTTTTGTTCGTATGTTTTACACTTTTTTCAAGGGTAGCTTGCCCGTCGCTTTTAGCGGAGCCTTTGCGCGCGATCGCTATATCTATATATATATAGAGGTAAAACATGACTTTCACAATTTTTTCTACTTCAAGACTAATGGTAAATGATAATAAATAATTACATCGTAATAAAAGCACTTGAAAATTACCTTATTTGCATGAGATTCTTCCCTTAAACGCCTTATTAATGGTCTTCAACTTACTAGATGGTAAGGTAAGAAAATAAAAAAAAAATTAGGATGAGCAAAGAATAAACAAATACAAATTTGTATAAAATATATGCACTTACATATAAAGCCATGCATTACTTTGTTGTGTGTACAATAATAATAAAAAAAGATATCTAAAAGGCTGTGTAACCCACATTGCAAAAACCTATGCCCGCTGTAACTGAAAGATACATCATAAATTATAGGAGTTTGTGTGTTTATTTGTCGTCGACTGGGTTACCGAGTTTCGAAGCACTCTCCATGGCTCTATATGTTTACCACCAAACTTTTTGTCGCGTCGTATGGACTTTTTTTCTAGCCGCACGGCTAGATCCAAGCGCTGCATTGACGGTCGAACCGTTTTTAGTTCTATTCTTTTTTCTTTTTGCTCTGCTACTAATATTTGAAAATAGGTGTAGAATTAATGTTCTTCTTTATATAGTAAGAGAATCTAGATGGATTTTTCATTTTAATTTCATATCCATTCGTGATTACATGTTGTTTTATTAATGTTTAAAGTGTAAGAGTCACACAATTGAACATATGATAAATTATTTTTTTAACTAATTAGATAATCTATTTCAGTGATTATTATATATTATAATACATAATATAATTATTATATAATTTACATAATATACTACTGTTATCATTTTTTAACTTGAGGTAAAACAATGTACTGATTGGATAAAATGTACTGCATGCCAAGGATTGACCCATTAGTCCTGTAGCAGCGTAAGTGAAGTATAGTGAATAGAATAAATTTAACAGTCTAAATTTCTCGCACTTTTCGAAAACAACTTTATGATTAATTAGCGATTACTAGCATATTCTGTTACTCAAGTTACGGAGCAATGGCATAAGCAAAAACGTGATGGAATAACTTTTAAATAGATGCGCAGGTCAGTTTTTACTAGTGCACTGAGATGACTCATACTGTTTCAGTATGTTAATAATGTTCCTGATAGCTTATCCTGAATACTAAGTTTTGGTCTAAATACATGTAGTAACTTTGTAGACACTCGGCGTATTTCAATTTCAATCGAAAACAATTATAAGTAGTTTAGTAACTATAATATTATTTTAGTTTGAGTGAACTAAATACAGAATATCCATCTAACAGAAAATATTACTCTGTGTACATTAAAATCCTTTTGATTTTATAAAACATGTTAGAAATAAATTTTAAGATATTTGAAATCGATCAAATAGGTACTCATTTTAGAAAATGTCTGTATGAATGTGTATTTGTGTTCATGGATGTGTGTGCGCACGTGCGCATGTGCGTGCATGTGTATGAGCGTGCGTGTATATGAGTGGCGTGTAGTTTGCATGTAGGGGAGGGTGAGGCGGTTGGTGTAGGTGGTATACATAAGGTTCCACGTGTCTTAATTAGTATTAAATGAACGGTATAATTCAGCTTTGAGGTTTCAGAAGAGATTCGCTAAGACGACCTTTTCGCTAATATGACTGTCAAACGTACATTCGCTAAGATGACGAAAATCATTTTACCATTTACCTTAATATTACTCTACCACTTAATATTACTCTCGCTTATAGTACTACGTTGATAATCGCAAATTTGGGGTTATATTCGACGTCGTCTTCTTAGCTGGAGTCTTTAGTCCCGCGTTCGTAGTTCATAAACTAATAGAAAAATCATATAATGTAAAATAAAAAATTTCAAATTGGTTTTTGTAATGATTTTTGTAGAAAACAATTTAGCCGATTTACCAAAACTGTGGGACAAGGTGAAATATTACGTAATGGCTGCTGCGTTTTATTACAAACAAATTCAGTGTTACATGGTACGCTATTTGATATATTTGGCAACTTATTACGAGGGGCTATAAGGGGCTTAAGTCTAAGAAATCCCTTAACCCGATTTTCTGAAATAAAATTGAAATCATACTGAAATCACACTGAATCATGAAATCACTAGAATATCTGTGAAATCAAATTTAAAAGTCTAAAATGAAATAAAAAGAAATAATACACGAAATCAATGAAATCAAATGAAATCACAAATGAATTATACGCGGCGTGTTTATTTATGAAAGTCGTAAGAACGTAAACAAAGTAAATAATACGCGCTACGCGTGACGGTGGCTGCCGTAAGGCGAGAGCCAAGCCGAGGTGGCGGGTGCACGCACATGCAGCTAACCGATCCTTCTAAGAATGGGCACGCAATGATTTTTTGGTTCTTTTAGACTTGTTCGAGAACCTGTCACAACGCTTTTCAATTTGTTGGAGGCTTTCGAACGTTCAACGTCATTTTAGTAATTTTGCAAGACATTAATAGTAAATCAATTGCTTAATATTCGTGTGCATTTTTCAAGTTGTGCATGCGATATTATACGAAAGTGTATAAGAGGAAATATACTTGTGAATATTATCTAATCTTAAAATAAACTATTATCGAGATCGAACAAGATCTACACTTCAATTCTTCTGGCTTAGTTACTGTCAAAATACGACCGGCATCTTCAGGAATAAAGCATATATAATATGTAAGTACCTTCCATTAAATGTTTCTTTCTGTAAAATGCTGTTTCAAATTGATATTTAAGTAGTAAATATAATAGTTAAATTCAATAAAAAAAATGTATAGACTTTCAATTGTTAATTCAAGTTTATTACCGCATGAAACTTCACAAACTATCGACGATAATGTCAGGGAGACGCTTGGGAAGACGCTTGCGAGCAATAACACGAACAATAGTTTCTGGGAAATTCTAGAAGAGGAAAGAAACGTAATAATTCCGGTTTATATAAAAAATATATTCAAAATAAGCCATCTTGATAATCCCATAGCATTTAAAAGCATAACAGATGAAGCTCTAATAGAAATTGAGATTTTTGCCGGGGAAAACATGAAAACTTTTTTAGATTCTGATAAAAATCTTAAATCTTTTTATGGAAATTTTCACAAGATGTCGGAAAAATGTGCAATGGACGATTTTTGGAAATCAAAAAAAATTTGGAAACAAATAGGGTAAATTTTAAAGCTTTTAAATTAAATCTTACCTCGAATCTTACTGTGTCATCAACAAGTTCACCGTTATCTTTAGATATTAATGAAGAACATAAAAGTTTACTTAAATTAGTTAAAAGTATTGTTGAAAAATCAGTCTTAGATGAAAAAAATGGTAATAAGAAAAAGAGATATACTCAATAAAATTCATTTTACCGAATCTGTGTCTGAAATTTATGAACAAGATAATTACCTAAGACTTACACTTACAATGCAAAGATAAAATGTCCCCTTTGTTCGAATAAATCTAAATTAAAATAATGTTTTGATACGGATAGTAAAGGATCAAGGTGGGTATTATTAAATTTTAGAAGACACTTACTAAAACATGCAAATGTAAGTCGGAAAGACAATGTATCAAATGCTGCTACCTTAACTCAGAAAAATTACAAAAATTTGCTTATAAGGACAACGAAACAGCTGCGATGAGTAATAACATTCCAAACGATTCATTTGACGAAAATAACATATCTCTAATAAATAATGAAACTTTTGTTTATGCGTATAATAATGCATATGTGCTGTCAAGTTCTGAAAATTACTCTGAAGATTCTGCGTCTATACCTTTGAAAGAATTGCTTCAAAATAATTTAAATGAATTTGAGTCAAGCTTCGAAATTAATTCAGTCTTCATTCGATGTTCTTAGTAAAGATAGTCAGGGGGAATATTAAATCAGAGTGATTGTCAAACGAATCATTTGAAAAATATTGTAACAAATGTTTGATCAATTTCGCAAAATTTTGTTAAGACTGAACGAAGAATGAAAGAAATGTATTCATCTGTAACCGTGAATCAACCTCGCATTACCACTTTTATCCCTATAATTGATCAATTACAAAAACAGATAAATGACAACATAGAATTACGATAAAGAATAAAATATTTTTTAGAACATCAATCCAATAATATTGAAAACAGAACAAAGAATCTAATCAAAATAACACACCCTTTTTAAAAAAATTACATGAAAGCGCACTTTTAAATTCCAATAGGGAAAAAAGTGGTAATAGGTATGACATAGCATTAAAAATTTTGTCAACTTTACTTATATACGATAGGAGGTAGGATGTTGTATAAGACATTATATGTAAACTTATCACTTCCGTCATTAAGTACTGTAAGTCGTACGATTAGTAAATATAATTATAATATCAAAGAAGGAGAATGTCGAGCAGCAGAACTCAAAAAGTTTTTGACATCGAGAAATTTACCTGTATCAGTATTGTTAAGTGAAGATGCTACCCGTATCACAGGTCGTATCCAATATGACAAAGAAACAAATGAACTCATTGGAATTGTACTATTGCTCGATTCGAATGGAATGCCTGTTTCTTATACGTTTACAGCTACCTCAGTACAAAAAATAGAAGAATGTTTTAAGAATGGTTCTGTGGCAAAATTAGTTTACGTTATAATGGCACAATTTTTAGTAGAGAATGGACCTTCATTTTGTTTATGTTTATATGGTAATGATAATAAATTTACATTTGCAGAAGTTACTAATTACATAATTAATAGTTTAAAAACTGAAGGTATTAGTGTATTACACACAAAATTGCGAATTCAATCAAATGAATCAAACAGCCACCGTTTTCCATATTTTTGTGCAGATTTCAACATTAATAATGCTATAGTGACTCCGGATATTGGGGCCCGCGGCGGCTCAGTCGGTAGAGTGTCGGATTCCCACGCCGGTGACCCGGTTCGAATCCTAGTCTCTGCCGATTGATACAAGCACCTCTGTAAAAATTACATGTGCTTTGTTTACAAACACACCGCAGACCCCCGTCGTCGATTAGCACCACATGGGAGCACAAACATGGCGACGTTCAGTAAAAAAAAAAGACTCCGGATACAGTACGTATAGATGCAAAATAAATAACACATTTTCTTAAAGCGTCAATTATTTTACTTTTCGGAAATTATTTAGCATCAGCAAACCATTTACAAACTATAATAAAAACCATATATATAGACAAACATTGTTTTAATTTAAAGGACATATCATTAAAAGATAAAATGAACTACAAATCCATCGAAAACATAAGTGATAAGAAAATAACTGACTTACTTAATCAAAAAATTCCTAGGAGTAATGGAACTGTACTTTAGGTGAAAGATATTAATTTATTTATTAACGGTTTCTTGAATAAAACTTCGGATCCATTAACACCTATATATAATGCATGGTTTTGTATTTTTATCTTAAGATCTTAAAGAGTCTGGTTACACAAGTCTGATTATTTTCTAGTCAACCTTGTTAAAGTTCTCTTCGAAGACTTAGATCCATGAGCAGTATCTTATTGTAGTTAATTCAAGATTGTTAGAAAATATTCATCGAATTCAACGTATTCAACTTCAAAATAATATTTCAAGCAGTACTTTTAAAGACTCGATCAAAGATTTCCGTTTCCCTCGATTTCAGACAGCAAATTATAATACAAATACCTCGACAAATACACGTACAAAAAATATACTACCTGATTATGACAATAATTACGATTCTACATAAAGCAAAAGAAGATGCCTTTTTAGTATTAGTTAATAGCGGTAGCATTATTTCTGAAGAGGCAGATGATGATGAAAATGATATTTTAACCAATAAAATCTCGACAATTCCATCAGATCTTCTGTCAAATCTCGATGATTTTGATCTCTCTGATCAAAATGATCAAAATGAAAATACAAATTCACTTAAAGATTTAACAATCTAATCTAATATAACTAATAGATTAGAATTAAAAAATTACGATAACAGTATCGACAAAACAAAACTAAATCCTAAAAGTTAATTCATTATCATAAAAGATAAAAGAAATAACGAGTTGATTGTTCGAAAATCATCAGTTTGCTGGTTATTAAGTCAAAATAATTTTGATCTTAGTATTGATCAATTACAGGGGGTCAGCGATAGCGAACTGGCTAAATATAAAAAAATCAATCCACTGTTAATAACAGTATAAGATCAGTTTTTAAAAATAAATGCGACGAAATATATGTAGGAGATTGGTGTATTCTTAAAAGAGTTGATTCAAAAAACACTATTTGAGCAATATTCTTAGTTTCGGGTACATGAGTGGACCTACGAACAAAAACTCAGATTACTTAACTAATTATGCAAAAGTTTCCGGAAATACAAAATAAATAGGAGTATTATGCCATTGTTATACATCGATCGAGACGAAAAATAACTTTTCATTAGTGCCAATGGATAGACATTGCTATTTAAGTATTGAAAATTATGTATGTACGTTGTCGCAACCTCATTTCAGTAATAGCGAAATTACATTAGCTTGTAAGCTTTTTCAGAAAATAAAACATTTATTTTAATATAATCTTTTTGTATATCATGTTTATTATTTACAAGTTAAAATAAAAGTAAATTTAAACAATGTATTTGGCATTATATTATATTAATTTCATTACAAATTAAAATATTCAATAATATTCATAAAATAAGAGTGACTATAAAGATATCAACCAAGAAACAAAAGTACGAGCAAAAGTTTTTTTTAATTCAGTCTTAATTCAAATTAAATCTTTATATAGCAGAATAAGACATGTCCAAAATAACTTGAGCGACGTAAACTTATTTAAAATAAATAAGCATGAACGTGAAAAATATATGTTCATATTATTTAATAAAAATGTGTACAGAGGAAAAAAAGTATTAGGATTTGCATTAACCCTCGACCTTTTGTATAACAATCACATACCTTACCATTCAGCTATATTGTATATATAACAATATAATTGCTTAAGCAAAAGCATTCATATAATTGTAATATTAATCAATAAATTATATTAGATAATAGATATGTTGAATAATCCGAAATCATTGAATTTAAATCGATTTAAAAATCATTTGAAATCATTTGAAATCATTTGAAATCGTTTAATTCTTGAAGGAATCAAATAAATTTTTTTATTGTGACTGAAGCTCGAAATCACTGAAATCATTACATGAAATCCTTTGAAGTCTGTAATTAGTGGTACCCTCTTTTCCGAGTGAATAGCCCTTCAAATAATTATGTACGGCCATTTGGTCTATTATATCAACGTACTCTCACCAACATAGAAAGGAAAAGTCATTTCGTACCGTTATAAAAATTATATAACATATTTCTCATATCAAAATAAATAATTTAAGCCATCATAGACACATTCCATCGTCCAGTACTAAATTTTCAATTTGTAAAATTTTCAAGGCACTTTTGGTTAAAAATTTCTTGCCAAATTTGAAAAGTTAAAAATTTAACTGTTGGTCAATGGAGCAGAGCTCATTATTTATTATGGACTTAAATTATTGGACTTAAACTATTGGTTCAAAGAATATACTGTAAGATTTTGGTGAAAATCGAGCGAAACTTGTTTTCTCTAACTCGATTGTAATAAGTCACTATAATAGACCTCAAGCTACTATTAGGTCCTTTTATAGACGTTTTTCTAAGATTCTGGAAAAAAGTACGATATTTCTTGCGTAAAATTTAAAAGATCAGGGGGTCAGGAACAAAAAAATAATTCAAGCCCCAGATGACCAATGTGCTGCATCAGAAATCAAAGCATTACCATTATTAGAGGTTGAATGTTGAATGTTAAAAGTTCTATAAAATCTCTCTTATATGATATTTTTATAATAAATCAATTAATCCGTTGATCATAAACTCAACTATTGTGTAAATTAAAACTATGGGACTTGTCATTTTGACTTTTTACCACAGAATTAAATAGTACAAATAATTTTATATTGGAACAATTAATATGATTTAAAGAAGTTAAGTACCAATGAATTGGCAGAGGTTTTTTTATCCATTAACCGTGTAAAAAAATAAGTATGGGACAAGTTTGACAAAATTCTGGCTACGGAGACGATCCCAAACTATAAGTCAGACTATATGCCAGATTTTTGTTAAATTATGTCACGAAAACGTCACTACACTCATTGTTAATATCGATCGGAATCGTAAAAAATAATAGTTTTCGATTAAACCGTGAAAACATTTTTTAAATATTGTTATCTTCTACGAAATTTAAATATTTGTAAAAATAAGAGACAAAGATTTAGGTTACGGCAGAAATAACAGAACGGTATGATTTTGTTTACCATTTTTTTGACAAAAGTTTGGGATTGTCTCCGTAGCAAGACTTTTTCAAGACTTTTACAAGACTTTCTGAACCAGACTATTGTCAGACTTGTCCCAGACTTATTTTTTTACACAGGTAGTATAAAATACTACCTATTGATAAATAGCATATTATACGACTAAACATTTATATTCAATATATTAAAATCCCATAATTGAAATGGTTAAATTAGACGAATTACATTCTTCGGGTAGAAATCTATATAGATGTAAAACGCCTATACAGTTGCATATACATACATGTACTGTATCATCGATTCAGTGTAAATGCATTTAAAAGAGCTTGAATTATCCGTCTTGTCTAATACGATAGTACACCGCATTAAACCAATCGGAAATTGATTCCAGTCGAATTACCTGAAAATTTGCAGGTGTTAGGCCGATGAGGACTTTTAATCAGAAAGTCATAAACTATATCATATTAACTTTTAGTAAAAATTATATTAAACAAAATTTGCTGAAACATTTTGGGTATGTTGATTTTAAGAGGATGCGTCAGTCCTACCAATAAATATATTCAAAAATTTCGTTTTTCACAAAACATACGCATCAGACTCTAATTTTTTTTCAGGATCGCTTTATTTACGGAAAATAGATAGCGGAACACTCGAATTGTTATCAGAATTGAAAAATTAGCATACTTACGTAATTTTTAAATTTCGATTTTGGTAATAATTCCAGTGCACAGCTATGTATTTTTTATAAATAAAGCGCCTCTCGAATGGAAATTTGATTCTAAGGCGCATTTTTTTAGAAAAACGAAATTTTCTAACATATTTATCGGTAAGTAAAGTAGGTCTGACGCATTTCCTTAAAGTAGCTCCAGCATTAGATATAATACATTAAATGATATTGTAATATAACATTTCTTTTTAGCACTTTATTAAAATATTTTAATAGGAGAGAATATATATAATATAAAATAAAAGAAGAGCTTACCACATGACGAAGAATAATTTTTTATAACATTTTAGATATAGTCTGAACGCTGGGAGGGTTTGCGTAAAAAGTTTGGGTCTCCTCGGTAACTCGATGTATCTTTATGTTTTTGGCATGGAGAATCCAATGAATTCTTTCATTTTATTTTCATTTAATATATAAACAAATACGCCATCTAACCTCAGAATATTAAATCTTGAAATTTTATCTTTTTGTTCTAAGTTACCCCCCTTGGTAAAGTAGGGTTAAACACACGGAAATTTGTTATATTTATCTCATTTTAATTTAGAAGGTCTTATTTTGTTTCTTGAATAATTCCAGAATGTAATTGACATAATAATTAGAGTTTAATAATGGAAAAATTTAAAAATAATCAAAACCCAAAAATTATATAAATTTATAAGTTTTCCAATTGTTTATAAGTAAGATAAGGGAGATGTAGGTATAACGGACCATTAAAGTACAATAATCCATAGAAATTATAAAAAGCATAATTAAGGAAAATCTAAAATATCATTTAGTTACTATCCAATGGAAGAATGTTATCCTATATTGAAATCAGTGTTTAATGTTTATTTCCAATTGTAAAATGCACTTATAAATCAGATCGAAAATAGCGATTCAAGAAATAATTGGTGTATAACGCCCCCCCCCCCCCACCACCCTCTCCCCTATTGGGGTATAATGGGCCAGCGTAATCTTACACGCTTGCTGTTAAATTATGGATACCAAAATACCGTAAGAGAGAAGTACAATGTTTGTTTAAGCTTAATCAATCGCGATATTAGATCGAGATACATTACAACGACTCATAAATAAAGAGAAACTTTACATCCGCTATGCATGAAAATGTTTGTAATTTTTACGGCTCTAAAACGACTTAAAATTCCTGATTTATATCCGCTACCATTTCAATTTTTCAAATTATCCTTTTTTTGTAATAATTTTGTACATTTTTTAAAAAAAGTTCTAATATTTTCTTCGAGATATTATATTAACATGTCATTAATGAAACAATTACATTTTTATATTTTACTTCACTTCATCTGGTTGGGTCTGATTGGACCTGAACACCGTGCCTGCTAACTCACTATGAATGGAACCTGAGGAACCCCGCCGAAGCGACTACGCGAGCGACGAGATTGGCGCGGGCGTCACAAGTGGGTCGAGGGAGGCCGATGACGTGCTGCTTGTGACTAGCGTTATATCGATCAGCGAGGCGCGCGCGGCTCCTTTCGACGGGAGCTCTATAGAGTTAGACGCTACTCCGCTGCTATGTTGTGAGTAGAGACCCGCGGCGCGGGCTGCCGGTGTATAAATAAGTGCCCGCGGCGTCTTTTGCGCGTGCCAATTTGCAGATTGGAGGGTGAGAGCAAGACAGAGAGAGAGTGAGAGAGAGCGAGAGAGCGAGAGAGTGAGAGAGAGAGAGACAGAGAGAGAGAGAGAGAGCGAGAGAGCGAGAGAGTGAGAGAGAGAGAGAGACAGAGAGAGAGAGAGAGAGAGAGAGAGAGAGAGAAAGAGGTGCGACACTACCCATCTGGATGGTCTGGAAAAATCAGACCTCGCTTATGAGTATAGATATGGAAATTCAGACCTCAGATTCATAAATGAAAAACTTTCAATAATTTACAATTTTAATAATTTTTTTTTTTTTTTTTTTCAATTAATGTATAAGATTTTATGCCCATCTCAACGAAAATGGCCACTTTTTTTCCTGAAAAGCGAGACCAAAGTAACACTATTTCCCCGCAAATGGATTAGGGAGAAAAATTTACTTTTTTCCTGCAAAATACTTTTTTCCCTCAAATGTCGGAAAAAACTGACTTCACTAGAAACTAGTCCAAATTCCTTTATTTCATCAAGTTCTACCAATAACCCTGGTTTTCGATTGTCTTTTATCAATATAAGTTATGTTTTACCCAATAAAATTAAAATATAGACATTTTATGCATAATTTATTAGAATATTCAATATTTAATACGAAAAACTATTACTTAGAGAGTAGAGCAGCGTCATCCACACCGCGCACCGACCACGTTTTCAAACATTCTTCGTCAGTCCATTAGACCCGCTTTCCAAGTCAAAAAGTGGTCACAGTTGAGATGGGCATAAAGTACTATATGTAACTCGAGAAAAAAGTCGATTTTTCCCTCGAATGATACTACCCTCGCTTCGCTTCGCTCGCTCGGGCAGTAAACTCACCCGCGAGAAATATATTCGACTTTTTTCCCCTGTTACATAATGTACTATTTAATTTTCGCGATCGTACGCACAATCTATTTATCACTTAGAATATGCGTACAATCGTAAAATGGCGTTAAAGGAATAATTGACTGCATAAAACGAAAAATCAATAATGTCGGTAATGGGTACAAGGTTCAGTCTCCAGTCTCCCCTTACGATGGCTCCATCGCTTTTTCAACATTCACTATTAACATAAAATATAAATCTAGTTATAAGTGTGCGCATTGAAATTTCGGTTAGTTGATGTTACTAGGGGCGCGATTCTGCTATCTTAGCGTAAAAAGATCAAAAGGTGAAGAGTTCGAGCTCGAGATGCATTTTTGCATTCGGGAGACTCTTTTTACGACATATTTGAGTAGGGAAATTAATAATTAATAAGTAAAACATTGTTTAATCGATATTACAGTAATAATGCTTTGAAATGTATATTTAAGTGTGTTCATAGGTGTAAATACATGAATACATTTTATATATACATGTATTTACAATATTTCATCATAATAAGCGTGTTTAAATAGATGTTTTCTTCGACATAACCTAAATAAATAATTTAATACGAATTTTAAAGTACTATATTATTACTTTAATATCGATTAAATAATGTTTTACTTGTTAATAAATCTAGCTCTAACTCTCTACCTTTCTATATATTCCTATCTTTCTATCTTTCTACGCTAAGTTAGCAGAATCGAGCCCCAGGTAAACTAAAGACAAAAGAATTTTTTAAATTAGAACTTTTAATATGGGCTCTTATAATAAAATTAGTATTTATATCTGCAACTAAATGAAAAACCGTGATATCTTTATAAAGCCATCAGGAGACTGTAGTGTTTTAATTATAAAATTCGATTATTTAACCCATTTCTTCCCAAGAGGCCAATTTATAGTTCATTGGTTTTTTGCCTAAAACCGCCATATTGAAATTTTCCAACGGAAAATCGGAACGAGCGGACAATTTTACTTTAGAAAAGTGCTATTGGTTATTATTATTTTTTTTTGACAATTTTTTAGGCAAAAAACCAATCGACTATAAGATGGCCACTTGGAACGAAATGGGTTAACTGCAATACTAAGTCTCCTGTAGTCAAATATAAAAAACTACTGCCAATCAATTAGCACTTAGCTTCCTCAAACCTTATTAATTGTTCCATTATGCTATTATTTGTTCAATTTAATTCTGTAATAAAAAGTCAAAACGACAAGTCCATTTTTTAAATGTTGAGATATAGATTTAAATTTTTCACTTGCTATTTAAATCTATGTAAAAGTATAGCATAGATTATGAAAAAATATTTAATTTGTATAAAAATTTAAAAACTTTTTTTGTCACTTTCTCGTGGGGTCTTCCCAGGGACTTGGGAGCAGGCCCACTTGGTCCCACTCAAAAATATAAATATTTCATCTTCTGTCTCGGACTTCCGTACTATTGCGATTCTAAATTTTGTATGCAAAGTCCTTGACATGATCGTATACGAGTAAGTGTTCGACTTTCTAGTGTCGATGAAACTTCTTGATCCCCTTCAAACGGATTTTAGGCCCTACGAAAGCACTGAAATAGCCGTGTTTAAACTCGTTGAGGACATTAGGAAAGGTATAGATTGCAGTCGCGTAAGTGAAAAGCTACGTCTCACCATACTTTTAATCTTTAATTTTAGCAAAGCCTTCAACAATATAGCCTTCTTGAAGTTGCTTAAGAAACGGATCAGTCTGAGATATCCAGAATAGTAGTCCAGTGGTTTAAATCATACATTACTGGTCGCAATGAGAGAGTGGTTAGTTTATTAAATCTCAAAGTGAATCAGATTGGCTAACAAGTTGTTGAGTTCGTAACAACCAATCTGGGCGTACCGCAGGGCACTATTTTGGAACCCTTACTGTTCAGTATATATATATTAATGACTTTTGGGATGTCCCTACAGGGGGAGTAAGCCATCTCCTTTATGCAAATGATCTTCAAACCTACACTCAGGTCATCAGGGCTGATCTTAGATAGGGCATTGATCGACTCTCGGCTATGGCACAAGCAGTATCGGATTAGACTAGCGGCAATTGTTTGCGTCTCAATGTTGAGAAGACTGAAGCAATTATATTTGGTTCAGGATGCTAATGCAAATAGGGTTGTTGAAATGAATCTTCCTGAGATTGAGGTGCAGACTGGTTTGATAATCCCCTTCTTGGACACCGTGACAAACCTTGGTTTTGTAATAGAATCAAAATTAACATAGAAACCGCTAGCTGATGCGGTGATCAGAAAAGCGAATTGAGCACTGTATGGTCTACGGTGTGTTTGATTCAGTACCACCGAAACATTACGAGTACAACTGGCAAGCGCCCGTATTGTCCTTCATCTTGATTATTGGTCATTGGTTTACCTTGATGCGTTCGTTCAGTTAAAAGCCTGACTCCAAAGATTGCAGTAAGGTATAAGGTAGGCACAGGTAACATGGCCGCATTAAGAGACTTTCGGTTCCCATTAAATATATAACTCGGGTTTTTGTTAGTTGAACCTCTATCTCTAATACCGCACGAGTGTTTTTGCAAAATATCCACTCTCTAAATTATAATTGAAGAAGTTGTAAACAGTTAGAAATTTGCAATTTAATAAACAGTGTTGGTATCACGCTAACAAAAATGGATTTCTGCACGCACTGCTAAGAAATCAGTCCTTTGATACTTTCCCGCGTAAACATGACTCTATCTTGTAAATAGAAGGCGCCAGCATCGAAGTTGACTTGCCCATCAACATCTTTTGATATAGCACATATATATTGTAGAAGTTAACTATAATTATGACACCCTAGAATATCTCATAAAACGAAATCGCTTATAGGTGGCCATTTTACCTGCATGGTCATATTACTTCTATCCACCTTATATATGGTGCTAGAAGCCTTATAGAGACAGTTGGAAGCCTTTTGGACGCGGGACGGAACTGACATTTTCACTCTATTTTATTGATTTACTCTAAAAGACAATCAACCAATCAGTTCCTTCAATTTATCCAATAAAGTCGACAACATTATACACGCATTAGAGCCGGAAAAATATTTATTTTCATTCATACACTCGTATATGATCTCTGGGCGCCATCTGGGACAGTTATGGCAGAATCACCCATATATTTGTACAACTGTTTTGATTTGTATCCGAGTATTCCGACATATGTGGTTGTGTGGGCTGTCTGCATATGTTTCGATATTTCTGTATTTTAATGTGCGCGTACGTGACTTGTGGATGAGTAAATTCATGTTTTTCGATCAGTGTATGTAGATGAGTATAGATATATATTTTTATATTTGTGTATGTGTGTATATGGATATGCTTATGTGTTCAAACGCTTCTTATGGAAAAACTAATAGATGTAATTAAGTAATTATATATATATATATATTATAACAGGTTACTCCCATCTCGACCTGGATCCGGTATAGGTCCTCGACTGCCTTAGTCACGGCCCTGATGTAGGCCTCAATTTCGCGAAAAAAAAATCAGAAAATTAAAATTTGTATTGTTTTTAGAAAATTTGAAAATTTTAACGTGCAAAATAGGTCGAGCACACGAGCGCGAGGCGAGCGAAAATTGAGCACGAAGCTCAAAACACACCGAAGTATCTAAAAGTGAGTGTGCCGAGTGTGTTGAACACAATACACAGAGGAAATAATATTTAAATCAACTTTTGCTCTGACTCTCAACCTTAGAGAGTATAAAATTATAACGCACGATTATAATCGATAAAAAGGTCGCGCGAAATCACGAATAGTTCTTGGAAGTCAGAGCAAAAAGCAATCAATCACGGTAGTGAAGTGTGTGAAAATTTTGTTCAGTCGCCACCCGCGCCACGCTCAGTGATCCGGTGGTCGACCGATCATTACGGTTAAGTAGCGGTAGACGCGGTCAATACTCGGATCGGCGAAAATTTGTTTTTGTTTTTTCGATGATTGTTTATTGCAAAAATTAATTTTTTCAATTTTTTCGTTGTTCACTGAGGGTCAATAAACAATTATCACAAGAAATAAATTTTTTTTGAGTTTTGAGATTTTTTTTTTAAAAAGAATATTTTATTTGAGAGCGATAAGTAAAGTTAAGCAGCGTTGGTAGCAGTCAGTACTTGGATGGATAACCGCCCGGGAACACCACGCCTTATAATAATTTATTATTTATCAAGATTTGTTTTTTTTTTGCAGCATTATTGTTTATTAATTATTAATAAACAATAATTTCGGAAAATTGGATTTTTTTTTGGATTTTTTAAATTTATAAGAGGAATAACATCCATTTTTGATTTTCTCTTCTTTATTTGAGAAAATTACTTTTGCAAAATTATTGTTTATCTAACACTAATGAACAATGGTTTCGGAAAAAAATCATTTTTTTTTGGAATGTTAGTATTTATTAAAATAATTTAATATATCGAACTGTTTAATTTAAAAAATTGTTCTTCTTCAAAATTATTGTTTATTCAACAATTTTGGATTTTCTTTTCTTCATTTTAGAAAATTGTTTTTCTGTAAAATTATTGTTTATCGATAATAAACAATAAAATGGAAAAAGCCAAAATCCGGATTTTTCTTTTTAATAGATACAAATGGTTAAATTAACTTGAAAAAATTTTTACAGAAGATAAATTTTTAATAATTTTTGATATTTTAGAAAATGGAAGAAATTTATTTATGAATAAGTGGTTTTATTAGGAAATTAGAATATATTTGAAAAAATTAAATTTCTTCCGGAATACCATTCGGAACATAAAAAACCAATTTTCCTCGAAAATAAAATAATAAAGCGCTTCTTTTCAGAATTTTTGAAAAATAAACGAGAAAGCAGTCCACAGTTTTTCTTTATTATTAAACAAATGATTTAAGAAAATAAACTGATAATTTTGGTTTGAAAAGTCGAATATTTCTGAAAATTTAAATTTCTTTTGGAAAATTAATGTTTCCGTTTTTTTCGAAATCTTACTTTCTTTGAATTTAAGAAATAAGTTTTCGTAAACGTTGTGATAAAGTTGAAAGCATTTTAGACATTATTATTGGAGAAGTTGGTCAGTTCAACTTTCGATTTAAAAAAAAAATATTTTTTTTTTAATATTTTTTGGGATAAAGATAATTATAACAGAATAATTAAGAGAAACAAAGACTGAACTTATTTTTCATTTCTGAACAATTTACGAAAAATTGTACACACACTTCCGAGTTCGAAAACGAGATTTGAACTAAGAAGAGTTTAATTACGAGTAAAAAAATTTTTTTTGTTAATTTTTATTAGTTATTTACGAAAATATACCCGTGATTGATTGGATTGACAAGACGAATAGATAACGAAAACTGCGAAATCGAAAATGATAGAATTTGCGAAATTCGTATATTCAGCTACAACAAGAAAAATTTAAATGCAAAATTTTTCTTGTGCCACCGTATTGTAATACCCTTGCACTCACTAGCGAACTCTGGAATCTTGCGAAACGAAAGAAGAGTGGCTGACATAACTGAATGGCCAACAGCTAAATGAGACGCTGCCTGGACTGAAGATGTCTACAGAAGGCAACTATTTCGCGCAAGCATACCGCTTGCAGAAATTGTTACTCGATAATTGCACGGCCAATGACTTTATTGAAGAACAAGTGGAGGACAGCGAGAACATCAACGACCGAGCTCGACTCAGGCGTCAGTTTATCGACGCAACGATAGCCGCTGATATCAAGGATGGTACACATAGGGGTGAACCAAACGAACATAAGTTGGCAACGCTGAACTCATACACGGAAGTGCATAGGAACTTGGAAAAGTCACTCCATGGTCTGCCAGAGGTCAACGTGACAACCAATGATGAGGACGAGTCCACAGCCAACGCAGGTACTCAAGAGTCGAGCAAACGGTCGGATGAAGAGACGATTACGCTGGTATCTGCACAGGGAAATGAATTCCAGATACCTAAAGACGTATCTTTCGTGATGTCGGAGCTGATCTCTGAAGTGAGATCGCTCAAGCAAAAGGTAGACGATATACAGTGCAAACAGTGGCTGCACGGTACAAGGCATGAGGACGCTAGACGCACTGTACACGTTAACTTCCAAGATACATTCACGATATTTGGGGAAACGGGTCACAACGACTCTCGTAGAATGACGGCGCCACCGCCCACGGCATTCAGCGCCTGGGAGCAGCCAACCGCAGACGGAACAACCTCGGTACATCCAGCCCTAGATTCGCGCCAGAAAGCATATAGCAGATGTCTAGGTTTGGAAGCAACAAAGACGTAGGCCAAATAGTCAGGAAATGGAATGTCAAGTTCTCTGGCAGGAAAGACCAGAGTATAGACGCATTCCTGGCGCGAATAGAAGACAGTAACGCGCTAAGGAACCTGTCACGAACTCTTGGCAGCTTTGTCTGAGCTCTTCAAAGGCAATGCAAGGACCTTGTACAGGAACAACAGGACGAAGTGGAGAACCTGGAACGATTCACCGCTTCATCCAGGCGCTAGTACGATACAGGTCGGCAGTATCAGCAAAGGATGTTGAATGAATTCAACTTGCGAACACAGGGACCAGACGAGTTAGTTCGAGACTATCTTACGTGTCTGATCGTCATAATGAATAAATTACTGTCAAGACTAGAAGACAATCAAGAGCTAGATCTGTTGCATCAAAAGAAGAGATGCGAAGTTACCAGCGTACAGTCACTGCTGGACGCTGCGTCGGACGCTGAGCAGACGCTGGAGCGGGAAAGGAACATACGTCCACCACCTACCTGAAGCCTCTCTGCTACCAGAAATGGCATACAAATCAGCCCAGGGAACGAAGAAGCTCAGGCCGGAGGTATCCACCGTAACGAAGGAGGAAACGAAACCTCCCATGCGAGATCTTACTGCGATATTCGCGAAAATTTTAGGAATGGGTAGGGGGAAGGGGGGCAGAGAAGCCCCAGGAGGTCCCCCGGAACACGGCAACTAAGTAAATCCCCGTCCAGGAATGGTCAAGATAAGCCCAGGTCGGATTGCCCTGACGCGTTGCCAGGGGGGAATAAGCAAAGCTTCGATCCGACACAACCCCTGAGGTGCTTCGGATGCGGAGAATTGGGATATATGAAGAAGTGTTGCCCCAAGTGCTCGGGAAACGAGGCGGGGAGGGGCCACTAAGGACCGCGGCCATTTCTGAAGTGAACACGGTCCCCGCAGTATCTCTATCCCCATCAATGCCGAAGCATCGACGGGAAATATGGACATTCACATGTTCCCTGACGACCCCTCGCCCGAAGGCGAGGTCGGATTAGTTGGGCAATCGCGTTTCGCCCCCTCAGAAGAAGGGGAGAAAAACCACACAGACGCAGAGGCCGATGAATCATCCGGAAGGATATTCGGTCTCCGCCGAGCCCGCCCCCACTGACATTGAAGTGAAGGTCCAGCCACGTCCAGACGAGCCCTCTCCCGACGGCGAGACCGAGCGGATTAGACGATTGAACTCGACTCTCTCATAAGAGAGAGGAGAGACTGAACTGCCGCGGAGATTGACGTACCGTCCAGAAGGACGTTTGACTTCATCGATGCCGACCCCAGTCGAGGCTGAAGCATCGACGAGGGGAATAGACACGCTTGTGCAAATGAGCGCATCATTCCAAGAGCCAAGTGGCAGCTGAAAGCGGGTGGCGAAAGAGAATGTTACCTCGATGGCAGTGCAATCCGTCGAGTCGGATACGACGATGGAAAACGCTGATGCCCAGCAACGAATAAACTGGACCTCTCCTGAAGAAGAAGCTCAAGCCCTAGCAGGTTCGAGTTCCTCGGCAGAGGGAACTGGATCGGCACAACCGCAGAAGCGAGAGTATCAAGAGGAGGATGAAACACGCTGATGGCTCCAGATAGGAATCGGCGACTTCACAATCTGAACCCGATACGACAATGGGGCATCCAGTACGGTGATAGGGGCGGTGGGGTTACAAATAGCCAGCGCGTTTGGGAGAGACATCTCAACTTAATGCGCTGGATGCGTCAGATTACCGGACGGTACCTTCCATCCATTAGTCGGACACGTAATGCTCCCCATATCAGTCGCGGGGGAAACACGCGACCTGCAAGTGGGTATAGTTCCCTATCTCGATGACGAATTTTATGTAGGAGTGAACTTCGTAAAGAAGTGCAGGGCTATATTGGACCCAGATGAGGACGTCTTATACTTCAAGGGTACCCGCGCTAGGGTACAGCTAGAAGTAGCCAGCTTGGAGGCTGACGTGGCCTCCATCTCAGCAGCGGCTATCGCCGATGTCACTGACTCGCAACGCGAAGAGCTTGAGTTTCTCCTAGACAAGACATTGAAAGGCCTGGGAGACAGCTGTAGCCTAACGTGTGACATCGAACACCACATCGACGTCGGGTCGACTAAGCCCATTAATCAGAGGTAATGCCTGGTTTCTGAGAGAATAGAGCAGGAGATGCACCAACATGTGAAAGAGACGTTGGAGCAATGGATTATAGAACCGTCTAACAGTTACTGGTCGAACCCAGTGGTGATGGTGAACAAGAAAGATGGCACTTATCGGTTCTGTGTCGATTACCGCAAGGTCAACGGGCAGACGAAGCCTGTCCAAATCCTCTGCCCTTAATGCAAGATATATTGTGGAAATTGAGGAGGGCAAAATACATATCGACGATCAATATCAGAAGCGCATATCACCACATCCCACTGAGCAAGTCATCCCGACCAATCACTGTCTTCACAGTACCGCATAAAGGGCAGTACCTCTGGTTTCGCATACCCTTTGGTTAATTCTATGCGGGAGTAACGGTTCAGAGATTGATAAACATGGTGATCGGCCCAGTTTTGGAGCCGTACGTGCTCGCCTATCTGGTCGATATCATCATTATATCTGAAACCTGCGAAGAACACCGGCGACTACTGAAACTGGTCCTCGATTCGCTCAAGGCGGCGGGATTAATCATCAACCGATAGAAATGCGTGTTTTGTAAACCCGAGGCTAGGTACTTGGGAGTCCTAGTGAACTGGGACGGGATCAGACCAGATCCGGAAAAGATTCGGTGATGAAATACCTAGCGCCCAAGAACCTAAAGCAATTAAGACGCTTTCTGGGCATTTCGTCATGATACCGGAGGTTCATGAAGGGTTACGCAACCTTGGCTGAACCTCTGACACGTCTCCTGAAGAAGAACCAGAAATATGACTGGCTAGAAGACCAGCAAGACGCATTCGAGAGGCTGAAGGCACTCATCGCCTCAGCTCCCATCCTACAGAGCCCTCTGCCGGAGCTGCAGTTCGTGGTCAACACAGACGCCAGTAACACCTAAGTTGACGCAGTACTCCTCCAGAAAACCGCAGAAGGGGAAAGAGTACTTGAGTTCGCCAGCCGGATGTTAAATTCGACGGAGAGAAGCTACAGTGTACCCGAGCGCGAATGCTTGGCAGTGATATGGGCCATCGAAAAGTTCCGACCCTATATCGAGGATTGCCGCTTTCGAATGATGACGGATCACTTGAGTCTGGCCTAGATATGTAACCTGAAAAATCCCTTTGGCCATCTAACGAGATGGGCGTTACGACTGCCAGGTCACGACTACGAAGTGATCCATAAGAAGCGAACACTGAACTATGTGCCAGACGCTTTGTCCAGGATGTACGAGGGAGAAGAGATCTCCATTGGCTCGCTGAGTTGGGCAGCGGGTACCAAAGATCAGTGGTACCTAGCCATCCTCGACAAAACGGTCATGAACCCCCGAGAGAATCCGAATTGGAAAACCGTAGGGGGCAATCTATATCACTACAAGCCCGAGGAAGAGCTCGGAGACTACATAGGCGACGTTGACGCCTGGAAGCTGGTGGTTCCGCTTTAACACCGGCACGCCACCATGTGGGAAAGTCACGACAACCCCACTGCTGGACATCTCGGACGCGAAAATACGTACGCTCGAGTAGCAAACCAGTGCTTTTGGTCGAGCATGTACGCAGACGTCCAGAAATACGTCTGAGGCTGCATGGTATGTCAGTAGTGTAAGGTAATTCAAAAACCGCCCATCGGATTGATGGGAATACGATCAGTAGAGAGGCCGTGGCAAATTGTAGCCGGCGACATCATCGGACAATTGCCACGGAGTAGAGGGAGGTACGAATATATCTTGGTATTCCAAGATTTATTCAGCAGATGGGTCGAATGTAGCCCCATCCGGAAGGCGAACGCCCGAACCGTGATTAAGGAATTTCACGAAAGAATCGTGATGCGGTTCGGAGCGCCGGAGACGTTCCATTCAGATAACGGCACAGAATTTAAGAACAAGGCCGTTGATGAATATCTAATGAAATAAGGAATTTACCATACCACGCAGCTCTTACCTTTGGGCGGCCAGCGGCGACTCGCCGCTGTAGCCTTACCCCGGTGTAGCTGTGCAGATTTTTCTCACGTATACGTCAAATCCACGAGGATTCGGTTTTGTTCGGAGTTTCCTCGACGCCCTTGTTTTTGCGACCTCGAAGGAGCGCGAAAACTCGAAGGATAATTCTTTCGCAACGCGAATAGCAATCTAGCCTTGCTTGTCGGCCTAACTCGATGCAGAGAGCGGGCGAGTCCGGTTTTATTAATGACACAATGATTTAACAAGAACAACAAAACTACTATATTCTGAAATAAATAAATTAGGTAATTTAGAACGAAGATAACAATAACATAATAACAATAAATTTAATAGTAACGCGTAGATCGAGCGTCGCTTGCATGTTCAGCACGACCGTCGCTGAACACATAGCCGGAATCGGAGATGATTGCGATCGCGCGCGGTCCCCTGTTACCGTGGCCTGTTCGGAGCCCTTATATCTTGATGGCACGGCACACTATTCGTAGTGTTGCCCCGATGTACGTACGCGGTTGCCACGGGCTAGCCCTTACCTCTTTTCTAATAAAACGACGGTAGAAGGACGCGACGCGCCGCTGACGACGATATTCTCGTCTCTCTCTCTCTCTCGCCGCATTCTCGCTGCAGCTGCTCCGCACACGGGATAGTGGAATATTTGCTCCACTCCGCTGTCACGCCCCCGCACTGCACTCTCTTTCTCTATCTTTCTCTCTCATGCCCCACAAAACGGCTGATATTCGGCGTCCTGCTTGGCGTCTATTAATATATATATAGAAGATTGGGGTTGAATTTTGGACACTTATTCTACTTAGCTGTTGAATAATGAAAAACTGTGAAATTGCTTTAAGCATTCTAAACGATATCTCATTTATTCAAGATTTTTAATTAATTCGTATTATTCCATTTTGATATTTTTGACCAATTTAGGTTTCGAAATATGAAAACATTTTCCACTTAGCGGTTGGTTCCGGAAAAGAAAAACAGAAATTACTTTCTGGAAATAAGTAATTACATAACCTATTAAACTATAAAAGAGCTGATATCTCATCGGGCCTTCAAGATTTTGAAAGCAATTCAAATTCCGTAAAATCACACTCTACTATCTTTTACCAATTTAGGATTCTAAAATTGAAAAACTTACCCACTTAACGCTCAATTAGGGAAAAACTCAGAAATTAGTTTTTAGAAATTAGTATTAAAAACCCAATTAAACGATAAGTAAGCCGATTTCTTGTCGGACCTTGGAGATTTGAAATGATTCCGTGAAAACACATGTTACAGCTTTTAACCCTATAAAAATTGAAAATTGTAACATTTACCGCCTTAGAGTTAAAATTACGTAAAATCCCTTCTTGTTCGTTGCCTACAATGTAAAAACAATATACCATCCAAATTTCAAGTCAGTCAGTCAATCAGTCAGTCAGGACATGTCCTTTTATATATATATATATATATATATATATATATATATAGATATATAATCATATATAATTATATGTGACTCATTTTTACCCGGGTGTGTGTGTGTGCGCCCCCCTCCTCCCCCACAAACACTCATACACGCATCCATATACGTACACACAGTATATTGTACAACATACTATTTCAAATTGATCATATTATTGGTGAAAGATGACTACAATATGAATGAAAAGGTTAAAATCATGCGATACCTACAAAAGTAGCTATTATGAATCACGTTGTAAATTATATCATCTTAACGTGGCTTAAATGCGCTATAACTATGGTCAATAAATTTTATTTTCAAATTCCCATAGTTTCACATTCATGCGACTATATGAATTATGAACATAATAAATCCTTAAAAAATCAAACTCGATCTTGTTGGCACTCAGAACCCTTCAGTAGATGAAAGAATAAAGAATATACAGGTTTTCATTATAACCGATCAAAGAAACCACAATACCATACAAAAATTAAAAAAAAAATTTCCATTATATTTAAATAATAGGTAATATGTGATAAAAAAACTCATTTTTACCTTAAAATCTATTAACAATTAATTTAAAATTTAACGGTGTATCTAACCCCATAATGCTTGCACGCGAGAAAAAATTTGTGTTGGTAAAGAAAAGCATGCACGATTATTTTAAAATGACAGCTAATTTTTCTTCAGCATGAGCATTTGTGTATGTGTAAGGATATATATATTATACATATCACGCGGAGGTCATTGTCGATGAATATGCAGGAGAAAGCGGGAGAGGGGAAGAGGGAGAGAGGGCGGAGGGTGGACTATACACCATGTCTCCACGATTCGACTCTCTCAGGCTCGCGCGCGATCAATGTTGCGTGTGTGCTGCGATTCTTGGTATGCATAATTCATATTCGTGATTTCCGAGCCTTTTCCGCTGCTGCTGCTGCTTGCTATGCGTACATGCAGTACACCCTGGCCCCCACTCTCTGTCCCTCTCTCTCTGTCTCTCTGTCTCTCTCTCTCTCTCCCTCTCCCTCTCTCTCTCTCTCCCTCTCTCTCTCCTTCTCTCTCCTCTCTCTCTCTCTCTCTCTCTCTCTCTCTCTCTCTCTCTCTCTCTCTCTCTCTCTCTCTCTCTCGTTTTATCTGGTTTTCTTCCATCTTATGGTAACGTCGTAATTACGGGAGACTTAAATTGCAATATACTGCATGACTCATGGGAATCATGATTTATGCGCTCTGCCATAAATGGTTTTTCTTTCCACCTAGTTCCGTTAGGTCCGACTAACCATGTTTAAATGCACTCAGATTTATATCATATACATTGTTGGACCTATTTATAGTCTACTCTTCTTTCGCTGTAACTAATTATACCAAATCCGACTCGCCTTTCACCGTTGCTCATAACCGGATAGACATAAGTTCTCGCTTTCGCTGTCCGCCACCTAGTCCGTGCGAGGTAGTTAGGTGTGACATTCGCAACTTTGACAAGGTCCGATATCTCTGCAATCTACAGCAGAATCTCCTTGAACGTTCATGTAATGCCGATTTAAATAGTATGGTTGATTATCTCAATACGGTTATCACGAGCTCTCTTAACAAAAATGCCCCGCTACGTACTGTAGTCCTCCCCAGTCGGAGAAAGCCATGGGTCAATAGCGATATTCGGTCCATAATGAAACAACGCGACAAGGTATACAAGAGAGCTCGTGACAATGGATCAAGCATATATATGGAGGAATGTCGGACCTTGCGAGCTCTGGTTCTTAGTCGTCTACCTAGCTCGAAGAATGCGTATTTCAGCAACGAAATAGCTAAATCGCAATGGGCTAACCATTTCTGGAAGTCTCTCGACAGGCTAGGCGTTGTCATTTCTCCCTTTTCTTATCCAACCAAATTAATAATCATTTTGCCGTTATTTCCAATCCATCTTATACGCACTTCCAACCCCCACTTCCTCAATCCTCATCAACTGCGTATAATGTCCCATCATTTTCCTTTTTGGAAGTAACTCCCAGTGACGTTATGGAGGTACTCTCTGAGACCAAATCAAAAACTTATGGCCTGGATAGCATAAGTTTTTGATCCTTAACCAACTAACGACCATCTTTAGTAGATCCATTTCTACAGCATCCTATCCAGTACTCTGGAGGCAAACTCTCCAGCATCTACAGCATCCTATCCAGTACTCTGGAAGCAAACTCTCATCACTCCGATTCCGAAATCGACCTCCGTGTCTGATCTATCTGATCTCTGCCCTATAGCGAGGCTTGCAGAGTGCTCTACAGTTTTCGAACGTATCCTATCTACACAACTTAAAAGCCATCTTGAGAAGTACAAGCTCATTGACCTGCGTCAAGAAGGTTTTCGATCTGAACATAGCACTCAAACAGCCTTGCTTGGAGTAATGGAAGACATTAGGTTCGGCATGGAAGACATAAAATTCACTGAGCTTATCCTTTCTGATTTTTCAAAAACGTTTGATTGCATACATCATCATACCCTTATTCACAAACTCCGCAGGTTTAAAATAGCTGATCATTAAATAAACTGGCCCATCGCCTATCACGGTGACAGATGTCAAGCAGTTATAGATGAGGGTGGTAAGGTATCAGACTGGATTTCGCTTTACCAGACACATGATCTACGCTGGTGATACTTAAATATATATGAGCTGCTATCGCCATGAGTACGCTGACACCATAGCCAAGGTTTCAGATGATGCTACAGCCATATCTAACTGGGCTTCTGGGTTGCACACTGATCTTAGCAACTACTGATTTGAATGATTTACCACGTATCTTGGTGAATTGCTCTCCTATTCCTTTTGTATCGGAAACCAAGAATCTTGGTGTCTGACTTATGCGTGATCTCAGCCGGGAGAAACAAGTTTCTCACATCTGTCAGCGTGTATTTGGTACACTACGTCAACTCAGACCATGTAAGCATGCACTCTCTTTTACTGTCCGCAAATCACTTGTTCGATCTCTTATATTTCCCTCTTTTGACTACGCTTATCTTGTGTACCATGATGTTACTGAGGAATATGATAGCAAGCTCCAGAGAGCCCAGAATGTATGTATCAGATTCGTGTTTGGAAATATTCCTTGAAGAGATAGTGGTACCCCTTACCGCAAGAAGCTAGGGTGGCTGAAGGTTAAGGCACGTCGGGAGTATTTCCTAGGTTCTGTAACATTCTCACTACTTAAGACGGACCGATCAAAGTATCTGAATACAAATTTTATACAGACGGCAGATCAAGATGTGCGCAGGTCAAATCGGCTCCCTCCAAAAACTTGCCACATACGACAACACTCAACCTCCGTCATAGCCAACTCCATTTCCGTAGCAGCACCATAATTCTGGAACAAGCTTCCCGATACCATTACATTCCTCCCACGTAGCACAACTTCCATTCCATCATTTAAATCCTGTCTTTTGAAACACCTAATTTACACTGACGCCGATTCCTGGCCTGTGCTCTTCTCCTCATGTTTTCCTCTTATGTTTGTGACTTTTAGAGTCTTACGTTTAGAGTCTTTAGTCTTAAGTTTTAAGAGCGTGTATCGTCTCTAGGGCTATAGTATATCTATAAATGTATAGATTAAATGAATGAATCAAATTATTATTACTTCTTTTAATCGTTGTTAGTATATACCGTTGCCTTCAGCGATTATATTATGTATTTATGTCGTTTCTGGTCATCTACATATATTCTAGTCCGTATAAACTCTACAATCCATAATGTAAAACATTAATTATGTACCATAAAGCGGGATGACTTTGGACCAGATTGAAACTTTACACTACTCACGTTTGCTTTCTGGAAATTAGTAAGCTATAAAACCAGTGCTTAAAGTTTAGTCTCTACCTACAGTATATATTCAAGCCCCAAACGTAAAATTTCAAGAACATACCTTCTAGTGAACTAAAAAATATAGGGTAGTCAAAGTCATCCCACGTATAATGGTGTCTTTGGACCACTTTTTTATTTTCGCCTTTTCTTGCTGAATTTCAATTTCGTAACAGGTATAAAAATTGTAAAAAAATATAAAATATAAAGAAACAGATACTACAATGAAATAATTGCTTAAAAATTATATTATCTATTAATAATAAGTCAATATTTATTTTTAACATAACATTTTATTAAAGTTTCATGTAATAATTTATAACTTTGTATTACAATAGTATTAATTTACAATTTGTTCTTATATGTATTATTATATATTTACAATTTACCTTTACATACATTATAGTTTATAATTTTCAACTTTTAAACATAATGATAATGAAAATAAGTATAAGTTTTTCTCTCTATATTTTTCTATTTCAGGTACTTGATAAAGAAGACGTCGACTACCTTTTAACTTGAGGTTTAGAGATAATTTCTACAATTTTTTGCTTATCGTAGCATGTCTGATCAATTTTTTCTGGCCATCCCCAATCAACACCACGTATGACCTTGGTAGAGCCATCAGATGCATCTCCATTTTTTATTACGCCAGGAAAATACTATTCTTCGTACTCAACATTTACAAAATTTCCTATATAACATCTATTATTTGCACTTGGCAGTTGTACATTATCAGATTCTGAATCTAATTTTAAAACTTTTTTTATTTTTCTTGATTTTTTCTATGGCACTACATTTACCCCATCATCTAAGTCTTTTACAACTTTATTTATAATCAGAGGTTGCTTATTATTAATAATCTTTTTAGATTTCTTTTGCTTATTATGTAAAAGCAGTTGAACACCTTCTTCGTTAATACTCTTGCCAGCTTACACTGTAATTTTATTTCTTCTTTTACGAAGCTTAGCTTCTGCCTCTTGGTTATTGCCATACCTTTTCTCTGAAAGAAATTGCAAAACACTCTCACTTACGCTTGTGGCTGCTCGATTTTCTTCAGGTGACTATTCTTTTCTATTTCTGATGCAGCAGTTTGCCCGCCAAATGATTTTCTATGCAGATATTTTAATTTGTGATGTATGGTACTTCTAGGAATTTTGTAAATTTCAGCTGCTTATCTTTGGGAAATTTCCTTACTTTTTATCTTCTACAGACATTCATCAGGTGTCTCTTGAGAATAATCAGCATACAACCTGCTTCCTAAATTCATTTTATGCTTTCTCATACTAGCTGCAAAAGAATTAAGAGTATAAAATATTAGCTTTTGTGAAATTGATTCACTAATTTGAGGTTAAATGTGTATATAGAATGTCAAAAATATTGATATCAATGTAAGTAGACGTATTATTATATGCAAAAAAATATAATTTTACCTTGAAAAAGTTGAAAATATATAGAAAAAACGGAATGGCTCCAAGTCGCCCAACTGACGCCGTCTGCAGCACTTTGTTTTGAATTCAAGCGTCTCATAACAAATCCTCCGACAGGTCGCGCAGGGCGTTTCAAGATGATAGACAGTTGTTATCAACCCTCAAGATCCAATAATGAAACCACAGAAAGTATATACACGATTTGCCAATAGAAAGTTTTGGACGTTCAAAATTCTGTTCAATTTTGTTAATATACTCACACAACCTAA
Source organism: Gastracanthus pulcherrimus (assembly GCA_949152435.1). Classification (NCBI taxonomy): domain Eukaryota; kingdom Metazoa; phylum Arthropoda; class Insecta; order Hymenoptera; family Pteromalidae; genus Gastracanthus; species Gastracanthus pulcherrimus. Next base: position 134,417,109 of record OX424576.1, read on the forward strand.
AAGTAATATTAGATATAATAATTAATTGTAAGTTTGGTTGATTTTGATTCCGAAGAGTTTAAGTTTTACATCGGAACGCCTCTGATTTCATATGACGAACACTACGTTCAATGTAGGGTATATAATTTTTTCTTTGGTCGTTAGTCTAAAGTCACCCCACCGGCTTAAAGTCACCCCACTCTACGGTACATCTAAATCGTACACTATAAGTATACATTACATTATATCTATTTATATTTATTTTTCAATTTTTCTATTATATAAAACCATTGCTGTTATAAGGTATTTATATTGTTCATGATGCTCAATGGGACACAGTCAGTCTCCGGGCCAATAAATCTCTCTCTTTCTCTCTATCTCTATCTCTATCTCTATCTCAATCTGTATATCTATCTCGATCATCTCGAAGACTACATTCAACCATTCTTTCTGATCTCTGAGCTTTTGCTCACCATTTGTCATTATATGACTGCTATATTATATGCTCGACGGCGTTCTTTTTTCATGTCTAAGATTCTATGGGTCCTTGCATAAAATTTTTTTAAGGCTTCCATTGATAGATCATATACCACTTCCTCTATGAACATTTCGAATTTTCACAATTTACCCATAATTCGTGAAGTTATAGTGCTTCAAACATACTGATGACGTTACATTCATATAGCGGTATCGTTTGATTTTGTATGAATGTGACGTCACTCAAAGGCTTATGTTCTTTATCCAAATCATACATGCCGACGAGAAAAAAATGTTCATATAAATACCCTATTGTAATCTTGCTCGCTATTTTTCTTATCGTTTAGATTTTCTTCTATTTTTACTTTTCCCTTACGTCACATCCGGTTTTTGTGATATATATATCATAAACTGCAATCATGAAATATATATATATATATATATATATATATATATATATATATATATATATATATATATATATATAAGAACAGGTCAAGTGCGGATCAGCTGACAAGCTACATAGATATCTAAACATAAATGTAAACAAAGAGGTGCGCGAGGAACACAGCAACTGTAGTCTTATTTAGCAATGACGAATAATATGCGCATCGCTATTGCTACACGCACGTGAATGCGCGACTCGCGGAAACAGCATAACCCATTGACGTAGAAACGTAGATGGTCCTGTCTTCGCAGTTGTAGCGAGTCCAGAACGGTGTACCTATACACAGCTGAGTGGGGGGCTTATCGCTCACGCTTCACCGAAATAGTGAGACCTGCATTAATTCTGCTGCAGATTTCGCTGGCTGGCTGACCTGCCACGAAAAAACTGCGATCTGCGTACCTCTAATACTGATAAAGGAGCCAATCGGTGATCAAGGATGTATGTTTATATATCATATATGAGGTTATGTCGTGCTAGGCGCCCCGGAGGTAGGGAGTGCCACCGAAAGTATCTGGGAAAATGTCAAAAATTCTATAAGACAAGCAGCTAGAGAACGGTGTTAGGTCAGCGAAAAAAGAATAAGCAAATACCGTGATTTGACAAGGAATGTGAGGAGTGGAATAGAAAAAGGCAAAAAGCAAACATGCTTAGCCTTTACATCGCGAATCAGACCACCTCCGCACATTACCGCAATATAAGGGAATGAATTTTTCGGAATAAAAAACAAAAGTGAGAAAATAAGAAAGTCCCAGCAATACAGGAACATAGTAATAGAAATAATATTCGAGAAATGTGTACAGGTATAAACTTAATAAGAAAAGGATCCCAAAGTAAAACTAGCTTCTTAAGAGACGAACATGGGAACATTATAACGGACACAGATGGACTACTAAATAGGTGGAAAAATTATTTTGACGAGCTCCTAAACGTACACGAACAACAAAAGCCTACAGGAGGTCTGCAAGGCAATCAACGAGTTACAAAACAAAAGAGCCCCTGGAATAGATCATTCACGGGCCGAACTATTTAGACAGGCAGGGTAATCACTTAAGAAAATAATTTATAATGTTATTTGCACCATATGGAGAAAAGAAACAGTGCCCAGAGAGTGGAGAGACCTAATGATAGTCCCAATATACAATAAAGGAGATAAAATAAAGTGTAATAACTATAGCGGAATTTCTCTTATCTGTAGATACTATAACATTCTCTCTAATGTACTGCTAGCCAGACTGACACTTCTCGCGGAGGAAATCCTCGGGGATTAATAGTGTGAATTTCGAAGAAGCAGGTCAACAAGCGACCAGATGTTCATGGTTAGGCAGCTTCTCGAAAAGAAATGGGAATACGGAGCAACGATACACCAATCATTCATTGATTTCAAGAAAGCGTATGACTCAATATGTAAAATGTTTCACATCTTAGTACTGCTATGGGTACCAAAAGAGTTGGTCAATTTAATCAGAAGGTGCCTAGATAACAGTCAGGGCATAGCCAGGTCTGGTAAGAGCCTATCGTAGCCATTTGACATTCACAACGGGCTAAAATAGGGAGATGCTCTATTAACCCACCTATTTAACTTAGTTTTAGAATAGGTGGCCAAGGCGGCACAAGAAAGTAAGGAGGGGATTATAGTAAATGGCTCCTTAACACAATTGCTAGCATACACATATAACATAGACATTAAGGAAAAAATAGAGAATTCGTAATAAAACACGTAGAAATACTAATAAGAACAGCTAATGAAATAGGCCTAGACATAAGTGAAGAGAAAACCCAGTGCATGGTCACTAGCAAACCAGGACCCGAGATTGCTGATACCGACTTGAAAGTCTCCGGTAAAACTTTCAAAAAAGTAGATGACTTTAAATACCTTGGCACGATAATAGACCACAAACATGAAACTCATAAAGAAATCAAGTAGTGGTCGCACTCGGCAAATGCATGCCTATATTCAGTAAATAACTTACTAAAATCACGATTACTATTGCGAAAGACTAAATTATAAATATATAGAAAAATCATAATGCCAGTACAAATAGATTTAGAGTATTTGAGAATAGAGTCCTTAGAAAAATATTTAGGGGCAAAATAGATTAGATTACTATAACCAAGAAATACACGAGCTATACGGGGAGCCAAACATTACCAGAGCGATTAAATCCCGATCACTAGGGTGGGCTGGGCAGGTAGCTAGGATGGGTAACGAAAGAGCAGCATTTAGAGTACATGTAGGGAAGCCGACAGGAGCAAGAACCCCAGGTAGACCGAGACGAAGGTGGGAGGACAAAATTAAAATGGACCTACGAGAAATAAGAGGTTATGAGGAGGATTGAATACAACTCGCAAACAATAGAGATACATGGTGTGATTCTGTGAACAAGTCTATGGACTACATAGCTACGGATAGCTAGTCGCAATAAGTAGTTATGATAGCTATGGTAATATATCATAAAGACTATGTGATAGCTGTTGTCCTGCCGGCACCGTTGCTGCTTACTATTACTACTTGACCTTTATAATAATAATTAATAATTGTATCAAATATTAATGTAATTAAGTAAATAAACATATTCTCATTTTATCAATATACAAAAAAATACATAATATTGCTAAAAATGATAAGAGGTAGCTTTAAAAAATAAAAGAATATAAAGGTTAGTTTAGTAATAAATATAGTTTAAAAATTTCTATTTTTTAGGAAAAAAAATTTATATATTTTTTTTTCTTGAAGTACACAAACATGATCTATGATAGTTCTGTATAAGTAAACATAACATTTAAGTATTTTTTTGTATTATGTATACAGATAGAATGCTGCGAATGTTTGGTACTGCGATATTTCGAAGAGTTTACTGGGGTATTTTTTCTAAGCAGTTTGTTTAAACGCAAATTTTAAAAGAATAATTCAAAAAACAGACACGTATCAAATTTTCTTATTTTTCTGGAAAAAATACAAAAATGTTCTGGTCGTCTACTCGAATAATAATAAATAATCTTTAGTTAATGTATCAACTAGCTTCATTCGTATTTAATGTAGAAAACTTAGCGTACTTAATTTTAATTACTATCCACTTATATTTTACATTAATTTAACCTATTAGTTTCCTTACAAATTTATCTTCTAAATTTCAAACCCTTTAACATAATTTTTGTTCAATGACAGCTGTCTTATATATTAATGTTATTATAAAATGTTATATATTAAAATTTATTAGAAAATGGCCGCGTCAGTAACCAAAGAGATGGAAGGCCACCTGTGGAGAAATTCATGTTTCATCATCAATTTCTCTGCATTTTGGCCGTATACCCCCTACTTACTTTCTTTAATTGAAAGCTTAAGCAATTTTCTTTCAAGATGTAAAGTTTCATGTACATCTATCTTTAGCCCTGGCTCGATGGATTCTTCTTAATTTGTACATTTCACTTATCTTTTACTAAAAAAGCTGTAGAAAATGTCCTTTAATGAAAACATATTTTTCTAATATACCTTGAACAATCGGACGACAGGCCCGTATGTTTGTAGTTATTTACTACAATTGAAGACATTGTACAAAATTTTCCAAAATTTCAAAAATTTTCCAAAATTTCAAAAATTTTCCAAAATTTCAAAAATTTTCCAAAATTTCAAAAATTTTCCAAAATTTCAAAAATTTTCCAAAATTTCAAAATATTTCCAAAATAATTATTTTATAAACTTTTAAAGCTTTTTTTTGCTTTGCTCGATTTACGTCAAATATTAAACTCAAAATCTCAGACAGAATATGTATTTTTAAATATATATACAACAAATCGATGCCTTCAAAAGTAAAATGTTAAAGTATTATTTAAAAATCTGTTACATGTAAGAACTGCAAACACTGAAAATTGTGAGTGTACAGTGAATGAGTGAGTGTTGATACTGAATTTTTGTTGTTCGCAAATAGTCAGCATCGCAATCTGCTCCATGGGAAATTCGGACGTCGCGAATGTTACCCTGTAGAATTTGATCGATTAAAATGTGGTCCATTTGGTTAAGCGTATGTCTACATCGGTGGTTCTCCATGTTACTTTGTTTTGATTTTTGTGAATAAAACTACTTTAAACTATAAGATTCTTAGACGCAGCAAAATAAATTACTCTCAATCTATAGTTATAAAGATTTAAAAAATTGCTTAATTACACAGTATAACAAATGAAAGACGATATCCCTGCTTAAAAGATTCTATTGGGAATGGGGTATTTCCCCATACAAATTCCCAATTAAAACTGATTAATTTTATATTAAATATTTATCGCCACATGATATATTCATGCGAAAATGGTTATTTTTACAAAAGTTTATGTGTTCTCTAGATATCATTAGTTGTTCTTATATGAGCAACTTTTTTCATATTTTTAACTTATTTTTAATAATTAATAATGTTTTTTACAATGTACGTTTAATGGGTTTAACTTTTACATTTAATGGGCCATTATCCTATTGAAAAAATAATCAAACCCATTCAACATATATTGTAAAAAGTGCTATTAATTATTAAAAATAAGTTAAAAATAATTAAAGAGTGGTTCATATAAGAACAACGAATAATATCTGGAGAACACATAAACTTTTGCAAAAATAACCTTTTTCACCAGAATATATCACGTTGCAATAAATATTTAACATAAAATGAATCGGTTTTAATCGGGATTTTGTGTCGGGAAGTACCCGATTCCCAATAGAATCTTTTGAGCAGGGATACTTTGCATCGTTTCTGGTCACAAATTGAAGAATAGAATCCCCGTGGATAGTTAACATGCATGCAACTTTTGGTCTGGTTTTACCGTGATATGTTCGAGCAAAAATGGGCTACACACACATACGCGTACGCACGCACACACACACTCACACACACATACACACACACACACACGCACACACACATCCATACGGACATTTTCTAAAAATAGTGTATTTTGATTCCTTATGTCTCAAAACATGTGTCTAATGCACGCACAGACACACACACATACACACACAGACACACGCAGACACACACTCACACACACACACAAACATAAACACAAACACACACACACACACACACACACACACACATTATATATGCACATACACACGCATACACATAAACAGACACATACACAACAGTGCGGTAAGATTCGGTAAGTCTCAAAACATGTTTCTAAAATGTTTTTAGCAAAACTTTTTTTTATTATAACAAAGCTTTCTCTTTGAAGAATCTTATTTTCTTCTCACTTTCATACTTTATTCTTATCACTAATAATAAGAGCTCTAAGAAAAAATTTTACTGTTGTTGATTTCTCAATTTTATATTAATATTGCTATAAAACACCTTGGCAGTTATATGACTCAATTTATTTATAAATTATTTAGCAGAAACATCAAATAACAAAAATCTAAAATTTATTTTCAATATTAAATGTCTTTAGGCGTTTTTGCGTTGTTGCATGTTATAGTTTTATTTAATAATTTTACATGATACATGCCGTAAAATTATTTCATAGCGCAATTCACGAATGTTTAACTTGTCACACTTTTTTTATTTTATCACACGTTTTCAATTATACTGTACAACCTTGTATCTATTACAATAATAAATCTACGCACCTAAGAAGACTCTCACATTTCTCGAACAATACTGATTCTGTCCAGAAAACTCCTACGAAAACTAGAATTTTTCAGATTATCTGACTAAATCACTTTCTCAGAAGTTCTAAAAAAATATTAGATTACATTAGGGAATCCAAATAGTGTTAATATTTATAAAAGGTCTCTGAAAAGAACTAGTATTTTTGGAGAAATTTGTAATGTGCTAGTCTTTGTTATGAAATGTGGACCGAGATATCAAAATAGTACGACATTCTATAATATTCTTCATTCTTTTTTTCTTTCTTTAGAAACTGTATGATAAAATAGCATTCAAAACATAGACATATCATTTAAATACTATTTAAAATTTTACTTTTTCTTTCTTTGCAACTCCTTGCAACTGAATCTGCATCTGTATTACTCGATTTGTACCCTATCGTCTGCCTTATTCTCTAATTCATAGCGTTGCGCAGCCTTTTTTGCATTTCTCTTTATTCTGCCTGTATGTGCCTGTATTGACCTCGTTTGCTTCTCCCTCCTGCAGCGACGTTCTTCTCTTTTTATCCATCTTCCTTGCTTACATTTCTGGAGCCTCTCCCAGTACGAACTGAATTCTTTTCCTCTCTGTCTTTCTTCCCTCCTGCAGTCACTCCCTCCAACATCCTCTCTATCTTTCAATCCTAGCCGCGCTTGCATCCCGCCCTCCCGGCACTTCCTCGCTTTGCCGTATAAAAGCGTTCGATTTGTATCTCAGATAGGCAATACGATATCTTGCATTCTAAGGAGAGCGCCCGCCGCCGGGCTTGCTCCTCGGCCGCGCGGCGCTGTCTCATTTTACTTCGAAATTCTTCATCCCCTTTATGATACTACCCTTTTCGAATATTGGAAAGACGATACTTTTGTATCTGCGGGAGGCGCCCCGGGGAGAATGGTAGCTATGCGTATAATGCATATAAAGCTATGCAATGAGAAGAGGATGTTTTGCATTTTTCCGGATTTGGACACTTAATTGAGTTTCTTGCTTTGATTAAGTGGAATTTCAATTGAAATACTTGTTCGAGTTCACAGTTGCGTAGAATAAAGATTTGACATTGAATACTTGATTGCCTTTATTTTCTAGTGGAGAATTGAAATAGCTAAACTTGGCTGAACAATTAAGAACGCCAAAAATGCCGGGTAAAAATGGCTCATATATGACCATACATAGTTATGGTAACATATGAAAATATCTTATCATATATGGACATATATGCACATGTACGGGGTTTGCTAATCAAATATTTATTCGGGTGGATTTTCCATTATACGACTTGAAAAACTGTACTGAACGTATATAAATTTTTCTTAACACGTGCAAGAAATAGGCCCTATTCCATGCATGTAAAGCAAATGGAAAGTTGCTCAGTTCGACAATGGTTTCCAACCTGTGTAGAAATGGCTTAATTTCCTCCCTGCAGAGGAAATAAACCATATCCTCTCTAGGGGGGAAATGAGTCATATTCTCCCTAAGGAGGAAATAAGTCAATTTCCTCCCTAGGAATTTTCTTCCTTATAAAAGATTATAAAAATTTTTCAAAATTTTGAAAGTTTTAAAAATGTAAAAATTTCAAAGTTATAAAAATTTCAAAATTTCAAAGTTTTAAAAATTTTAATAATATATACTCCTTGAGAGAAACGAAAAGCCATCAGTTTTCTGTGGCCTTTGATGTTGCACACATAAAAAAGGGCCTATATATATGCACTTATTACAAAAAATGCGGTGTGTAGGGGGGGGGGGGATTTCTAGTTCGGGTGATTATTTTAGCACTTGACTTCGACTTGTGTTAAATTATCCTACCCTCGCTATAAATAATCCCCCCCTCCCCCCCTTGTTGCTATACCTTTATAGGAAGTATCATCTGGATTGATAGGATATCACTCTGATTTCTAAAAGGTTGGAGAGGCTGATCTAAGGCTGGAGAGTCTCAGATGAGGTTTCTAAGTTGGATCACACCAAAATCTTTTCGAAATCAGAGAGATTTTGGAGGATCGGAACCAATGGAGAAACCCCAGGAGAACAAACTGGGAGGGCTATGTAAGTGATCTGTCATTAAATTTGACTCTCGATGGAGGATATCGATAAAAGTTTCGAACTTATCCAAGACGCAATTTTGGGGGTTTACAAATGAACGGGTTTACAACTTGTTCGGAAACGGCTAAACTGTGTCGTATCCTGTCTCAAGGGAACAGAAACCATTTGGGCTCCATCAAACTTCCCTCTGGAGAGTGGGTGGCGATCGGTGACGAAGCTTTGGACTCTCTACTCGGGGTCCACTTCTTGGAATGGATACCGGACGGGTCAGGCGTAGTCGAAACTGGAGCCTCCGATCCACTGAGCGTCCAGCGATTAGTGGTTCATAGGGTAATATAAAGTGATAAAATCAGATGGGCTATAAGGACTTTTGAGCCCTATGAAGCAGCAGATGAAGATGTCATCTTCCCAGCACTCTTACAACGATGGTTGGAGGTGCTGCTATTAACACTGGGAAACCTATTTTAGGCCTGCCTAATTTGGGGTTATATACCCCAGAAATGTAGGATAGCCAAGGTAGGGATTTTACCAAAGCCTGGTAAACCCACTCATGAGGTAGCCAAAGACTACAGGCCAATTAGGCTTACGTCTTTTGCTCTTAAAACATTGGAAAGGCTGGTAGATCGTTACATCAGGATAATGTTTTTGGGCTCAGCTGCTGCACTCCAGGCAACATGCTTACCAGGCAGGGAAATCGGCGTATTTAGCTCTCAAAGAAGCTGTTAACTACATCCGCAAGGGAATGAAAAACAAGGGTATGGTGGTGGCCTTTCTACTACACATAGAGGGAGCATTCAACTTTAACACCGCCGAAACTGCTTGCCAGAATGTTGCTGATCACGGAGTCGACCACTTGATCATCAGATGGATTAAGCACCTACTGAACAATCGGATAATCAAGGGCCATTGGGTTTCTTCGGTTAGGAAAAGAGCTGTCAAAAGGGGGTGTCCACAAAGTGGGGTAATGTCTCCAACCTTCTGGTATCTCACGATCGACAGTCTCATTAGAGCACTAAACGAAGCGGGTTTCTACGCACAGGCATACGCGAATGATCTTCTCATACTGGTCATGGAGGATGACGAGATTATCTTAGCAGAATTTATGCAACAGGCTCTCTCGATCGTCGAAGGCTGGTGCAAAAATATGGGGCTATTCATAAATCCATCTAAGACGGTAATAGTCAATTTCACGAACAGATATAAGGTTAAACCTCTTAAAAAAACCAGTTTGTTTGGAGAAGAGCTTACCTCCAGGTCTGGCAAATATCTGAGGGTGTCATTCGATAGCAAACTGAAATGAGAGGAGCATATCCAGGAGAAATATAAAAAATTTGTGAGTGCCTACTGGGCGTGTAGACGTGTTTTCAATAACATATCGGAATTAAAACCCTCCATGGTTCAATGGCTTTATGCAGCAGTACTGAGACCTAAGCTCCTACATGACACGATCTCCTGGTGGCCTAGGTGCTTGTTGAAAACGGGGAAGCAAACTCTGGATTGCATTCAGAATCTTATGCTAAGAGGAATTGCGGGAGCAATGAAATCCATACCCTGTTGATCAAGCTAACAAAGACTAACAAAGTCATCTTAGATGAGTTCGAGGACATGCAGGTGTATTGGGCAACGAGAAGGCGAATCGTTTAGCGAAAAGAGGGGCTGCTAGATGCCGCGCCACACACTGCAGGGTAGCAATACCGGAGAGCTTGATCAAGTACTCTGCAAGGGTATGGACTCAGAATAGATCCAACCGAATGTGATGAGAATAATAAGGACTGAGACAGACCAACATTTTTATTGGAAGCTCCTTACCGCGAATCTGGAGTGGTGAACTAATACTCCTGTTCAAGAGCTCCATAAGTGACGTGGTGGGATGAATCTCAGGGCATTGCAGAGTAGGCCACCATCTTTTCAATATAGGGCTAATACGAATTGATCTATGCAAATGGTTCGGTCAAGAGGAAGAAACCTCGACCCACCTACTCTGCTATTGCCCGACTTGGGCGATAACTAGATGGAGGTGGCTCGAATAGCCCTTCATCGAACTGGAAGATCTGCGGACAATGAACCTCTCATTGATCTGTAGATTTATCGGCATTATTAGCAGTAGACTAGAGGGTGGGATCTAAATTCCAGGGGTATAAGCACAATGGGCATAGCCCGAATGCTGGACTGCACGTCTCCGGAAAGGGCCGCTGGTCAACCCCGTTTCCTTGCGAATACGAATACGAAACATCTGTATGATAACACTCAAACTCAGGGACTAAGTTATGATACTATGATTCTAAAAATATCTTCTGACAAGCATATTAAATTAAAAAATGAAATTAGAAAATTGACAATTTGATTTCATATATGCCTATATATGATCATATATGATTATACATGATTATGTATAGTCAAATGAAGTATCATATATATAACCATATATAATAATGTATTATCATACACAACTATATATGACTGTATATGCTTATATATGAGTGTATATGGATCCATTTGAACTTCCAAGTGTAACCTTTGATATGTCCATATATGTCTATATTCTGAATTGTTCATGAGAGAAACTGTGACTTCTTCAAAATGTGTAAAATATCACAAGGATGAACAGTATAACTACAGCATTATTAAATATTTTTAAAATATTACTGATTGTGAATGTAAAAAAAACTGATGTGATTGACGTTTTTATGCGATCGTTAAGAAAATTGATATAATATGTGATTTATTAAGAGGGTAGAATACCTATAGCACTTTATTGAAGATTTCCATCTGTAAAAATAAGAGACCCTCTCCCCCTCCCCCTCCCTTACAGGGGGAGATATGAGTCTATGAATTTTTTTTACTTGCCCATAACCTACAGACTCAATCGATGCATGGATTTTGGTCATGCTGGTCTTAAATTGTTCATCTTGTAGGTCGTTTAGACTAAAGCTATTTAGAGAAATTAATTTTAATTTATTTAAATCTGTTGAAGACCTGAAAACCAATAAAATTTATCATTATTATTAAAATTGTCATTTTTTCACACTTAGACTAGAATACTCACATGATAATCAATTCTTAAAGGTTTCTAAATAGCTTCAGTCCAAAATAGCATTCAAAAGGAATATTTTAAGAACTGGATCATCAAAATTCATGCAATGGTTCAGTCTGCAGGATACGCACAAGCTCTGAAAACATAGTTATGAGAAAATTGCATTTAAAGTTACGCTTTACTAATGTTACAATTTCTTCAAACGTCACATCTCAGTACACATTATTACATTCTAATCCACTTCAGAAGCTGTTCTCAAATACAAAACATGATTTCATTAGTGAAAAAATTAGTGTTACTTCAGTATCAAATAGAAAAATCATACGCTTACAATTAAAAATAGTTTACATACCAGTAATAGATTTGAATATCGTTTTAGATGTCATCCCTTTGACTCAAGTTTATTTTTTCCTCATGAGTTGACTTCGATCTTGCTTTTTCCTTAGTACGATATGTTGATTTACTGAAAAGAAATATCACAAAGTAATACATTCAGAAATTACATTAGCTACTGATAAAATGAGATGACTTATCTGATTGAATAAATGTATTGCAGTAATCCAATTTTAGTATTTTTTTATGATCATGAAAACATTTATACGTCTTGGTAGCTTTGAAAGTAAACACTCACAAGAACATAATATGATTAGGTTGCGCCTTTTTAACGCAGTACTACGCTGCGATCTGTGAAACTACCAAAAAATCCGCGAATTTAAAGCCCGTAATTTATTTTTTTATGGCTTAATTCATAACTAAAACTTTATTATTAAGTTATTTATAGCTTGTAAATCAAGATTTATAGGCATACTATCCCCATAAGTAATAGGTTTCAAGCAATTCATGAATCATATATTCACAAATGTTTTGTACAGAACGAAATCAAAATAGTCAACGTACACAAATTGAAATGTGTCTACTATTCTTCGATTAAGTAGAAATTTCTTTCTATTCAATAGAAACACGATCCAATCACTATTTGATCCGGATAATATAATGTTTTAGAACCTTCCAAGCGTAAAAGTAGCAGTCGCACGTTTAGTTCAACTTTCCGGCGTCATATGCGTCGGTGTGAGGAGCCCGATTTCACGCGGCACACTTTGCGCAGCACGTGTAGCGGCGGTGCACAGTTACGCACGAGAACGCGTAAAGAGTACAAGCCGAACTTTCCGAGAAGTTCGAGATGTGGGGGATTTGTTGGCTTACGCCTAGGAGGATAGTGTCATATCGAGGTGTAGAGCGACGGCTGTTGCTGTTACTGCAGCACAAAATATCTAAGTAGTTCAGGAATACGGAGTATACGAGGCTAAAGGTGGCGCAGAGTGGAGAGAGAGAGAGAGAGACGCGATATGTACACTTAGATGAGTCACGGATACGGACAGAGACTACATGGAGATGTCAGGCTGGCACACTGAAATTCTTTTTCCGGAATGCGTCGCCAGAGAGATAAAGTTTTACTGAAACTTAATTTATTTGATTTAAATTTTACTGTTATAGTGAAAAATTGTGACATTACATTAGACAACATTTCAATAGCGTATTTTAAAAATACATAAAAAATCAAATCGGTTCACATAAGCATTCTTACAAGAAAAGTCCAACAACCTGCGGGAAGCGATTTTCAATTAGGCTTCAAGAAGTGGTTTCTGGTATCTAAAGATTATGCCTAGCACCCGTACTTTCATCCCATATGCCCTTGGGGTCAAGATATGACCATTCGCATTCAAAATACACATTATTTCAGTAAAAAATAGTACCATTACTTCGTATCATAACTCTTCAAGTTATTTTGCTAGAGAAATGATGTAATAAGAAAAGAAAAGTCGACTAGAAGAGCTTATAAAAATATTGTACGTCTAATCTATTGGACAGCTCATCCCTACACGGAGAGAATTGTAAATCACCGAATGATGTTTTTTACTCATTAGATTCCGCGCATTAACCAGTGATTTTCGCGTATCACTAAGTAATATACAAAACATTACTGATTCATGCGTTAACATTAATGAGTAATGCGTGTTGCGAAAATTTGACAGTTTTCATGTTCAACCTAACCAGTAATGAGCGAGAGATAACTCAGTGATCTCTAATTCTCTCCGTGTATGTATAGCTTTAGTTATTGGGTTGTTTATCTTTTCAAGCTTAAATTCTTTGCTTGGTAGGTTTCGTTCTTATTTTTGTTAACTAGTAAAAGGGCTGTAATATTGTCTATAACACGAAAATGACCAGAATCGCAATCTGCTGCACGGTAAGTTCGGACGTCGCGAATATTAGCCTGTTGACTTTGATGAATTAATACATGGTCTATTTGGTTAGGCATATATCCACCCGGTGCTTTCCATCTTAATTTGTGTCGATTTTTGTGAATAAAACACGTTCTTTTAGCTATAAGATTCTTAGACGCAACATAATTAATTCGCAAGTTCGCATCCTCCGTCGGACAGTGAATATTAATAAATATGTACTTATATCACCGGCTTTGAAGGGTTAGGAATCCTATGAGATCGTTAATGAGCTTAAAATCTCGTACGACATGCATTACTTTATTGCTTACTAAGAAGCCCGTTCCTAGCTGTTCTGCTTTCTCCAATCCGCTATAGAGAAGTGTGTATCTATTAATATGCTTTTCTTTCGGGCCTCCTGGTCGTCTAAGCTTCTGAAGAGCTACGATATCTAATTTATACTTGTCTGCCTCCCCAGTAGGATCTCTAATTGCCAGTCTTGAGCTAAACTACGCACGTTCCGTGTGCCTACTCTCGACTCTATTACGGTCGTTTTGCATGCTTCCTCTCCGACAGTCCCGCCCCGGACATCAGAATATGGGACATCTTTACGTCCGGAATTTATTTTTCTCAGAGAAAAATGTATGGCTTATGTGTGTGAATAACTCGTAGCGTTGAAGTAGGTGGTAAATTCGGTATAGGTTCATTATTCCTACGACCCGCTCTTCTGATAACTTTTATGTTTCGAGGGGTATAAAAAGCTATAGAATGCCGGATGTGTAGGGATGATAGTATCGGGAAAAGGTGGATTTGTATTATAATTAATGGTTTGTAGAAAATAAAACAATTTTTAGAGAAAAAATTGAGAATAATCGTGTTAAGAATGCAAGTGCATCGCCACAACTACCCTTCAGACACAAAAGCCATCGCAGTATACTCTGCACTTCAAATGGAAAATTGCCTCGTATCAGTATGAGCGAACTTTATTTTGCTCCAAGAATTCAACTATAATTAACACATCTACATGAGCATCGAGTTAATGCGGGTTAATGCGTATTAGGCGCGATTCTTGCGGTGAACGTATATCCAGGGCAGCTGCGTAGTCGCTAGAGTATTGTCCTCTTACGTGGGGGCGCTCACGTACGTCGCCGGGCCGGTCGCACCTCGTGTGATTAATGAATTAGGGAACACAATGGCAACGCCATTAAGCCGCTGCACGAGCCACGAATCGACAAAGGCTTTGCGTGCCTTGGCAGCGCTGCGTTGCTTCGAGCAGTCGAGCCTCCCCTTTAATCAAGCATTTCGCTCGCGGTGCAAGCTCGCCACCTTCCAGCTTCGTGCCGCTCGCGCGTCTTGTCACGGAACTGTGGACTATATACTTTTGAAATTATTGTGCATATCTGTCGAGCGCGTTTCAGCTTGGTAAGCTTTTAAAAATATCGTACCTGCAATGATGCTTTGAAACTCAAATTATTTTCTTAGATTATCGTGTATTTAGGTAGTATGCTTATACTGATAAATATCGGATGAGCTATTCTTAAACTAAAAGTTAGTAAGAGGAAGTGTTAACAATTTTTAAATTTAACATGTCTTGATTTACATATCGTGTGAAATGATAACGCATGAAAATTTGTAAATTTTGGAAATACGTCATAAAAGTTTCCACAACTTTCTAACGGGTTTTTAATATATATGTATGCGAGGATTTAAGAAAGATTTTTTAAGCATAAAAGATACATTCGTATATTGCGAATATGAGTTCGAATATGATTCAACTCTTTAAATAAAGTCCATTTTTATATTTATACTTATCAATTGATTATAGAAACCAGACCCTTGTATAATAAGAATAAAGTTATTTTTAAAAACCTCAATATACAAAGTTAGGGCCAGTAAAATTGTCTTATAACGTCGTTCTATTTATTGCTTTTCAAAGAATGCCATAGCGATCAAATTACGTTACTAAAATATTACATAATACAATTCGTAAAAAATGTAATAAGTTATATAGCAGATATACTGTAATCGTTATGATATATCGTCAAACAATCAATATTGTTCAATATACATAACGGAATTAAGATTCGCTAAGATTAATACAACGATCAATACATTTTTAATATATAATGTTTACGCGTACATAATAAAGTTAGTTACATCTATATTAAAAAAAATTTTATTTGGTTAAAAAAAAGTTTCTAACAGGAGCTGGAACAAACTTCGTGTGAATAATTAAGCAATGCTTGAGAGTTCAGAACGGTAGATAACAAAAGGTGTAGGTAGTTTCGTAAAAAAGTTATATCTACAGTAGGTCATTAGGGACTAATTATGCAAATACATTACTATTACTGAAATAATAACTATTTTACGCTGCATTACTTGCTAAAATACTGCTTCAGTCTAAAATGCTTTCTAATTTTACGAAAATCTATTTTAATTATGAAAACTGGTCGAAAATGCCTATGACTTTACAACACTTTATATAACTGATAGTACTTCACAAATATAGGAACCATTTCTGTAGGCACTTTGGCTTTGAACAGTGACTTTTAGTTCAAAATGCAAGAAAAGTATAAAAATTTTAAAGTAAAAAGGTATAAGAACCGCTGAGCACCGAGCCGCTGGCCGGCGTTCTGACGATGTCACGGTGTGCCAAAGTTCGAACTCTCACAAGACAGGAGAGTCATAGTGCCGAAAGGTTTTTCTGTAATTTCTTACTGAAAGAAAAGGAAACAATATTTATTTACGTGTATCTTGTGCTTAAGGGGGTAAGACTGTGTTAACTATCGCTTTATCGTGCTCAATTTAGTCACATCGTTTGCTAAGTGGGATGAATCAATCATCTCAACATAAAAACGTAATAAATCCAACGTTTTTACTTTCATCACTAGTAAAAATGCACTTACAGGAGTTTTTGGGATCGCTAATTATGAATCTGCAATCCAAATTACGGCATTCAAACTGACTAATTGAATATGGCCAACATAAATTAAATATACTTATAAATCAGACAATTTTAGCACATTTGATATTTAATCTAGAAAATGGTATACAGGGGTTTTGGAGGTCGCTGATACAATATGACTGTCTGTAACGAACGAAAAAGAGACAAATTATACAGCGAAAGAAATTGTGAACGACGAGATTCAATCTGGGAACCCTAAGATTGAAGAGCGTGTACTCTACCACTAAGTTACCATCTACTATGCAATCCAATATATCTTGCTGTCTACATCTCTTATCGTTGACTCGTCTCATAGTTCCGCGAGCGTCGCGGATTCTTCATCCGTGACACTTCGCTTCGCCGAAGGAAGCAGTCCTCGGCTTCTAAAACGTCTTCGCCAACGGTACAGTGTTGCTCGGCTCCTCTGTGTGAAACTTATGACGTCACGTGGAGACACAACCCGCCAATAAATCTTCTTCAATATATATATATATATTTCAATTATATATCATTAAAAATTTAAAAAATAAAAAAAAAATATATTTCATTTATCGATTTACTGTTATACCTGCCTTGATTTATGCGCCTCATTCCACATGTTGCTTCCGTTTTATTAATTTATATTTTGCCTAATAATTTTTAGCAATTTTCGAGAACTAATTTGTACATCAACATATATCTGCATATCTTATTTCTCAGAAAAAACGCATTACATTAAATTCCTCGATGAATATACGAATCATACAATTGAATTAAAAAAATCAATTGAAAAATGCTCGCTATGTAAAAAAAACAAAATATTTTATAAAGAAAAACTGACGTTCAATAAATAAAATCAAGTATTATTTAGATTAGGAAATCCACGACACTCTACGAGGTATTTGCTTCCAGCTTGAACGTGAAGCGCAATAAAAGCACTAAACTTTACGCGTCCGCATGATGCGACGCCAATAAAGTATCGCGTAAATTAAACTGGTGCAGGCCAGATTGACAAATCGCAGCCGTCTAGAAGATTGCAAAAACCGAGTGAAATATTGCGCGACGAGCTTTCGAAAAGCGATGCGGGCGTGCATATGAATCATAATGCATGTTTCACCTACGTCACTGGCAATGCACGTGCAGTAACTCGTACACATACTCGGGAGCACAAGCTGTAGATGCTGTATCAGTGGGATTCTTGTGGAGTTCCAGAAGTGCTCAGACCTAAAGTCTTTTAAGCTTCTCGGTGCAAAAATTTTCTTCGTTTTTTCCGCAATGCTCTCGCCGAACCCTTCGGATTTGTCGCTACTTATACGCCGCACTAAACCTGTTAAGAGGAAGTTGGACTCCTATAGTTTATACTTAGTTACCGACATTATCGATTATTCGTTTTACGCAGTTAATTTTTACTTTAATAAAATTTTACGAATGTACGCACATTCTTAATGATAAATAGATTGTATGTACGTTCGCAAATTTTGAGAATTTCATTTATTCATTGAATAAAACAATAAACTGTAATGTCGGTATCTGGCATCCCGTTAACAATTATTTTTTACTTACTAGTAGAAACAGCGATGCGCGCTGCAGCGCGCTCTTATATTACATTTTTACGTCAGTTTTTTTATTTAATTGTAGTGAATATAGTGTAGGTACACTCAATGTAGGAAATTACTGGTCGAATGCGTTTGAAATCCTCCAATGATCTTAGCGAAAACGTGCGTTCGATTCACTGAGACCCACTGAAATTGCAGTATTTTAAAAAAATTCAAATGCATTCGACCAGAAATTTCCCACATCGAGTGTACTCATAATTCGCTTTGACCTATAATTTAATTTTAGAATTGTAAGTATAAGTTTTGTAGAATAATTTTCTATATATCTCTAGCATATTCTATAAATTGATTGATTTTATATGAATATTATTAATATTTATTTTTTAATTGAAAAAGTTTTTAAACAGTTCGTACGTTGGAAGTGCTTATACTACTACCGTTTTGTTTATTATTTACTTTAGCCTATTTTGGTTTGGCTTTTTTTTTTAATAAAGCGATATAAAATGGGTTTTAAAAGTTGTGTGTCAAAAATCTAAATTAATTTTTCAACAGGATACGTTACGTCTTGTATATCTATATATATAAATCGAGTTTAGATCATTCTCTCCAAGGTTTTTGAAGTCCACGTGGACATTATAAAATCTGACTTTAGTTTCATAATCTGCGTTCGCAATATTCATAATAACGTAATTTCTTAATTTAATTGTGTTTCTTTTATAATGTCCACGTGGACATCAAAAACCTCAGAGAGAACGATCTAAACTCGATTTTTTCCGGTGCGTAATATTTGAACCTCGTCTTCAAGAGCCCCGGGTAATATGCACACCATACTCGAGGACAATATGCACGTAGACATCTAGATATCGCGTGTCATATATTTATGACTCGGAGAAGACCTCTTAGGCACCATCAACGACGACCTTTCACATCTGGATATCGTATTTTACATATTCGTGCAAAATCGACAAAGAGTCTTCTCAGACACCATCGTCGATAATCTTACTCACCTGCAGATTCTGTTCAACGATATTTCATACGCGTGTATAGTTTATACAATGATAAAAAAAAGTAATTTACAAATTTAAAACTACAATTTTAGTTTATATAAAATCAAACTTCGCACTCTTTCTGATTCGTTGATCGACGTGAACTTAGCGACGTAACAATCTCGATTATTATTAAAAAATGAAAAACTAATATTATTATATCTAACTAGAGAAGATGATGACGCGCTCCACACGCCGAGGTTATCTTTCCACACATTCAATTTTTTTTTGTAAATCAAAAAATCGAAATTAGAAATCGAAAATTCGATACATCTTTCTAGATTCGATAGCTCGCGCTGGTTTTAATATAAGGGATAATATTAACTATGTTGTATGCTATGTTGTATTAGGTGCAACATATGTAAACAAATTAAAAATTAGTACCTCTCAATTCAATATATTTCAGTACATCATAACAATCATTTTTTATAAGAGGAAATTGTTCTTTACTCATAATATTCATTTTACTTCTGTCATTATCATTTTAACTTTGCTTGTTAACCCTTGTATATTCATATAGAGTCGTTAAGAAATTTGAATCAAAATCTTTACACATATTATAAATTAAACATAATTTTACCTACAAACTTGGTATACAAGGGCTTTTGGGATCACTGATAACGAATCTTAGTTTCGCTATCTTGAGTTTTGTAATTTAAACACTAAAGTCGTTATTAGAGACCCCAAAAACCCATTTACATCAATTTTAAATAAAATACTCTAAAGAATTAATGTTTCTAATTTATAAATGTTTCTTTATTGAATCCTACAGTGACCTCATTTGGTCATCTACGTAACAAAGAAATGATCGTGGTCATGAGTGAGTTAACCGATATTAAAACTATATTTCAGTCGTAAATTAATTTCAACATTAATTACTCGAAGTATATATTTGAGACTGAAAAAAGTACTACTGTAATTAAAATGATGTCAGAGCAGGTGGTTTTCATTTCGTTAACCGAAGTCCTGGGGGAAATTTCGTGGATCGTCATCATTAATTTTTAATCAGCGCGTCTAAACCCCGTGCGCGATTCGGTAATGAACATCCCTGCAATGTGCTTGCAATAACAACGGTATGCGTGAATAGCTCCGTGATGTGCCATATCGACACTATCTATGTATTGTATTAAACCTTTAACGATGCGAAGGGGAATAAAATTAAAATATGGAGTAATTGAAATACATACATCATATATTTCTAAAAATTTACTGGTACGGATACTTCGAATTTTAATGATTTTGTTCGACGACTCTCACGTATTGCTTTCTCAAAGAGAAAGCTTTGTAACAATCACAATTTTCGAATCAGAGATTTTGATCTAATTGGATGTTTTTGAAGCCAGAGTCAGAAAAATATGTATTAAAAAATGTGTGTGTATGTGTACACACATGCGTGCGTGCTTGTGTGTACATGCATGCGTGCGTGTGTGTTCGTGCATGTGTGCTTGTGTGCGTGTATGTGTGTATGTATGTGTATGTGTATGTGTGAGTGTGTTGACGTTTCTTAATAAAATAATTACTTTTTAAAAAATTGTAAAATTAAAAAAAATTTGACAGGTTGTATTGAAGATATATTAAAGATAGACAAAATTCTTAAAGTGTGTTTTTACGAAAAATACGGTAATTTTATTTACAGAACTTTTGAAAAGTAGCTATTTTATCAAATCAAAAATAACTACTTTTTGAAAGTTTGTATTAAAGATATATATAAAAGATAGATGAACATTTTTAAAGCGATAATGATTCTCTTTCAAATTGTCTTTCAAACTATTTTTAAGCTTTCTTTTTAAAAAAAATCGCGAGTTGGAAAAACGTATCAATTTTTTCAAAAAATAGCTATTTTTGCGAATTGAAATTAATTATTTAGTACTGATTACTAAAATATATAAAATATACGTTAATATTCACAAAATACGCATCAATGTTATTCGAAATTTGTCTTTCACGGCAGGTCTGAAGCCTGAAATCATGAAATAATTTTTGCAATAATTTATTTAATGCGAATTTTCATTATAGGATTCTATAAATCAATTAATTAGGACCTCTGATTGAGAAAGCATCCGGCTAAGGCAGTTAGCAGCAGTTTTATATTTAAAAATTGTTTTTTATTTTAAATTATCTAATGAGAAATTGAATACTTACTTTAAGCGAGTTAATAGATAGTCATAAGTATTAAAAACCGATGCCAATTCATTGGCACTTAGTTTCTTCAAACCTTATTAATTATGACATTATTTGTTCTGTTTACTTTATTCATAATTCATACTTTTATAAGTAATCGAGGTGCAAATGAATGATGCAAATACCCGGGTAAAAATTGCTCATATATGATCACACATGACCATATATAACGTTTCATATATGACCATATATGATCAAAAATGAGTAAAGGGGCCATGTACAAATTACGTATGGTTTGGATTTTGAGTTGGTAGCATTGGGGAATTAATGCTAAATTATAAACTTTCTTGCCAGTATATTATGAAAGTATAAATGAATCAAATATTATGAACGATTAACAGTATTGTATTCGTTCCAAAAATTCTTGCCTCTTAAAGGAATATTAGTTGAAATATTAGCTGAGAATATTGTGCAATCACTGTCATATAGATATATTAAAGAAATAAGAACATAATTAGAAAAAAGAAAAACTTGCATTCGTTACGTGTTACTTCACAATCTAATTTTGAAAATTTACTTTGACGGTTCAACTGATAAATTTGTTGCTTTCAGAGTAAATCATATACAAAATTAAAATTTTTCTTTCTAAACTTCTCTCATAAACAATAATATTCTTAAAATCAAAAGAACACCTGTAAAACTTTCTAATGTATCTGCTTTTTCATCTCTTTTCGTCCATATTTTTCCATATATATACAAGGTGTTTCATTTTAATCCATCCACGCAGGTAACCTCTGTAAAAACAAATGATCTCAAAAAATGACCTCTACACAAGTTGAAGGGGACAGAGGAGGCCACCCAATGGTACCAACGACCTTGACCTTGAACTCGATTTTCAAAAATTTGAAGGTTACAGTGTTTTTTTAAATTACCTTTCTGAAAATTTCAGATGTAAATTTTCCATTTAAAAAAAACACTGTAACCTTCAAATTACCTTGAAAATCGAGTTCAAGGTCAAGGTCGTTGGTATCACTGGGTGGCCCCCTCTGACCCCTTCAACTTTTGTAGAGGTCATTTTTTATATCATTCGTTTTTACGGAGGTTCCCTGCGTGGATGGATTAAAATGAAACACCCTGTATATATATAATTGATGCAATATTTAAAATGTGTATTATTAATTTTTATACAAAAACGTTCATTCATATTATTCTCATTTGACTTACTCATAAAATATAATGTTACGAAATATGTTTATAATTTGAAATTCATTCGCTTCATTGTTAATGTGAAAATAACCTTTTAGAATTTTATCTTCAGTGAAATGTTAAGATACTTAAAATATCAAAATTCTAAACATTAACAAAAAATCAAAAGCTTTATTTGTTGTATAATAAAGTTTACAATTTAGTACCAACTCAAAATCTAAATGGAAAATTGACCTTCCAAGGTACTACGTCGGTGACCTTTTTCAATCAGTCACCGACGTAGTACCCTTTTGAAACCGATCTACATAGTACCTTTTCGAACCCGAGCCTGATGTACTATATCTTTTCAAACCCCAGCCCCACGTAGTACCTTTTTCGTCTGGCTTGACGATATATGCTTATAAATGACTATATATTGATCCATTTGATCATCCTAATGAAACATTTGATATGTCCATATATGATTATATGTTACTATAATTCGTTTATGCTTATACATGAATTAATAGTAACATTTATGATCATGTATATGCATATCTTCATATATAATTCTCTTATAGATCATGCATGATCATATATAAGTATATATCAACGCCGGAGCGGAAGAACCTCCTATTTGGCCGCGGCGAAGAAGATTCTATCTCGGTTCGCCCGAAGAAGGTCGTATCTCGCCGGGCGAAGAAGATCCTATAGGCAAGCATAACGAGTAGGAAAAGAAATCAAAATTTCCAAAAATATAATGGCCGAGTTGGCAACATACCATCTTTACATAATTTTATTGAGACTTCCATTAAAATTAGAAAAATCTTGTAAAAGTTTAGAATGTTTACGAATTTTCATTAAAATTTGTTCAAAATTGAATAATTATGTCATGTGTTAGCTCCGCCAATTTATGTTGATCGGCATAAAAAGGCTAATTAAACTCATATTTTTTAATCAAGTCCTAAAAATGCCAGGCTAAGCGATTAAATAATTTTATTTCAATATTTACGGTCTTTTTCAATAAATAAGGATTATATAACTCCTACTCTAAAATATAGTCCCGGTATTGGGTACTTTACCTTAAACTAGTAATAATTAGTCAAAAGAATCATTGCTAAGGCAATTGAAGAAAAAGAAACAAGAGCTTTATCGTTTCCAGTAGTTCCATGAATCGCAACCCTCCTTTTATTCGCTATTCCATTACTACTTTTAAAAGGGAACTCGACAAACCGCAAACCTTTCTTAACGAAAAAAGAGAACAACCGTCCTTTTTAATCGATGAGCGATTCTAAAAGCCTTGCAAAGCCTTTTGTCATCCTCACCACAAAAAAAAACTTTATAAGACGTGCCTGACAATTATGTTGAACTTCATGCGAAATGGTACCAATTATATTTTTAAAAAAG
The DNA here is from genome assembly GCA_949152435.1 of Gastracanthus pulcherrimus. Taxonomy (NCBI): domain Eukaryota; kingdom Metazoa; phylum Arthropoda; class Insecta; order Hymenoptera; family Pteromalidae; genus Gastracanthus; species Gastracanthus pulcherrimus. The sequence goes on from OX424576.1 coordinate 134,441,168, forward strand.
AATTTAAACAAATTACATTTTTCTACTAGATATCACCTTTTATTATATTATTCGGCATAAATTTTAATTGTCGTCAGCGAACTGTTTCCCTGTTTGTGTTGTACTAATTTTTATCTCTTTCTTTGCTTTACACTAGGCTTTACGCGCACATTTTTTTACCTGCAAATTTGCAAAATATTCTGAAATTTATCAAGACAAAATATTGAAAATCAAATTAAAATTTAAAATTAAATCTTTTTTCATGATTATGTTATTGAGTTCAATGAATAGAATATATAATGGATATAAGGCTAGTACAACTATTAATGTACTATTAGATAATGCTATTTTAACCAATCCTAGTTGTCAAAGTGAATTAAATTGAACTTTTGCTTGAAAAATTTTACACATTTGCATGATCCCGAACATCATTAAATATATTAGATTGATTAAAAAAAAATTGGCATTAAAACATACATCACACCACTAAAAACCGCTGCCAATTCATTGGCACTTAGCTTCCCCAAATTTAAAAAAATGATCCAATATGAAATTATTTACTCTATTTAATTCTGGAGTCAAAAATAAAAATGACAAATCTATTGCTCTTTATTATGTCGACATATATGCACACATATATTATATACAAACCCACTTTTTTCAGGATGTTTAGTTTTAAAATGAATTTAATTAATCGAAAGAAGCATCAATAGGATTTGGAACCATTTTTTATGAAAAATTCAGAAAATTTGCTAAAAAATCCTTTGATTCTATTTTTTAAGGAATTTAATTTTGTTGAATAAATGGAGGTTACAATTTGTTAAAAAATGTAAAAAATGACTACATGTTCTGACTGTAGATTCTCGCTCATATTTAGCCTTGATCAACTTCAAACCTACGGATTTAAAAAAATATGAAAAAATCCACATACACTCTACATACCAAGAGAAATATTTTTACCGAAGGAATAAAAAAAAAAATTTTTTATTTAGTAAAATTTTTTAGTTATATTATAGTAATTTAGTTATTGAAACTTATGCAAACATATAGCATAAATTATGAAAAAGTATTACTGTTTAAAATATGTCTTAATATATATAATAAATACCATTTTCACAAATAAATTTAAGATATGATAATAATATGTAACTAAGAAAAGTTTAAAAATGTTTATTAAGTCTAATTATTGGAGTTAATAATTCAAAATAGTGCATCATTCATTATAACAGTGAGCCCAAATTTTAACTCTATTAAATTTTATTCCTAACAAATTGTATGGGAACATAAAAAATATATTGATCAACTAAAAAATGCTCTACAGTCTTCTTTTATTTTAAAACTATTCAAATTCAACTATTTCAAATCTTCATTAAATATCGTATAACATGAGCTTTTATTTGGTCAAACATTACTGCGTAATACGCTAGAAATCGACGATTAAAAAAGTTTTGAAAAATAAAATATCATAAAGAATAAAAATAACGTTATAAGACAAAAACAATTCGATAAATCTTGAAAATTCTTTTTGATTTAAATTCTTGATCAAAATGTGTAAAAGCGAAATAAGCGTTCATTGGCCAAAAACTACTGTTTGATACCCAAGAAATAAACAATCAAAAAATGTTTAAAACATAATGTAACCCGAATACCTCGAAAAATAAAATCCTCATGATCTGAGCAAAGAACTTAGCCGAGAGATAGTAAAATGCTACCTTTTTTTTAATTTTCAGAAAGAAAAATGAAATGTGTCAAAAATTTTACAGAATAAACTTCTCCGTTGTCTTAATTACTTCAATTTTATTCAAAAACTTTGAATCATATATTTCAGAGAAATAACCATTCAAACAAAAAATTACGTTACCGTGTATAACAAAAGAAAGGAAACATCTTATCCAACATTTCGGGTGGTAAAATATAGGTAATGTTATGCTGTTTCAAATGCATTTATTAAACGTACCAAAAAGTCCGAAGAACTATAAGCCTAAAATCGAAAAACCGGTAAAAAACAAAGAAAACCCCCAAAATTATAAAAATTATTATTTTTCCCCCTTCGTTCAAAAAAACAAACAAAATAATCCCTGGAGCATTATAGTTAACGTGGATTACTCAGGATATGGATGCATACACACACACACACACACACACACACACACACACACATACACGCATACACGCACACACACGCACGCACGCACGCACGCACGCACGCACGCACGCACGCACGCAAGCACGCACGCACGCACGCACGCACACACACACACACACACACACACACACACACACACACACACACACACACACACACACACATATACACAAACACAAACACACACGTACACACAAACACAAACATACAGACACACATACAGACACACATATCCATACGAACATTTTCTTATATATTATGTTTTTATCGAAACTTTCTTTTTTACAAACACAAAGCTTCCTCTTTGAGGAAGCAAAAATATGGGAGGCCCTTTTACCGCCGTGCCACATAGCTCACTCATCTCCTATACGCATATTTGTATTGTTGAAAAATTCAAAACAATACTATTAAACTCGTGTTGTAATCAAAGTGCTTTATATTATTTTTTGAATCAAAAAATACACGGGACAGAAAAATTGCATTATTTGGCAAATCAGCCATATAAATTTAAAAATATAAATCATTAAAAACTTAGGTTCGAAATCAACAAAAAAGTTATATCAAAAGAGTGTGTTCTCCTTGAGAAGGCATGAAATGGGCAGGAACTGGATCCGATAAGTAAATGGAATTGTTTAACCATATAAAAATGGAAAAATAGGCTGCATTTCCATCGCCCCAGATTCCCTTCAATACCGCGTAAGTAAGTTCTCAGGTAAATATAGAAGCTGCAACGGAGCAGCACGCCGCGAAAGCCTAACAGCGAAAGGAAGCTCTCGAGGTTGCTACACACAGATCCTTTCACAGCTCGCCGCCAGAGTCGACGCGCTCGGGCTCTTTTCAATTCGAGAAGCAGTAGCATAGTTGCATCAACAGCAGCAGCAGCTCGAGGCGCACGCGTGCGCCTTCCAAATCCCGCTCGCTGGCGCGCTCTTGTTCCCGCTCTCGTGTGTTTTATCTATCAGATTCACGCTTGGCTCCGCTGCGCCGGTGGGCGCTTGATAATGCTCCTGGCTTAGCGCGCACTACATGAATCAACGCGCTAATGAAAAAAGCCGCTTTGTGCGATTCCAACCCGCTGAAACGAGAACGCTGATTTTATATAGAATCGCTGCGTTTTAGATTTGTGTGTAAATGTAGGTTGTAAATATAATACGAGATGTTGGTGCTTGAACGGAAGCCTGGAGTTCCGTGAATACTACGGTGCCGGTTTCCCGGTATTTGTATAGCATATGTCGTGCTTTGAAAGAAAAGCAAGTTTATCAATGCATGTTTTATAGGAATATTGACCAAACACTATTGAATGTATCCGCAAGCAAATTTGAATTTCGTGTCTGCAATCTAAAAGATGTAATAATGCGAGCCAAAAGATTTGTATTTTGTAGATAACTGAGATTAATTTTTTAGTTGTTTGAAATATACTTAGAGATAATAAGACCATCACCAGAAACTATAACATCGTAAATCAAGCAAGAATATTTTTATAACTTTTATCAGAATATTTTTTCTCGTACTTTAATGCTGTCTCTCTGACTTAGACGCCTTCTCCATCTTCTTTTTTAACGAGCTCCCCCCCCCCCCCCTCCCGAACCACCCTCCCTCTCGCTCTACCTCTCTTCCTCTCTCTCCCCCCTCTCTCTCTCTCTCTCTCTCTCCATCTCTCTCTCTCTCTCCCTCCCTCCCTCCTTCCCACCCTCTCTCTCTCCCTCTCTCTCTCTCTCTCACTCACTCTCTCTTTAACTCTCTCTCTCTCCCTTTAGATCCCGTGCATCCTGGCCGCGAGCAGTACGGAACAAACATGACTCTTTTTATTTTGACTTCAGCTGGCCTAGCATTGGCTTGGGAGTAAGAGAAAAGCGTTACGCATGATTAACTTTTTTAATTAGTCACAGTTTATGGGTTTATTAACATTTTTATAGAACATTATCTGTTTTTTGTAGTTTGCAAACAATGTTTGAGTAATTCATTATAATGTTCATTAAATATTAAATTAAATGTTACATACTCCGATTAAATACATTTTTCGATTAGTACATTTTTTCCAAATTAGTAATAGAAAATACCCTGATAGAAAATAGTCCAACCAAAATTGTCTATTCGCCAACAGTTCACCAATTTTCGTTGGTCAATGAAGTTGGGTAACCGTTGGTCAAAGGCTGATCATCTTGCGCATGCGTGAGATTAAATAGCTGTATGCGCGTATCAACAACACCGATAACTTCATAATATGACATAAAGTATGCTTATTTTAAATCTTATTTTATAAAGTATAAACTATATTATTTATTTAATATAACGACTATTTATTGATAATGCAATGTTAAGTAAGCTATTTGAATAGTAGGTTATATGAAGGTGGTTCTATACCCAAAAAGTTAAATTCTACCAGCTTCCGAAACAACGCTCTAAATATCAAGTATGTTAAATATAATATGTTAAGCATATCAGAAAGTTATTTGTGCATTTTCAACTTAAATTGATCAATATAATTTGGTTTTATTAACAGATAACCATTTCAAATTGTGAAAAATGGACGAAATAGACGTTCTTCATTGCGTTCCATGTGGATACAATATGTTCAAAGGCTTTTCTATCAAATCTCTTTATATTTTTGACACAAAAATAAAAACATTGTATGGTTTACATTTAAAAAAAAATATTATAGTATCAGGCATAAAAAAATATTTCAATAAACGTAAAAATGTACTGCTTTTAAACCTTTTTTTTAACTGATTGAGGCTCTTATTTTTCAAATATAAATTTTATGAAAAAATTAAAAAATACATTAATTTTCAAATGTAATAAGTATTACCGAACTATCTTATCAAAAAAATTAATGTGATTATAAACTATAATGTAACCCAATAAAAAGAATTCGATTTTTTGAGTGATTTTGTCAACTATTTATGAAGTAATTTTTGTACTTAAAATGAAAAAATATAAAACATTTATAAAATTACACTTTAGTTATAGTTGTAAAAACAGGCGTAAAGTTTTAACATGCATATTATAACTAATAATATACCGATCAATATTTGACGATAAAAATCCGTATTTTACTCTTTAATATCTATTATTCACCAAAAACATAAAATATATATATTAATAGTTAACGGACCAGGCCTGGGTTTTAACAAGAAAAAATTTGTATTAGTCCATAAACTTTTTATATTTAAAAGCAATCATTCTGAAAATTCTTTGTCTCACCTTTGTAAAGCTTCAAAATCTTCATCCTACATATAATAATAAATCACTATTGTCAATACAAAATTTATTGGTAGAACTTTGCCGGTGTATGATTTTAGGAAACATGATGAACAAAAATTTCTCTTTGAAGCACTTTTACGTTAAAGTTTTTTTATAATTTTTTTTTTTAAATCCAACTAGTTTGATAAAGAAATGTTATTAATGATTTGTTTGTGTCAGCACGTGCTCTCCTCACCTTTTTCTAAATTATTATGAAATAAAAAAATTCGTATACTATTTCAATATAACTAAAGGTGATGATAAACCCGCTAAATACGGAGAACCACTTATTTCATTCAATTTTCAATTTTAAGAAACTATCTCTCTGAAAAGTTGTTGTTTTTGATTAAGACAATAACGTTTCACAAAGATATTTGCTAAAAATTGAAAATTAAATGAGAAAAGTGGTTCCTCGAATTAGTCGATGACAGGTGACTTTAGTATTCACCTTAAGGGAAGAATATACGTTTAAACCTAATTTTTATAAATTAAAGAAAAATTTTTCTTTATGATTATATGATTACATACGTAAAAGAAGGATATGTAATCCCTATCCAATATAATTAAGGTGATGTTAAACCCCGTGTTATTGATAAATACGGGGAACCACTTTTTTTATTCATTTTTCAATTTTAAGAAAATATCTCTATGAAAAGTTGTTCTTTTTGGTTGGAACAACAACGTTTCATAGAGATATTTACTCAAAATTGAAAATGAAATAAGAAAAGTGGATCCTCGTATTTGTCGGTGACAGGTGGCTTTAGCATCACCTTAACTGCCTTGAACGTCATATACAGCTATTAAACCAGTGATAAAACACGAATTTTATATAATCTTCCTGCGCAACAATTTTTTGTGAAATGCAAAAAAACTAATGACATATGATATATTATATCAGTATTAAAAATTGTACAGAGAGAAAAATTTTTTTTTTTTCAATTTATGTTTATTATTACTGATTATTAAGATTTATTAAACAATTTTTACAATAAATTAGCTCATATTTTAGTTAGAAGTACCCTGGTAGAAATCTTATCGTGGCGCCCACATTCGCTATAACGGCCTTTATAGGCAAACTAGATAGTACTAGACTGTACAAAACTCGATAAATCCACACAGATCTACATAGTTTTCTCAATAATATGTACGTATAAAATCTGTGAGGTTATATATTATTTATTGAACAGAACTTTTATTGTAAAAATTAATGTTAAAAAAAGTTTAAATTGCAAGTTTTCAATTATAATAATAAGATCTATAGTTCTATTCATACTATTTACAAATAAAAGTAGTCAGTAAGCATATCTAACCTAAGAAATGAACATTTAGAAATAATGTTCCTTGCATATGAAAAACAGTAATCACAAAATAATGTTATTGATTGATGTAGTTGTTTCTTGAAAAGTAATATATAAATAATAATAATATCATATGTACAAATATGTACTTTATGACATGCTTTATTTAAAAACTAGAATTTTAATTTCAGAATTGCAAATAATTTTGTATCCATATGTGAGTTCTTATAATACATAAGTTGCTCATCCGTGACAACATTTTCCAAGACAAACACTTTAGTCGAACACATGTAGACGATAATTTTTTTTATATGTAACAAATTACTATGTTTTAACTGGCCATAGATGTCAAATGAAAGTGTTTGATTATAAATTAATCACAATAGGAAATACAAAAATAGAACATACATATAATAACTCAAATACATTATTTTTTTTAAAAATAGAAAATTAATCAGTTGATAATAAATGTGTGTGAAAATAGTTTTCTTTACATAAACCATACAGGTTTTGAAATCAAGCCTGTATTTAGGATGGAACATAAGCAAATGTAAGGAAATTAATTTTACATAAACAAAATAAATATATGCACTAATACTTCATATAGTTATTTGGATATTCAGATTATTTTCTTATTTCGATTGTTTAATATATATGTGTAATATAATATTATTATTCAGTTCTTAAATACAAAAACTTGATGCATCTAAAATTTGATAACCTTACACTTTAGAGGTTATTTACATTTACTTACATTGGTAATAGGTGAAGAATAACATGTAAATACCTTTAAATCAAAATAATACATAATAATCATAATAGATTATGCTTCTGTTTCTTAAAACATAACCCTGAATGGATGTCATTGTCATAATTTTGCTTATCTAGTTTTATCGGGGCAAATAATATGGGAAACTAGAAGGGATGACCGTTACACGCCTTTATAGTAACTATCTAGTTTGCCTACATAGATCTACACAGCGCGAGATTATTCTACATAGATCTATAAAGTGGACGGGATAAATTTCTACCAGGGTAGTTTTGTTCAAAACGTGTTAAAATTGACGTGTACAAAATTTTCAGACCGATTCATTAAAAATTATGCACAGGAACTATTTTGAAGTTTCAAATTTGTAGTCTTGAGTAAAATGCATTTTAAAAATTAATAATAGCGAATGTCAGAATTTACATATTTCTTAAAATAAATTGTTTTAAGAAGGTTTACAAAATTTAAAAATTATGTATCTTTAATTATTACCATTCAAGCTTGCATCGTATAAAGTAAAATTACTGTTCACCAAAGGCATAGTCTCCCTTTGGCTAGATAGTTCTCCATCTCTCACTTTCTTTCTTATGTACTTTTTCTCTTTTGTTCCATTTGAAAACAAGCTATACTCTTCCCTTAAATTACATCTTTTATTGTAGTCACTAGTAATCCTTTAACATTTTAAAAAAGTTAAGAACATGTAACGATTTTTTAAAAATTGACGAAGACACATTAATCAAATTTCTTTTGCATATTATACTTAATATAGTGTAAAATTTAATTTAAATATTTATTCGACGACCAATGCGTTATCGTAATTGATTTCAATTACTAAATACTATTTTTATGAACAGGATTGCTTTATTGATATACAGACTTTCAGAAAATTATGAAGCTTTACTAAAAATAAACTAATATTATAGAAGAATAATGTGATTAAATTTTTGGCGTAACTGTTACTATAATATAGTAAAACGTGTTCTGGAAAATTGGAAAATTAAAGAATTTATCTCTAATTAAAACTGTAAATTGCACTTTGTAAAATGTAGGAGAAAAAGAACCTGCAGTACGGAAAAAGTGTCACATTGTTTAATTAAAAATTCCAACTTATTATGCTTATTCTGTTAAAATGTGCTAGTTTTAACAAGTAAAATGAAATATTATTACATATACATAATGAATTAGATGCACGAGCTTTATATTAATAAACTAATTTAAAATTGATATTTTCACTGTAATAGATCTATATTCTTGAGTCAAGTCTTGAATCATAGTAATTTAATTAAGCAGAGTAGTATCATTTTTTGTATAACACGTGAATTGAAAAGGCCTGTTTGTTGCATGTGAAGCCAATGAAGAATAGAGAATTCCGAGCGTCTATGCTACCGCAGGCAGTAAATATTTTCTTCCCGTTGATTATAGACGCTCGGAATTCTCCATTGGCTTCAAATATCCAAAAGAGGTCTTACACGAACTAGTTAAAAAAATACGGTGTGGAATAGGGTGAGAAAGGGCCTTCCAGACTCGGATGATGATTTTGACCACTCATAATAGTATCGGGCGCCTTCGGAGTAATTATAAATAAAAATAATTCACTTATGGCCCACAAAATTATATTAATAATAATATTTTTACATAGAATTTAAGGTTATAACCTCTATTACACTGTCAACGTTACAGACGGATATTGTGCACGCGCGTTGCGGTCCCGACAAATCGGCATATTCTTGTAAATTTCTTTGAATACATTAATTTCCATTGAGTAAATAAGCGTTGCGGTATCTCAGTCGCTTTTAAATCTCTATTTCCCTATTCTTGTACCACTTCCTTGAACTTTTTCCATTTCCTCTTCTACGTCTGCCATCGCCACATTGAATAGCGATGGACTCACTGGGCACCCTTGTCTAACTCCCTCCAAGATTTCAAACTCATATATCGTTTCACCATTGATATCATTTTTTACTTTTGTTCCTTCAAATAATTCCTTAATTAATTTACTTCCTCCAAGAGGAAGTTTGTGATAGTAAAAAAAAGCTTTTCTCAAAACATGTTTTTTTTCTAAAAACATATTAAAAACATGTTTAGAGATATAAGGAATAAAAATACACTATTTTTAGAAAATGTCCGTATGAATATGTGTGTGTGTGCGTGTGTGTGTATGTGTGTGTTTTTCCCTTCTTTTGTTATACACGGAAACGTCATTTCTTATTTGAACGGTTATTTCTTTGAGATATACGATGGAAAGTTTTTGAAAAAAATTGAGGTAATTAGGACAATGAAGAAGATTATTCTGTCAAATTTTTTAGACGTTTCATTTTTCTATGATTGAGAAGAAAATCATTTTGTAAGAAAAATCGATTTTCTATGGCAAATGATAACTTGAGTAAAACGGCATTATTCCTTCAGAAAATTTCCAAAAAAGTAGTTTTTTACTATCTCTCGACTAAGTTATTTGCTCAGATCACGAGGACTTTTATTTTTCAAGATATTCGAAGTTATATTATTTCTAAATTTCTTTTTAATTGATTATTTCTTCGGTATTAAATGGTAATTTTGTACCAATGAACGCTTATTCTTTTCGTCTTTTTATCAAGAATTTAAATCAAAAAGAATTTTCAAGATTTATCGAATCATTTTAGTTTTATAACGTTTTTTTATTTTTTATGATATTTTCTTTTTCAGTAATTTTTTGATCGTAGATTTCTTGCGTATTACGCAGTAACTTTTAAAGATTGATCGACTCGTTTTTGTTTTATAATTTATATTTTATGATATTCATTTTTCTTTTCAAAAAATTTGTAATAGCTTTTTTCTTGAGTATTATGTGGTAAGTTTTGGCCATTCTGAGATCATTGTTTATGTCTTTTGATGGAGATTTAAAATGAAGAGGAATTTTAAAGATTTATCCATTCATTTTTTTTATAACTTTCTTTTCATTTTGATGATATTCAATTTTTTTCAAAAAACTTTTAATAGATTTTTTCTTGAGCATTATGCGGCAATTTTTGGCCATTCAAAATTCTATTTTTATTTTCTGATAAATATTTCAAATAAAAAATATTTTAAGAAATTTTGTTTTTGTTTTATACCGTTTTTTCATTTTTATGATACTTTTGTTATAAATGAATCCGTTGTTCCGAAACTCGAACAAAATTACAAAAAAGAATTATTTTTATAAGTAGAAGGCATTTACTATATTCATAAATAAAATTTAATCAACAATTATAGTGTTGCAAAAGTGATTATTGTCAATTGGAAAGAAATGTAACTTGATATGCAAAACTTTTAAAGTTGCTTTCTGAATGCTATACTTTGGCATAGGATTATTTATAGTTGAAATTTTTTCTTGAGTTTCTTAAAATAAATTTTGTCTAATAGGTGTGCGTAAAATTTATTTTTGAATACTCTCGTTTTTATTACAAAAATATGTTTTTACTCCAATAAGTTGTAAAAAAATGTTGTATTAAATAGTTTCAAAATAAAAGAAGACTGTCGAATAGTAATACTTAATGAACATTTTTACGATTTCCTTAGTTACGTACTATATATATATGTATATGTGTATGTGTATACATGTCGACATATTAAAGAGCAATAGATTGTTCATTTTTATTTTTCACCCCAGTATTATATAGAATAAATAATTTCATATTCGAACATCTTTTAAAGTTTGAGGAATCTGAGTGCCAATGAATTGGCAGCGGTTTCTAATAGTGTTATACTGACCTTTTTCTTCTCTAGTCTTTTCCATATCTTTTCCCTTTTTCTCTTGTCAAATGCAGATTTCATGTCTACGAAACTTACGATGATTTTTTCTTTTTCTTTTTCAATTCCTTTTCTGATTGCCTCTTTTAGTATGTAGATCGCTTCTGTCGTTTATTTTCCGTCTCTATATTCCATTTGTGATTTTCCTAATTCTTTATTTTCTTCCATTTCTTTTTCTACACTTTTTCTTATAATTTCCGCATATATTTTATAGCCCGCATCCATCAAGGTAATTCCTCTGTAGTTTCCCACTTGTTTTTTGTTCCCTTTCTTAAATATCGGTTTTGTCACTCCCGTTTTCCATTCTTACGGCACCTTTCCTCCTTTCCATATTGTATTTAATATATCTTTTAAATCCTCTTCAATCTCTTCTTTCCGTAAGATCCATGCCTCATTCGGTATATTGTATTGCCCAGCCGATTTCTTTTTTTAGTTTTTCTATCGTTTCCCTCATCTCATCTATTGTTATTTCTAGAAGGTTTTCTTCCGTTCTTTCTTATTGTTTCCTATTTCCTCGTCTCTTTCATTAGTCTCTCATTCTGTATTTCTCTTGTGATGTAATGTCTTATGAAGTGCTCTTTCTATTGCTCTTTTGTTATTGACATATCTATTTTCATCTTTTTCTTCTTGTTTGATCCTATTGCTTTCCAGAATAGTTTAATTTCTTTGTCATTCTCAATTTCTTCAATCCATCTTTTCGCCTTTTCTATTTTTTTGTTTTCTATGAAGTTTCTGTATTCCGTTTTCGCTTGTTTCGCCCTTTCTTAAATGTCATATTCCCTGGTAGAAAATTAATCTAGAACTATGTAGATCTATCTAGTTTGCCAAGGAAATAATCGAGGGCCTCGATAAAACTAGATAATTTTCTACCAGGGTTTCTTTCTTAAAATTCTTTTTCTTCTTGTGGCATTCAGCATCCCATCACTTATCCTCTTCTTTTTCTCCATTCATTTCATTTAACTTGTCCATTGGTAGTGTAGCTATTATTCTTTCTTTTAATGCTTTCCAGGTTTTTACTCATCCTTGTTCTCTTAATTAGTTTTTGTATTTGTTTATACTTCCTTCTTTCCATCTTACCAGTGTTTTTTTTATTTCCTCATCTGTTTCACCTTCTATTGATTCTTCTCTTCTTTTCTTCCATTTTACTGTCATTACTGACGGTAAATGATCCGATTTGATTTTAATTCCGATGATCATTTTTTCTATGCTCTCTCTTCCTTCTTTATTTCTTATTATGTAGTCCATTGTTGTGCACCCTATTATCCCTATATATAACCACTCGCCGTCTTCTTCTCCATTTGATGTTTCGTTGCCAATTCCTAAACCGTATTCTTCTAGCTAATTTACCAATTCCTTTCCTTCCTAATTTATCATTTGATTCTTATTTGTTCTCCTTTTTCGCACTAAAATTCCCGTTTATGACTATCTCGCTATCTTTATTTGCCCCCACTCTTCCATTGACTCATAATTCTCTTCCCTTTTGTGCTTCATATATATGATTCCCAATAGCCATTTTGCTTTACCTGTTTCCCATTTTGCTGCTATCGCCTCCTCTGTCTTTTTCTCTTCCCATTCCACTTATATTCTTAATTTCTCTCTTTTTGCTAACAGTAATCCTCTTTTTACTCTTCCCTTTTTTTCTTTACCGCTAGTTTCTTCTATATTATATAGTCCGATAGTTCCGTTTCTGTAATCTGCTGTTTGTCTTGTTCTTCCCATGTTTCTGCTAGTCCTATTATGTACAATTTCTTAATATATCTTCAATATTCTCTTTTTAGGCTCTTAATTCCAGCAACATTCCAAAAATTGGTTTTTATCAGTTCTTTACATTTATCTGAGTTGCCTTTTTCCTTCTTTTCTCCCCCATCCTTTATCGCTTTCCTTTCTCTTCTTACCTTTTACTTTTATGCCTTTTACATTCTATCCATGTTAAGTCATTATCAATGTAAATTTATTTTATTCCTAAGATACTTTTGATTCCCATTACTCTCTTTCTTCCACCTCATTTTCACATTGTGATCCGATTAGGTATCTATCAGTCTTTATTAGTACTCTCCACGTCCTCTTAATTTTTACTGTTACCTCTGTTTCCTCCTTTAGCGAGTTTTCTACGTTCTCATTTATGTATCTCTTTTCTTTGTTTAGTCCTGTTATCATTATGTTATCTCTCCTTTTTTCTCTTTACTTTTCTTCCGCAATCCATTCCAGGTTCCTTAGCTTCGTATTTTCTTGACCTTCTTCATATTTGTTGCTCTTCTCCTCCATGTTTGTCTTCCGTTTTCGTTCTTCCTATTCTCTCAATTTCTTTGTAATGTCTTCTTTCCAACTTTGTAAGTCTTTTACGTCCTCTTTCATTTTCTCATGTTCTGTATTTAGTTATGTTCCCTCGTCTTGCTTTTCTAATATCAGCGTGACCACCTGTTTTAACTTTGTCACATCTTCCTTTATTCTATCTAGGTCTTCCTTGTATCTCGTATTCCATTTATCATCATTCTCTTTCAATAATTGTCTCCATTCATCCATGTGTTTTCCCATTCTTTTTTTCTCATATTTCTGATCCTTTCTGTTTTCTCTTTTAATTCCCTTGTCTACTTCTTATAATCTTTCATTACTTCTCTTCATCTCCTCACTCTACTTGTCTTTTTCCTTTCCCATAATTTTCGGTGTGGTATCCATGATTTGGATAAAGAATATATGAGGCATTGAATGCAAAAACAAATTAACCCGGGTTAAGTTTTGGAAGAAAAAAGACGTTTAAAGGTTATATATTGTTGTATATTAATATATAAATAAAACCAATCGGCTTTTCTTGTTTAGTTTATTAGTCCTACTATTAGAGCATATAGTTACACGTGTTAGAACATTTGTTTATTAATGTATATTATTTAAATAACTAAAAGAAGTTTATCCAAGTTAAGTTGTTTTAGCATAGAACTGGTATTTTTTGCGTAGAGCGGGTATATTGCGCTTAAATCGAGCTTATTTTCATGAAATAAATCTCAGAATATATCTTACATTCATTAAAATAATGATCATACATAAATTGCTGCATCCAAAGTTTTTTATAAATATTTTTTTTAATTTATAAGTATATTTTTATTTAATTTTTAGCTTAAACTTATATATTCCTTTTGATCCGTTATTTCACCACTTTGAACTGTCATTTTCGATACTTAAAATAATATTTTAAAACCGCTATCGGTTTTACTCCATTAGAAATTGAAAGAGTGGAACTTTCGTATTAAATCGCACAATTAGAGGTAACATCGCGCGTGGTTTGCGCGCGCGAATTTCGGACGGTATATAATGCAGCAGGAGAGGCAGCGGCTACGGTCTCCAGCGTATAGGTAGATATGGTAAAATCTAAAGAAATTATAGACAAAATAAGTTCATTTGAATGATGTTACACTTATATAACATTAATAGGTACCGCTATATGAATTTGACGTCATCAGTATTTTTAAAGCACTGTATCTTCATTAATAATAGGTAAATTGTGGAAATTAGAAAAATTCACGAAGAAAGTAGCATATAATCTATTCAATCAAGCCATAAAAAAATTTCATGCAAATATCTATTTATTCTGTTTACTAATCCATCCGATTCCGCCTTCGATTCTTCTGCTATTCCCTCTTCTTCTATGTCTGTTTGATCTTTATTTTGTCTCCCGTTTTTCTTTCAACTTTCATTTCTCTCCTACCGCTGGTGAATCTTTTTATCTTTTTTCCCCTTTACATTTCACCGGTCTTGGCGTGTATATCCTGTCTATTGCTTCTTCCCTTTTGCTAAGTTCGTGACAGATCTCCTGTGTCGGTTTATTCCCGCTGTTCCCGACATTCCCGTTTCTTCACTAGCCCTTCTCTCCCTCCTCTTCCGTGACTCACTTCACTTTGTTTACCTCTATATCTTTTGTTATTTTCTCTCCATGTTTTCCTGTTCTATCCTCTTTTTTGTTTCTCACTTTATTCTCCACTTTGTTCGTTATCTTTTAAACTTCCGTTTTCCTACTTGTTTCCCTTTTTTAACGTTTTCTAAATCCTTGTGCACACAGACTATTTTTCTTACTTAATAACACGTCAGATTGCTCGGTGGCCATTTTCCCATGTCTCAAATTTGTATGCACTTTTCTGTAAACGTTAAAGTATTAAGATACACCCGTACAAAAAGACAAAACAAGCGCCTTTTAGAATTATTAATATTTTTAAAGTAGTCCAAATGTTTACTTGAATTACGTATATAATATAAAAATATGAGAAGAATAATATAAAAAAACTGTCACATATTACTATATTTGATTATAATTTAACTTAATTATAAATAAATATAATACACTTATGGTTCTCAAAATTATATAAATAATAATATTGTTACATCCAATTTAAAGTTATAACCTCAATTGCGCTGTCTAAAAAATTCGATGTTACTGACGGACGTTGCGGACACGCGTTGCGGTTACGATAGATCAGCATATTCTTGTAAATTTCTTTGTATGCATTAATTTTCATCGCGTAAATAAGCGTTGCGGTAGCGACGGTTTTTTTATTTGTTTTAAAATATATTTTTACATATGAAGAGCCAGCGTAGCGCAATTGGCTAAGGCACACGCCTTAGCTAGCGGAGATACGCTAGCCTGAGCGGCCGGGGTTCGATTCCCGGTGGGAGGAGATCAAGGATTTTTTCTCTCTCTGTCCTGCTGGAAAAAGAACTCAGACTGCGCACTGGTCCAGGCGGAGGTTTTTCCTACGGGTTTTCCTTCATTATAGGTTACCGGCATAGGTAGAAATCTGCAATGTCGGTAACTTGGGCGTATGCAAGATCAGTTTGGGGAATTAAGGTGGGGTGTAGGATCAAATACCTCCACACAGAGGTGGTGGAGGTATCCCGTAAAAACACGAAAGGGTATACGGGTAAGAAGGACATAATAAAAAAAATATATTTTTACATATGCTTTTAAAATATAAATATGTGATATTTTGCATCTTTATAATAGCTAATATTATAGAAAAAAAATAGTCAGTTTATGATCTACACCTTGAACGTGCTTATTAAATTATTTTAGTTACTATTTATTGAAATAGTAGGCGCATTGAGGTCGCTACACGAAAAATCTATAACAATTTTCCGATGCCTGTAACTTCCTTTTCTGTAGAAGTACATCATTATTTCTTAGATTATTCAATTCCAGCAAATTTTTTTAGTCAGCGTAAATGTTATCAAATTTTTATAAATATATTAGCAAAAGTTATAGTTCTTACAATGTTGAAAAACCGCACTAAGAGAAGTACTACTTTACTACAAGTTCCGTGACTTAGCTGATAAGTCGCAGGAATTTGACAATTGCACAAGTATGTGCGACTTAATAGTTAAGTCGCGAGCACATGAATATGTTAATTCATTGATATGGGTACTAAATAATAATTGCACAAACTAAAATTGTTGTATTACTCCTAACTGGTGGTGTCAAAGTTAAAAAAATCGTTTTTCTTTTTATTAATAACTTTTCAAATAAAGAATGTAAGGAAATATTAATAGAAGAGCGGTATAGTGCTCATTATAATGAATCTTTCCATGCAAGGTCAAGTTGATCGAATTATAAATATTTGAAATATTGGAATTAGCTCTGCCAATTCCCAGCTTTGGATAAGGTAATCCATTATCCTCCAAAAATTAGCCTCAAGAAAATTGTTATCGGCACAAGCGGCAGACAAGAGAAAGACGTAGGTAGCAGACGTCGCAGTGCTTACATGCGCAGATACGCGAACTGTACAATAGGAGGTTAGGTCGACTGGTGTAATGAAGCCGACAGCGACTTCTGCTCGGCTGTAGTGCGGCAAATACACACGCTCGCTTGTAATTATTTTGAATAATTATATGTATTCAAGAAAAGAGTATATTATAACCTGCATTTAATTGCAATGATTATTATTCAACTATAATTGTCTTGAAGGGGCAAAAAACTGTATTGACTTAAGTGAATTTTCAGTAACTATCAAGGCGTGGGACTCAACTGTTAAGTCATAAGAATTTAATTCAAATGCCGGATTTTACATATATAAGGTCCTAAAGGAACTTGCATTGAAGTTGTACTTGTCTCAGTGCGGGTTATAACATCTGAAAAATCCGCCGTTTTACGTATTCATTTAATAAATTGTATTTATTTATGGCAGAACGTAAGTAAAATAATCCATGTGACAATAAATTTGAACATATAATGAATAACATAAACCTATAAAAAACAGATATTAATTGTTTATTTCCTTAATCAATCCAAGTAAACATTCATAACGCAGAGGTTCACAGTTTAAGAGATTTACCTTTAAAGCAATTTAAAATTATATATTAAAACAAAGAATTTCATATTGGAACAATTTATTTAGTTTAAGGTGCTAAGTGCTAATGAATTGACAGCGGTTTTTCGCTTATTATAATAATTTTGTATAACACGTGCATGAAAAGGCTCTTTTCCATGTCTGTAAAGCGAATGGAAAATTGAGCATTTCGAGCGTCTTCGAGTAACGGGAGGAAAAGTGGTATTTTTCTCCCGCTGTGGCGGGAGAGTCTCTTCTACCCAAGAAAAAAATTCTATGCATCAAATTTTTGAAAATTTAAAAAATTTTGACATTTTGAAAATCTTGAAAAGTTATAAAAATTTCTTATTGTTATTTTTTTATTTCTATTGGTGTGGTGGATGACTTAAAATGCTCGATTCCCCGTCCGCCTAGTATGCATAAAAGAGGGCCTATTCATGCACTAATTATAAAAAGAAACGGTGTGTAACAGGGGGAGAAAGGACTTTTTCAGACTTGGATGATAATTTGAGCACTGTTGTTAGCCTTGGGCGCCTTTGGCGCGTCGACTTCTACTCGTGCTCAATCATAATCCTCGCTTAGAAAAAGTCAATTTTCCTCCCTGCTGCGCAATGAACGATTACTTCCACTGCAGAGGGAGAACAAGTGGTATTTTCCTCCCGCCGTACTGCGTACTACGTCACTGATATATTTGTCGTTACTATCAAGCGAGCGAGTTGACAACGCACATAAAATTAAAAAATTCACGGACCCATCTACAGGAGTTCGGGGCTCAATTTCCCACGAGCTTAAAATTTTTTCATATAATTCTAACCTAAAAATATGTAAATTCAAGTCTACACTTGAAGCAAGTCTTCGAGATAAGTACGCGTGTGCAATTGAAAAATAAGCATAGGTGAGCTTAATCTCAAATATAAATTCATTAGAAACGTATGCAAGATGTATTCAAATCAAATACCTTGATTACTTTCTGGGAAACACTTATTTCTAATTAGTTAATGAATATCGACTAAAAACATAAACACAACTACATACAATCGAACCCGTTCCTTTTGTTATGATTTTCTCCACGGCAGATCGGCAGCCCACAATATTAAGTTAGGCCCGATTACACTTCCTTCACCCTCGCTTTATCCTCGTGCTGTTGATCTAACGGGTTGTTTTTGTTTTCATCACAAGAAAAATGTGTTAAAATAAACTTTTTCTTAATATATATGAATTGCTGTATCACTTACAATCTTAAAAAAATGAAATATTAGCATCCATTCAAATGAGTTCAAAATAAAATCTTTAGATTAACTAGTTTTTTCTTTCCAATTTCATATGTATATTATTGCTATTCATTGTAAATTGATTTAATTGTTAAGTTATGATTAAGGTGATGCTAAACCCCCGTGTTACTGGCAAGCAAGAACAGCAACGTTCCAGAGAAATATTTATTTGAAATTATCACTGAGAGAAAAATCAAGAACTTATTCCGTGGGATATTAGTCACGCCATGAATCCATGCGTTTTTCTTGCGATGTATCTTGATTTTGCCTGGACGAACTGCATGATGCAGATCGGCGGAATTTTTCCAAAGAGCTACCAGGAATTTAGCCGGTGCTCTCCATGGAATTATTGTAAAATGAAGCGCAATGATTTGTTTCGAAAGAAATACGCGGTTCGCCGTTCGAATAGTTTGTCGGCTACATAAACAACGTGTATTTTACGCTATAGGGAGAAAATTTAACTATTTTATAATACTTTATTTAATAATAAACATTTATCTACAGAAAAATATAAACAATCAAATGGTCAGCAATTATGAAATTCTATTTGTTGTATTTTACGAATACAGTTTATTTATTGTTACTATATTTTTTCTCATTTTCATGAAATTGAACAGTTATTTCTTTTATAGCACACTAACCTCAAAATGCCAACTTTATTGTCGATTTTGAGGTTGTTGTGCTATAAAATATCGTATGAGACTGTTGTGAGAGGTGTTTTTCTACCTTTCTCGATTTTCTCACTCGCTTCGCTCGTGCGAAAACCATCTCCCACAACAGTGTCATAATATACTATTTTAAAATATCTAAATTCCAAGACACAATTCAAAATTATTGAGAAATGTTTTAATACATTATTTTACTAAGTTATCAATTCTGCGAAATGCTACATAATAACGAACGTTAGAATAAAGGTTATATTACAAAATTGTCATTTTCTTTTCATATAGTTATTGACTATTATTAAGTACATTTTATTAGTTTTATCATAGAACCTTTATAAACTCTCATATGATTTTTTGTTTTAAGCCCTATATCTAGCGAAAGTCCCTCCTTAATACGGCGACTTTGAGACAAATACTTTCTTCTATCAGTGATAGAAACTCTAGTCCGAAAATTCATGAAATAAAATAGTAAAAATTGCTATCAATATAATGAAAATTAAGAATTCTATATAAGTTACAATATTTCCAATACAATTTCCCTTAGTGTACATTTGCAGTATCGACATGGTGCGCCCCGGAAATCGGAGGGGCACAAAAAGAAAAGTTATACGTCAGTGTCAATCAGGAAACCGCAATATCCCGGCTGTTGGTATGTTGCTATTGCTCAAAACTTCCTCTCTTTAATAAAGCTACTCTTTGTGGGATCGATTGGATATACTCGTGTGCTAGTATAAGCATATTTATCTGCACAAATACGAATCTCCCTATGTATTTTTGCGCTATAATATTTGTATAATTTACATATTACTCGACTCTAGATGTGTAAGGTTGCTTATTACAAATCCGTAGTTCAATTCTTAAACTTCAAAATAGCCGACACAATACGGCGAACAAAAAGTGTGATTTCGTTCACTCTAATAGACTTAATTTTTAAAGGTTTCTTCTTCCGCTATGTTGTGAAAATTATGTAATTGAATACATGTAAATAAAATTTCACCAATGGTTTCACCAAACTCTTTTCAAATATAAGCGATCAACTTGGTCTTGACTACTCCTTTTGAGCGTAAACGTCTGATTTGATGGTACTTATTACTTTTTAATGTTTCATTTTCAGACGGTGCGATAATGGCGCTTTGGATAATACTTAATTTTCGACTAGTTTTAATATTGTTAATAGTCTAGTACAAGCTGTTCATTTCTTATTAGTCAAAAACGTTGAGAACAACACATGTTTAAAGTAAAAATATATTTATGAAGTTAGAAGATTAATGAGCCTTACGGTTTTAGTTTAAAAAATACACAAAATTAACCTTATTTTTTAGCCGTCAATACTATAGAGACTATTTAACTTCGTTTTTATACTTGTATATTATATATTTATATTAATAAAGGTTTTCAATTCTCATGCATTTTAAAACAATTTAAATTTTATATATAGTTTGAAATTTTAATTTAATAATTTATTTGCTTATTTAAAAAAAGGTTACAAAAACTTGTTTTGAAATAGAAATTAAGAAAAAGCCTTTTTTAATTTACGATTCTAAACTCTTAGGCAAACTCATAAATTTCGCAGTATACTGTTTACTGCGCCATCGAAAATGAATACATAAAAATATACAAGGTGCTTATTTAACAATGTCAAGAGTTTCTTCAAGTTCCAGTAGCATTCTGTAATGTATTCTGTAGCATATTTAGTCAGTAGTCTCGACCGAATTCGCTGATTCACAATCATAAATCTCGTCTCGCCGCGTTTTCTGGCTTAGAAGCATATAGCTACATTTGTTATTACTTTCATCGACGAAGCACACTCATCACAGTTATCTATCATAATAAAAGCCTTAAAAAAGTCCAGTATCTTATCTTCACATTACGTTCTAGCGCGCGTACAAAAATTAGAGAGCAAACTTTTAACTCACTATATAATTATGTATTTGTAGTCATAAAAGAATACTAATAAACAGAACCTTTAAAAGTTGGAAAAAAATTACACTAAGATATAGATGAACAAATACTAATATCATGTACAGGAAGATAAATCAATAAATTTATATTAGAACATCATGAATAGGATAGTAGAATAAAATGAATTATCTTGACATTTGTGTGTTACTAAGACGTTATTAATTGCTGTAACTATTTGTATATTAAATGTCAAGTTCGTTTATGCAGAATATTATACTATTTTCCACTGCCTAATTATAAATCAAGTCTATCTATATTGTTATACACTTATGTGAAGTGAATAGCAATTGTATATATGTTAAAATTACAAAAGATATTCCTTATTTTGACTTCATTACTAGCTTTAGTTGGTACTCTGGTCACGTTAAAGAAATTTAAAGCTATTTATAATTAATATACAATTTTAATAATTTAATATTGTAAAGTGCTACTCTGCGAAAAGCGCGTAATTACTCTGCATCTAACTTACGAAATATAATAGCTAAATAGTTTCTTAAATAATATACAAATAATTTCTTAAATATTGATTTATATAGGGTATTAGAAATAAAAATTGAATGTATTTATTAGGGTAAATTGAAGTTTTCATAAAATTTTATAAAAATCGTTGCTATATAATTTATTGGTAGATATTTATGGATAATGTATTTATTAACAGTACAGTATACAACAAGGGGAAAAAGTAGGGTTATTCTATGCGAGGATGATGATTGAGCACGAGTGAGAGTCGAGGGTGCCGAAGGCGTCAAATCATTATCTGAATCTGAAAAACCCTTTCTCACCCTGTTACACACCGTATTTTTTCTAATAAATGCATGTAAGGCCCCTTTTTGCGCGGTCAGGATTGTGGTCATTCCTTCCGGATACGACGAGAAAGAATATGGCTATTCCTTCTCGCTGCGACGGGGACGCTCGGAATTCTCGATTTTCTATTCGCGTTTTATACATTCAAACTGACCTTTTCTATGCATAAGTTAGAAAAATTATATTATATATATATATATATATATATATATATATATATATATATATATATATATATATATATATATATATATATATTACAAAGAATGTAAATGACATTGAATGTATGAAAGTCGGATCCTGTACATAACAAGATCATGGTCGTAATGACGTTTCCAGCACTCGTCTCGTTCGTAGTGTATATATATATTGTAGCATTGCATGGATGGGATGGTATATAATCATCAATATACACATACCGTTCTGTGTCATCGGCTGTGGCTATTCGGACGGTCCGGATAAATGCCAGCACTGTAAATTTAAGGTTTATCATCAAGTGTGTTAAATTACACATTTTTAGTGATGTGTCAACTACTGTAAATGATTTGTTTTAACACACTTGAGCGTGTAAATGTGTAATTTAACACACTTGAAGGTCTAAATTACTTGTCGCCATTGTTCCACGTTTCCAAGTGTGTTCTCCATGTGAAAATTACATGTTTCAAATGTGGAAATTTGGCGACTCACACTTGGATTTTCATTGATACTGTACGAATATATATATATATATATATATATATATATATATATATATATATATATATATGACAGTAGGGGATTATGGAACCCAAATAATATATTTCTCCCTTTTTAAAGTGATTCTAAAATATAAAATTTTTGGAACTAACAGGGGTTATGGATGCATCAGAACAAGGAAGACATTGAAGGCCGCTGCGTGGCATGCGATTCCCCTAACGGGCTCACTTCGCTGGCCCTTAACACTCTTGGGTATTTAATTGGAGTATTTTAGTATATTAGTAAGAATACTAAATCGGTACTCCAAAAGTATTCAGTACTATGAGACCAGTACTCAGAAGAAAGTAACTCTATGTAGGGCTCCATAAACCCCTATATATATCGTAACGAGTGTCGTCGCGAGCATCGTATATTTAAATACGCGGGTACCGCGTGCGTGACCGCCGAAAACCGCGCGGAAGCGAGGAGCACATGGCCAGCAAAAAAGCCACGCAAATTCGGGGGGGGGGGGGGCAATGTTTAGACGATTTGTTTTATATTTGATTCAAGAAACGATTTTTTTAAATACGAACCAATATTATTTTCACTCCATATTTTCGACATTTAAAATATAGACAAATCATATTTTCGAAAAGAATAAATCAACTACTAATTTGATGAACGAATTTCATTATTAGATGCATTTTTGTTCGACAGTACATTACTACCGTTTTTCTTTAAGTAAATTAGAAAAACATTTGCATGAATATACGATTATTCGAAAGCACACAATTTTAATATGCTTTTAGTATTAATATTATCTGTATTGGAATATACGCACTTTCTATTTTATGAACTGTATATTATTAAAATTTATTACATTGCTGATTCAAAATTATTGTTTTCTAACAATTTTACGTCGATTATTTGACTACTCTATGAAATGAGATTTTGAATAAATTGTCAAAAATAAATTGAGCAATCGAAACATATTACATCGAATTAATGAAAAATCGTTTTTTGAATCAAATCTAAAGTGAGTCGTCTAAACGGTGTCCCCCCCCCCCCCCCCCCCCCCCACCCTCCAAACCCGGAAGGGCAGTTAGAATCCTCCGGGTTGCTGCCACGTGAGCATCGTACCGTGCGTACGATATTGCGTCGGTGTTTGGGTACAGTGTAGAGGGTGTTGAGCATGTGTGACGAGAGATACAGGGGAGAACTCCAGAGAAAGGACGACCACCTGCCGGCATCCAGCGACTCCTGGTTTCGCTCCTCGTCGCCGAGGTCACCTCGCTTCATCCCCCGCGCACATAGCACGACCATCTACGGAGTGAGAGAGATGTGAGATCGTCAACCGGGATCTCGACTCAGCGCGCCATCTGATCCCCCGCCGGCGTCAGCGATTAAAGAAGTAAGTGCGTTTATCGGCGCGCCAGTACAGCGGTAGGGGACACCGGAGTAAAGCGAGCGTTGGGGTAACGAGAGCTTTTTGATTTTCTCTCACTGTTTTGAACTTTAGTGTTTAGAAAAAATTGAAACTATGCATTTTAAAAGTCAGTAACTATACGATAAAGTAAACTTGCATATTTGTTCTTTGTTTTAAAATTAAAAAATAATAACACTTTCGAGGTACTTGAGATGATTTTCGTCTTTCTTAAACATTTCGTAATACCTATAAATATTATTCATACTCAATTTTGTCAAGACATGTACGGAATTCTAGAACATTTAAGGGGAAAAACAGTACCTGATATTTACAATTTATTCGAACCATTCCTTAATAGCATACTACTCCGTAAATTATACGTACTCGGGGCAAAGTGAACCTTGGACGATATAGCATATTAAAGCATGCAGTTAAGTAAAATAAGAAATTTTTCTGTTAATAAAGTAAGTTCTAATTATGTTATCATTTTGACTTTCCAAGTTTACGAATTAATTAGTCAAAATTAAATGAAAACCGTATTTTGTAATATCTATCAAATTTTACAAATGTGTTAAAAATGTAAAATTCTGTCCGTTTCAATAAAATTCGACTTTCCAATTTTTTATCGAATATTTTTGGTCGTATACCATAGGGTGGAAGTTCGTGACCATATATGATGTAACAATGGATCAAAGCGTACTTGTATGTTACCGAAAGTATTCCGGAAGTAAGCAGGAAGTACTTTTTTTCGAATTAGAAAATCAAGGAGATAAAAATTTTTATATCCGTTTAACTGAAAATCGACTTTAACATTCTCTGTTGTTTATTTTTGGGCATATACCGTTGGGTGGAAGCTCGTAACCGTGTACAATGTAACACTATACTGAAAATTACGTGTACGTTCCCGAAAGTATTTCAGAAGTAAACCAGAAGTACTTTTGTTTTCGAATTAGAAACTCGAAAAAAGCACTTCCGGAACACTTTCAGTTATATACACGAAGCTTTGGGTCCACTGTTACATCACAATTAATTAGTAACCATGAGTGATGTAAAAAGAGTACTCCCGGTTTACTTTTGGTTTACTTCCGGTAACATCTACGTAGCTTATGGTCCACTATTATGTCATAGATGGTCACTCGTCTCCCATTCCGTATTGTACGCTAGAAAATAAAGGCTACATAACGGTTCAATCTTATTTAGAGTGAACAGACATCAACAATTTTATTTATTCAAGTTTCAGTCGAAAAAAGTACTTCCCGTTTACTTCCGGTTTACCTCCGGTGATACCTACGCAACTTATGATCCATTATTATATTTTAGATGGTCAATGGTTTCTCACCCCGTATTGTATAGTAATATACGCTACAATATAAAAGCTCAATATTGGTTCGAGCCGATTTGGACCAGACATTGATAATTTAATTTTATCAATTTTCAAAGTCGAAAAAAAGTACTAAAATAAGATATATATATATAATTATATACAAGTCATTTTTACTCGGGGAGTTGCGTTCTAACTTCGAACACTACTGAAGCTTAAGTACAATAATCTTTAATACTGCTCGAAACAACTAATTTTTTTCCAACAAACACGAAACAAGCCGATTTCGATATTCAGCTACGATAGAGAAATCGTTGTTTGAGCAGTATTCGATGCCTGTATCTTAAAATAAAGACCACATTATTTGCTCTTACTAGTCGAAGTGGTCATCTCGATAGGTATCCCAAAACATATTTCAAAGCCTTATCAAAATGCGTTATCTACAGCAAAAACGCTCTCCTTGTGGAAGCTGGGAAGCTAATCTTCAAAATCTAACTACAAAACGTTGGATTCCACTTTCAGCTAAATAATTAAGATCAATTCAACCGCTAGATCTGTCCTCCTCGTATCAGCAAAAAGAATAAATACGTTTTCTCTATCTCATCCTTTTCCCTCTACTTCTCTCGTCGGTCTCTCGGATTACTGCGCGATCCAAACCCACGCACATCTGCAAGGTAAATTTAGCAAGCCCATGCGCTTGCTATTAGTTCAGCATATACACAAGGACTTTCACGTACCTGTATACACATCTAGCTCTCGGTAGTTCGTCTGCTTGAGAACAGGAGAGATAAAGAGAGACAAAGTCGATTTCTTGCTTACGTGCATTGTCCATACGGTTAGTCTCTCTCTGTCTCTCTCTCTCTCTCTCTCTCTCTCTCTCTCTCTCTCTCTCTCTCTCTCTCTCTCTCTCTCTCTCTCTCGCAGTGCTTAAAACCGATGAGTGAAGCATCCGCTTCGCCGCATTTCCTATTACAGTGATCCAAACGCCCGCGCCTATACATACATGGATGCTGTTGGAAACTTCAATATATAACCGAGAACGCCATTTCTTAGAGAAGAGCGAAGGTCTTCGTCTCGGGTTGCAGTCGCGCGGTTACTCTGTTTCTGTCGTAACCAACGAAGTTTCTCCGCTGCCAAGTGCAGACTATACTGCTCACCGACACGATGATGAAGGGGGGAGTGGGTAAGGGGAACAGAGAGGAATAATAAAACAACTTGGAGAGCTGAATAAGATTAGCAAGAGCGCGGAACGAAATGAATGGCTGGGAAAAGCACAACGACGACGGACAAGGAATAAACCAAATACAGTAAGGGGCATAGAGTAAAATAAAGGAAAGAGAATAATGTAAAAAAACATATCGGTGAGAAAGCAAGCATTATTTGCTAGAGATTCAATATAAATTAGCTAAATTTTTGTACGGATTAGCAAATTTAATCCCTGGACTGGCGAAATTTTTTGCTGGAATACTGATTCTTTCCGCTGTCCTGCTTTAACGCAGGTTAATCGCTCTCTTTCGGACATATTTATTGCTGCTCTGGCTGAGTAGTTTTCTCATTCATATACAGTATGCCCACGTTATAAAACATTTCTTTTTACAAGGTTAATCTGCAAATGCATATCATTACCCTTTATTAGAGTATGAGAAGTTTTTAATTTAAATAAATCTCGACATTTCAATTTTGTGACATAATATAACATTATTTTTGTATCAAGTGTGTACTAACTATTGTAGGTTATGTGATATATAGATTGTATAGAAGTAAATATAGTAAATATAGGAGCTACAACAGAAGTTAGAAGGTTAATGATTCTTCTGTATCATACGTGTTAAATTCAGCAACTTCAAGTCTTATTATTTCCTATTCTAAATGGTAGACCTTGCTGAAATCTAGCGACGGTTAAATATTATCAATATTTTCCTGCATGCAAAATTTTAGAAAATTTTGTACTCTATGATTTATTAGATGAATTATCCTAACTAAAACTAAACTTTACCGACTATTCATTTAATGAGCACATATTGATGTTCTGTATTTTCAATTAATCATAAATCAAAAAGAAACAATAAATTGCAATGCACAAAAAATTCCAAAATGCAGTTGTTCTACGTTAAATCTATCCCGGTAAAAATGACATTTACATAACCATACCTACATAGATACATATAATTTTCATATACAGTTATACATAATCATATATAATTTTATACGATTCTGTATAATTATGTATGCTGTTACATAACGATATTTAAACATGCAATTCTAACAAGGAGAACACCAACCCTGCGGAACTCGAATTTTAATACAGCTTTGATAGGTGCTTTCTGGTACTTAAGAATGAAGCCTAGCACCCGCAGTTTGTTCTAATGGGCCCTTGTATTTTAGATATAAGCTATTTGATTCTGAATATATGTTATTTTAGTAAAGGAGTGTATGTAGTGATTATAACTATTCATGTTTTAGTACTAGAAAAAACCGCTGCCAACTGCTTTAGCAGAATGCTTTCTCAAAGAGATTGGATGCATAATTATTTATTGAATATTTACTTTGAAAAAGTTATTTTATGAATATACAACAATTTTACGTTGTAAACTTATATAAAAATGATGCATTGTTTTTATATTAAATTGATGAGACACTGTCCACTATACATTTTCTTTATGAATGATTCGACATTATATGTACATATATAAAACGTATCTAAAGCATAAAATAAAAAAAATTAAATTTTTACAAATTAAAAATCGCATTTCATTAACAGAAAAAATGAAGTAAGTTTTACGAATGCATGCATTATTTTGACATATTTAGCGTATTAAAAAACAAAAATTTTTTTTCAATTTTTCGAATTTTCAAAATTTAAACTGCAGTTCTTTAGTACAAATAACTTTTAAGTATATGTAAGTTACACCAATTAAAATAAAATTAAGTCAGATTTACGAATGTATGTATTATTTTTACACATCTAGCGTATAAAAAGACAGAAATTTTTTTTTAATTTTCGCCAATTTTCAAAATTTAAATTTGCTTTTCTTTAACAAAAAGAACATACGTTTATAGCGTATAAACTGACAGAAGTAATTTTTCACTTTATAAGTCTTAAAAGTTCAAAATCGAAGTATTTCTAAGATACACCATGCGAAAATAAATTATGCCTATTTAACGAATATATACATATTTTTGACATATGAAGCTCATAAAACGTTCGCACGCACACACGCACGCACACACAAACAGACATTTTTTAAAACCTATATATTTCGATTCAGTGACCTCAAAAACATCGATATACATCGTAATTTCATATTTCAAAAAAATCATCGTTACAAAGCTTTCTCTTTGAGAAAGCAAAAAAGACCCGAAAGATAATAAAAGTAGGCAGAGAGAGCTTTAAGGCGATACTAAAGCCACCAGTCATCGGCAAATATGAGGAACCACTTTTCTTATTTTATTTTTATATTTGAGTAAATATTTCTATGAAACGTTATTGTCCTACTCAAAAACAACAACTTTTCAGAGAGATATGTTCTCAAAATTAAATATTGAATGAAGAAAGTGGTTCCCCGTACTTAAGGGTAACAAGAGAATTTAACATCACCTTAATTTGAGAGCTGTATCGTTAAAGAATCTTAATATGATCCAAAGTTATTAACAATTGAACATGATGACTGAAAATGCATGGAAAATCAACGAAATTATTTATGCATTTTCAGTCATTATTTTTCATTGTTAATAACTTTGGCTCAGATTAATATTTTTTAACCGACTTCAGAAAAGGAGGTTTTCAGTTTGACGCGTATGTATTTATGTATGTATATATGTATGCATGTTTGTCCGTGATTTTCTCTAGCCATACTGAACTATTTAACGTAAAACTGTTTGCGTTTATCTAGGTATCGTTTCACTTAGGTCACAGAACAAAAATTTTTAAGTACTCGGCCAGTACAACGGCAGTGCAACCAAAAAAACATATTTTTGTGAATAATTCCTCAATGTTTATACCAATTACACATGAATGATTGTGCCAATTTCGATGATTCTTTTCTTATACAATAAAAGGTATCTCTGTACGTAGTCCAATACAAGTTTATACCAGTATTGGGCCAGTACTAGCATGGTTAGTACTAGCAGAATACTAATATTTAACTTTATGGTGATGATTTCTCTACATGATAACTCATCAACGGATACAGCCATTTGAGTTGCACTAAACTGCTTTGAGTCAGTACTGGGCCGGTACTATTAGTACTGGCAAAATATGAATTTTCATGTCATCATTTTTACATGACACTAAAAAGTGATAAATAATAATTATAAAAAAATGGAATCGTAAAAAATTAAACTGACTATCAATAATAACAGTTGGTTAATTGAATTCAAACTAGAACTTTTTGGAGTCGACGCTAAAAATTTAATCAACTAGCTAAAATGTTGCGATTAAACACAATTGCCGATTCTGACGCCAACTCTAAAAAGTTCTAGTTTGAATCCAATTAACCAATTGATATTATTGATAGTGAGTTTACTTTTTCACTATTCCATATATTCTTTAAAAAAATATTATTTTTTACTTTTTAGAGGGTTCTTTTTTAAGTCGGTTCCATTTTTAAAAAAAATTATTATTAAAGTTACTGTTCTCTAATTAATGCACTTTTATAGCACTGCGTGACCTAAGTCCGCACGTATGTCACGCCTACTCGTGACATAAGTAGTCCATTAATGCACCGTGCTTATCGCCCTCGCTACGCTCGAGCGCTACTGCACGGTGCAACAATGGACTGCTTAGGGCACGGATAGGCGTGACAGCGGACTTAAGGCAGGCAGTGCTATAAAATAGTATACGACACTCGTGTCATAAGTCGTCCTTCATAGCACGGCGTTTAGCGCCCTCGCGACACTCGATCGCAAATACACGCCGTTCTGTAAAGGACTACTTAGGTCACACGTATCGTAATGTACTATTTGTCTACTTTAATCATCTCCTGAGCAATTTTCTCTAATATTAACACATGCATAGTCATAATCACTAGAAGAGGTACCTTTTGTCACTTAAATAACGTATATTTGGAGTAAGAAAACTTATATCTCGAATATAAGGGCCCATTAGAATAAACTATGGGTACTAGGCTTTATTTTTAGGTACTAAAGAACACCTTCCAAATCCTCATCGAAATTCGAGTTCCACATGGTTGGTGTTCTCTTTATAAGTGATTTTAATTTTGTTTAGAGTTATTATATAAATAACCATATATAACTATATATAATTGCATATAAAGAAAACGCTGCTAATTCATTAGCATTTAGCTTCCTCAAACCTAGATAATCATTCTTATACGAAATTGGTTTAATATTAGTATAATCTTCTCCTCATTACATTTCTTTTGCTTGTATATTGAAGAAGTCATCAATATAGTTCGATGGTGCAGGGATAGTGTCGGGATTCCTGCTATAATGTACACAAAAAGTCATGACTGAAGTGCTTATAATCTGGGCAAATCGATTACCTACAGTCCTATCCACAATATATATATATATATATATGCATAAAAGTGTGCGTGAGTAGTACAGTGAATCTCAATGTATATATCTCAATGTATGTGTATATATATATATATATATATATATATATATATATATATATATATACTCGCACACTTTACAACCGCTCTCTTTCTTCCTTTCTTTCTATTTTAATGGCCGTAATGTTCAGGGTCTTCTTGAGCCTGGGGTAGTTGAGTTTTGGGTTTATAGTTTTGTCGAGATTGGGGTATTTGAAGAATTTTATTGAGGATTTTATTCATATTGTGGTAAATGGATTTAAAGTTAATGGGTTTCTTTACGTTGGGGTAGGTGGTTTTAAACCTAGGATCTTATTAATTTAACTTAGGGTGGTTTGATTTAAGGAGGACGCCGACGTCTCGGACCTTGTCTTCACATAACCTCACTTATGTAATTTAAAGTTTTCTCAAATCGAAAAAGTGTTAGGTGCTTTTTTAGCACTCAAAATGTATTAGATAAGGACAGAGAATCCGGCGTCCTCCTTAGGTTTTATTTTGTACCGCTATTTTACGATAAATTAACTCGTTTTGAGTAGTAAAAACCACAAGAATGAACCTAAAACGAAATTTTATCTTACTCTTTCTATTTTTTGCGTTGAAACTGACATAGCTTTTGACCCAGTCGATCACGGAGATTCTACAGCTTGTTAAAATTAACATCTTAATGACATGATTTATAAAATAATTAGTGTCTACTCCGAGTTATGTTTCGCACCTGCTGACGCAAGCGTACGCAATAGCGGCACTTATCGCACGGAGTGTCAACAAATAATGTTTGATACACGTGATAAAAATGATTCTTGCACGAGGGGGGTGATTGTCACCCTTGCTTCGCTCGGGCGACTAACTCACACTCGTGCAAGGATCATTTTTATCGCACTAGTATCGAAAAGTACTATTTGTTTTACAAAATGATTTTTTTCTCGAAAGCAGAAAAATATAAAGACTAACAAAACTCGACTTCAGTTCGCAATATGTACTCTCCTTCGGCTAGTGCTTACTCGCCTCGACTCTAATTGCAAACCACACGCGGACAAAAAAAGGCTACTTCTCACCCTTGGTACACAATATACTATTTCGAATATTGTCAAACATCAGTGTTTGATTCATCATTCACGCTATTTAGGTCGATTTGGTAAAAACCTGAGGACGGGTCGGGAGAATATTACAAGTATTTGTACATTTTTTGGACGTTTTTGAGTCCATTATATCTTGGGTTATATCAGAAGGTTTGTTTTGTAGGCATTGTGTAAGTTTTTCATTGAATTTAGCTATCGTGCACGGACGGACTTTTGAAAGGGAACTTGTGTGGGTCTCTAACCGGTGCAGAACAGTATTTTGAGTGATGTGGACTAACATATCAAATTCTACGACAAATGATTTGCTGGCCAAATCCATGAGGCATTCGCCCACAACAGCTATTATTCTGTATTATTATTATTATTATAAAGGCCAAGTAGTTATGATAAATGCCTAGAAATGAGAGAGATATGCAAAAGGAAATAGTAAAAATAGCTAAATAGAAAAAAGAAAGAGGAAGGTGTTAAAATTAAATTTGGAGTGTACAATGTATCAAAAAATTAAATTAAAAAAAACGGGTTTTCTTCAAATTTTACTATAGGACCACCTTAAGAGTTAAATTTAAATGAATTGTGATTGCAATGAATATTTCCCTTTAGTCGGTGTTTTACTGTAAAGTAGAGTTAATCTTTCAAAACAAACAACAAGAAAATATTATCCGCATATCTTACATTTTCGTTTGAATTTATTCTTCAATCACGTGAAAAATGAATAATAGTTTTTGAATTTGTTTATCTAATGGAATTAGGTTATTGTTTGGATAACGATAAAAAATTCACCCATTTTAGAGTGGAGTCGCTTAACTAATTAATTGTGTAAAATCTCACCCCAAAGGATTGAAATTTTATCCTAACAGATTTAGCTATGAATGTAAACAATTCATTCGTTGTTGACATATAATCCTTTACTTCATTCAACAATGTCACAACTGGCGAAGAAAGAGAATGTATGAAAAAAATAACTATAGGATATTAAAATCTTCTATAGTTTATACGTTGTAACTACAGAAAGTCAATCAAAATAAAGTAAATAAATGGGAAAATCCTAATAGACAAAAGAAAAAGATGACAAGAAAGTTGTAATAAAGTAGAGTAAAATTCGTAACGTAGATAAAGGCGAGTGTGAGTGTGAGTTCATAACCATAGATAGTAAGCGAATGAGCGGAAGAGAGAGAGAGAGACAGAGAGAAAGAGAGAGAGAGCAAGAGAAAGAAAGAGAGAAGAAGAAGAATAAGAAAAAATTGCGGGCTTTCAGCGAAGAGTTGGAAAAAGTCGAATTGGAGCGTACGTATGTTCGCGGGTGTATAAACTCCGGGATCTAAGGAGAGCCGATCGTGGCCTTTTGGCAAGCCGCCATATTGTTTCACCGGAAGCAAACAGCCGATTCGATCTCTGCAGTATCTGCTCGGACTCCGCATACCTGCCTTCGCCTCCTCCTCTTCCTCACACTCCATATAGGTATTCCTTCCAGTATCCTCCTTCCAGCGTGCGACTGCTCGGCGATCGCGCGCTTGGGCTTATATGAACCAACGTGCAACGCTGCATTTAACGATAATGTTCGCGCCAACTCGCCAAATGCTACAGTTATATCGTATACGCTCTTTTCGCTATTTTATTCGTTGTTGTCATTTCTGCTGCTCTCATTACGTAGCGTTCCGTGGCATTCAATTGAATTGATATTGTATCATACAGAAATGAATATGATACACTATTATATGTTCTTGTGTTCCTTATTAAACGCATATGCGTGGTTCCTTTCAAACATCACATTAATTAAACAGCTTCTTTTAAAAAACTGAGAATACGCTACTAAACGGCGTTTTTATGTTCATTGATTTTCTGAAAATAAGGTGCAAAAATAAGCAATTATAATAGAGTAACTTTGTCAAAAAGAAAAATTATTTACAATGTTTCAAAATTCTAAAAAGATTTGCTAAATCGACTTGCATAAGAGATAATTATAAAATTAATATTATAATTTTTAATTTCCAAAAAAAATTTTTACGCTAATAACATGTTAGAAACATGTTTTGAAACTTAAGAAATCAAAATACACTATTTTTTAGAAAATGTCTGTATAGATGTGTAAGAGTTTGCGTATGTATGTGTGGGGAGAGTGTGGGGGTACGGGACTTTGCTTCATACTGAGTTGGCGGCAGTTACTAGAAAAAAGTTTTCTACATTTCCCTATATACGCGTCCGCATATGTATGGAACAAACCATAAGGAATCCACGTATTTCTAAGGACGCGCGTGTGTACGATTGCGAGGGAGAATATTTCCCTTGCGGCCATAGAAGTCCACCGATTTCTAGGGACGCGCGTGTGTGTGCGACTACGAGAGAGAATCTATTTCCTTACGATCATAGGAGTCCACGGATATCTAAAGACGCGTTTTATGAACAGAAAGTCGTATAAAATTTTCCGGAACGTTGCGCGTCGCGATTCTTGTTCGTGAAATCAAAGTCAATTATCGCGAAGGCCGCGGCTTGCGAACGTCAAGGTTAAGTTATTTGTTTACATGATATCACGTGCATTTAAAAAGTATTATTTACGTAAAAAGTACTTAATCCCCGTGAAAAATTGAAATATTTTTGTTAACGAAATATATGTTATAACATATAGGCATTAACTGAATCATAATCAAGGAAGAGTACGAATAGGAAATAAGCTATCCGAACCCTTTAGCTTTCGCGATGATCTAAAGCGAGGATATGCATTGCCATTTCTTCTTTTTAATTTAGTATTAAAATATGTTGCGAGATATATGCAAATAAGTATGAAAGGGGCTTCACTAAACGGATTGACTCAATTACTAGTCTGTACATATAACCTCGACATAATAGGAGACAATAAAGAAACTATCATACAAAATACGAAGCTCCACCTAAAAGCAGGAAAAAAAGTAGATCTAGAAGTGAAGAGGAAACTAAATATATTATAACAGATCGATTAGGAATTCATAATAACGACATAGACCTCAAGCACTAGACAAAACATTCGGGAAATAGAAGAAATAAAAAAGAGACTCCATACAGGAAACACTAGCGTCTACGTCGTTAGTAAGTATTAAAGTCACTACTGCTGTCGAGAAATGTAAAACTCGCAATATACAAAATAATAGTTCAACCGATACTTCTATAAGGATACCTAATGCGGTCTCTAATAAAATGAGAGAGACAGATTTAAAGTATTTGAAAATAGAGTTCTTAGAAAAGTATTCGGTGCTACAGGATAAACTAACAAAGAAAGTATTAGGGGTATGGGTCACGGATCTTGCAGAAACTTTGGGCTATTTTTTCTTGTACCTCATTATAAATACTTTGCCTGGTAAGCGCATCTAACGCTGCCCCAATCGTAAGATATAACTGTAAAAATTATTATGTCGTATATACATAATGTTAAAAAACCATATATATATATATATATATATATATATATATATATATATATATATATATATATATATATATATATATATATATATATATATATATATATATATATATATATATATATAGATATACTTGCAATATTAACGTTTTTACCTGTATCTCATAATTGGTAAAACGTTAGACTTTCTTACCATTGAAAGTCTTCATTTTGAAGTACAAGAACACATATCCATAAGTTTCAGTATGATCTGTGATTCAACCCCCTGATTCTCTACTATTTGTAAGCCCAGGATGGGGGAACGCTACTACCAAGAATTAGGAGAATTACACGAGTCTCTAAGCATTGCTAGACTAATAAAGGTACGTAGACTCAAATGAACGGGGCATATGGCTAGAATGAGACAGGAGACAGCAGCCTTCATACTACTAGTAGGTAATCCGGACAGTCATAAATGACCTGGACGATATCGGGAGAAACTCTGAAGGATGGATGGACCTGGCCTAGAACAGAGAAGAATGGCGCGCTTGTGTCGATGTGGTGATAAACTTCCGAGTTCCGTAACACCAGCATATGGTAGCTATATTAATATGCTGTGTACATATAGGTGTGGTGAATTTACTGAGACTAAGAAAACTCATTTAGATACAGAACACAAAAAAACCTAGACGACTAAATGTCGTCCAGGGCTGGCGTAAGAGTGACGACCCCACCCTTCTAACATTCATAAAGATACAACAACTCAAGCACTGCTGCTCGGACTTCCAAACTGGGACCACACCGGGTAAGCTATAACATTTAGCATGCTTGTGTTGTTGTGGTCATTGTTATTTTAAAAACAATAGTAGAAACAGAATAACGTAAGTTTAGAAACAAGTTTAGGGAAGCGATAATTAAATTAGTAAACAAATATTTGTAACTAACAATAATTTTTGATTACAAAATTGATTAATTTCGATAGTAGGGTGGATGTACCGTTTGTGGCTCTGGTTTTGGCCATCTAACATAATTTTAATCATTTTAAAAATTTGTCGTTTTCAAAATAGTTTGTACACGCTAACTTTGGTGTTGATTTCGGTGTTCTTTTAGGTGTCATTTTGGGTGTATTTTTCGGTGTCTTTTTCCTAAGCGCGGGCACGAGGTATGGGGTAGGGGCAGGGTATCCATGTAGTCACTCCCTTAAAGACCGACGATGTGGCGGGGTGGCAGAGTCGCACCTTGCGCAATCAACGAAGTTAAGCAGCGATACTCGAGGTTAGTTTAGTACTTGGATGGGTGACCGCCAGGAAACCCCGCGCCTATAGATTACGAAGTCGATTCTGTGAGGCATAATGCCTAGTCTTTACTGGCACTTTAAGGTGATGCTAAGCCTCCCTGTTACTGACAAATACGGGGAAACACTTTTTTCATTTAATTCTGAATTTTGAGACATTATGTATCTGTAAGGTTGTTGTTTCTGATCGAGACAACAACATTTCTGAGAGAGATATTTACTAGGAATTAAAAATTAAATATAAATAGTGGGTCCTCGTAATTATCGGCGATGGGTGGCTTTAGCATCACCTTAATAGCGTCGCGCTTTAACTTTTAATATTAAATAAAATTACAGTGAAAATTGCTAATACATTTTAAAGAATTCTATTGTGTAAAGATTTATTTCTACTATTTTTTCATACTAAAAAAGATTTGCTTTTCTAAACAACATAAATGTTATTCGATATTGAAAGTTAAAACGCGACTATATTAAACTACCAGCGAAGACGAGGCATAACCCTAAGTAGGATCATTTTTTTGAAAAGTTTTAAAGAAGAATGTTAATCTTATGTTTACGTTATTCCTCATGTGTAAGAGGCGCATTATGTATGATAGATATAGCAATCCGAATTTTGCATGAAAGAATCCATTATGTCCATAATGTAGAATATAAATAATATAGGACAGGTATTTTTTCTCTTTTTAAATAAATGCAAATTTAAAGAGTTACAAGCGTTTAATGTTTACAGATTGCCAATATATACTATAATACTATAATTACTTAAGTTATTACTTAAATTTCTAGTTATGTCTTAAATAATTACTTAAGTTATTATTTAAATTTCTAGTTATTTCTTAATTAATTGCTTAAGTAATTACTTAAGTTAATACTTAATTCAGTACTTAAGTAAGTACTTGAGAAATTTCTCACTACATTGCTTGCCTTTGTAACCATAGCAACGCTGATTTGATTCGATGCGCGTTCTTGACCGACGTTGGTTGGCACAACGTCCGTGGGCACAAAGTCAGAGACTCGGATTCAACTTTTTATTTTTTACGACAATCAAAGTAAAAACGTTGGATTTATCAAATTTTTTCGTGTGGTAATTGATTCTCCCCACATAGTAAAACGAGGGTTAAAATAACATTTGTCATTTTTAGGGATGATTTTTGGCTATAAAATTAATATTTTTACAAACACTTTTTAAAAAGGTGTGAATTTAACATTAGCTATAGTATATTTTACACAAAACTGCTTAAAAATTTTTTTTTAAGAATATAGTAAATGTCTTATTCCGCCCCAGGGTTTTACCCGTCAGTTTTTTTAGAGGCGTCTATATTAAATCGATATTTTGACAAGATAAAACAATAACTTCGAATGGATTGCATACTTTCTCCTATAGTTATTTAACTAATATATATTGATACATACTTCACTCTTTAGATAAATAAATTTTTATGGACTGCTGAAGTCATGCATTTTGCAGGACGCACACAGTAGAAGAGGGTTAAGTAATTGTAAGTGTAATTTTTGTACACTTAGTCTTTAATGATTTTTTATATTTACTATTCTTTTTAAATTAATTTTGTCGGTGCATAGATTGAAAGTGTATGATTCAAAGTAAGTGTATGAATTTTTTTGAATGTCCATTTAATCATTTAATACGAATTTTTTTCAATTAAACCTAAATATTGTGTACAATTTTACGCCGCCAGGGGGTGGGGGTAAATTTGATTTTACATGTATTTTAATGAGGAATTACAATTTAACTTTTTTTAATGTTTCATTGCATATAGCTTTATTATTAAGAATTTTTTAATACTTAGCAACGAAATTCATAATACGAGTAAAATGCATGCAGGCGAAGGTACGTTATACAAATAGTATAAAAAATTACCTAGAATTAGGTAGTGCCTGTTTAAATTTGAACCATACATTAGTTTATCTTCTGAAAATTATTATAAAGCATACGATGCACCTTTCATTATTTAGCAATGCTTAAAATCTTCATAAATGAATATTCTAACTGGAAAGAATTCAAAACTTACATTACTTAATTCATTGTTTGATATACTGAAGTTATTAAAATACCGAATACTTATAGGAAATTTTGAGAATATCGAAAATTGCCTCTAAAAAAAAGGATATCAGACCATTCTACTTTTAATCTTGTTGAAAGTTAGATTATGTTTATGTCTTTAATATGCTTGCATAACAAGCCTGAATAATAACGAGTCCTTTGTATAAGCTACTCCAGTTTTAATACCTATAGTACTTCTTCATAGTAATCCATATTTATACTATATATATATCAATTTTTAATACACAAGTTATGTGCCTTTTTTTATTATTTACACTTTTAATTTTCATTAAACTATTCTGAAATAATTGAAAAGAAATTCAAATAATTCCAATATGTATACTTTATTGATTCTCTTGATTATTATTTTTGCAGTGAACTGTCGATTAAAATATAAGAATTCAAATAATTTTATTCTGTCTTTGTAGAGTTCTATTTGTAGAATAATAAAAATAAATAATTACCTACCAACATTTACATATTGTTGAGATAATAAACATAAGGGTTCCAAAAATGTACGCATGAACAAGTAGGTAGATAATTGTTCTGATATGAGCGATTTTCACTAAATTGTGAGTTTTGACGGCTCCACTTATAAATGCTATTGACAAGCAAAATAATTAAAATCTTACTATTTTGTATGAAAAATATAATATTATTAATGTTATTGTTATTGTTATTCTTGTTATTGCTTATCTGCGGTTGAAGTTTAAGTGAATTTTGCAGAGATAATCTTTTACTGTGCGAATTAGACCTGGTTTCTTATAGTCACGATGACGTAGGTGAAGTGCGTATGCATCGTAATCGGCCCTACAGTTTCAAGTGAAATCCGAAGCATTGAAGTCCCAGTAACAAAAATATAAAAAAATCATGAAAATTTCACGTGCCCGGGATTCGAACGCGGAACCTCTTGGTTAAAAGTGCGGGGTTACGAACCACATAGCCACCACGACTCCATATTTTTACATAATATTTATTGACATTAGTTATAAAATCAACATCCCTTCATGCAATCGATAGTTCAAATATGCTCAAAATGTCAACTCCGTAGCATATTTTTATTTTTTACAGTGCGTTTAAAATATATACCTACCTATATGTAAGATTTAAGTCATTTCAAAATTATGATCCTTAAAATATATCGCACCCCCAGAATAAGACTATGATAAGTCACAACATTTTTAACTTGATTTTTATATATATAAACAGCTTTTACAAAAATTAAAACTCCAAAAACTCCTCTTTATACACTCCAAAAATTGGTTTAAAAAGGATAAGAAACTATATAATACAATAATAAAATTCATTTAAAGAGATTATATATTATACAAAATTTAACTTACTCGCCTGGTTTTAATAGAACATAGAATTTTGAGTTGTCATAGTTTTGTACTAAGGGTGCGGGATGTAAATATGAATATTTTGTACCCAATCCGAACTATTATACATTTAATTTAATCTCTAAAGAAAATAAGTTAATTTGTCAGCTCCGTGGTATCAAATATCCATGCATATCTGTTCGTAAATTTTTCTATTAGTACATAAATTCAACGTATTATTACACCTAAATACACTTACCAAACCTATAATATGCACTCTTAAGGGGATGCGTCAGACCTACTTTACCCGCCAATAAATGTGCATCAGAATCAAATTTCCTTTTCAGGATAGTTTTATTTTCGTAAAGTACATAGCGGAACACTTGAATTGCTATCAGAATCGATAATTAGCATAATCACGAAATTGATAATTTGCGATTCTTATAATAATTTGACTGTTTCTATATGTATTTTCCGTAAATAAAACGACTCTCAAAAAGAAATTGTATTCTGATTCGTATTTTTTGAAAAAAACGAAATTTTTGAATATATTTATCGGCAGGTAAAGTAGGTCTGACATATCCCCTTAAATGTCTACTTAGATCCATAATTTACAAAGTGTGGTACCACGGAGCTGACTAAAAACTAACAGTTTCGTGAAAATCACCCTCATCTGAAACTATATAGTTAACGGATGTTTATTATACAATGTATATTATTGTTGTTTGCGCTGCATAACTTCCCTCTTAAGTGTCCAGGTACTTACATGCTATTCGGCTTAACCCATTTCTTCCCAATCGGCCATTTTATAGTCGATTGGTTTTTTGCCTAAAAAATTGTCGGAAAAAAAATAATGATAACCAATAGCACTTTTCTGAAGTAAAATTGTCCACTCTTTCCGATTCTGAAGTCAGAATTTTGAAATTTCCGTTGGAAAATTTAAAAATGGCGGTTTTAGGCAAAAAATCAATCGACTATAAAATGGCCGCTTGGGAAGAAATGGGTTAATTGGTCATCTTCGACTTTGTTCCAGGTGAAACTTGCTTGTTTGTCCTTTCTCCGACTATCCATTTAATTGACGACCTACATTTGACGTATACTAGGCTCTTATAAATTTTAAGAATACAATTGTTTTGTACACAATATAATGAATTATTTACAAAGACTTTGAATTTACTGTTACATTATTAGAAATATATACGTAGATAAACATACAAAAATAATGAATTTTTACATGCATACATATCGCTAAGCACTATCTATCAATTAAACTACTTGTTCTGCTTGAATATAATACCTTTAACACCTACAGTTTCATCCATATCTATACGTTTTGAACCGCCAAATATTCTTTAGTGATTTTTATTTTCCATAAAAAGAATATTTAAAAACCCCTGCGATATCCAGCTTAACCGTGCAAAATCCACCTCTCGCGCTCTTTATCTCAAAACTTCACAGTTCTACTTTTTTTCCTCTCTCTCTCTCTCTATATATATATATACTCCTGACCCTTCTGTATATGTCCACGGCTCTTTATCGGACTTCCTGGCGCGCTCGCGTTCGGCTCTCGAAGCGCTTTCCGGGATCGTGTGCTTTGCTCTCGGCGCCGCGCAACGCATTTACCGCTTCTCTCGTGCCGGTTGCACACCGCTACCAGCTCTTCCGTAATAACCCTCGATAAATTGGACGATTAAACTTTCAATTAACCCCAACGTGTTACAGCGATGCGCCAATCTCGTCAATTTCCTACCTCACGACCGTGTCCATAGGTATACAGCTGAATACTGGCTTATCCAAGCGGGTGATTAGCTAGTTTTAAACTGCGGCGATTCTGAAATTATGATTCGATGTTGTACATCGCGACACGCGAGGTTGAATTTTGATAACGCGTGGTGGTTTGTGCTCGAGGGCGTTGCTATACCGGTTCGAGTTGGCGAGGCGAGAGGGTAGTTGATGAGAGATCGAACTTATTTGATGCAAACTAGATTTTTCTCATTCGTGTTAACTGGTAAAATTATAAGTTTAATAACTGTAATCGTTTTTATTTCCATTTTTGCCTCTTTATTTTTACGTAAATATACCGTCATTGTGTTATTAAATATTGAAAAAACATTAATTCTAGGAATTGTAATTAAACCATTTGTATTATGCCATTAAACTTACTGATTAAATTTTTCTTTTATATAACGGTACAAAATGGGATTTAAATTTCCTCAAAGTTAGACTTAAACGATGTTGTTGAGATAATAAATTTTAGAGTTTCAAAAATATCCGCATGGATGAGTAGATAATAGGTCTGATATCAAATACTAGTTAACGGATTTTTATTCTATGATTTATTTTATTGATGTTTCTATAGAAATTAGAGATAAATTAAATCGAATTTTTGAGTGTTGAAAACTACTTTCTCTATTCCTGTATGGTAGAAGAAATATAATTATAGGTGAATCTATTGTTCGCATTAGAATAAATTTAGAGAAAAATACTCGAACAACCTCCCCGATCAACAATCTCTTTATTAACATAATGCCGACGTTGCTGGAGAATTGTGACTCCCCTCTTTATAGCTATAAAAAGTACAAAAATATAATTATAAATGCAATAAAAAATAAGTACACAGATAGCAATAATAATATTTCGTTGGCAAAATATAAAATACTTACCTTAAAAATGAATATGAGTTTTGTATCATGGAGACTGTTGTGAATAGTGTATCAAAAACAACAAATTGTTGTTCAGGGAGATCGATCGAGTCTTTTTCTCTACATAGGAGAAATGTAATTAATTCGGTCTATCTTGATTTGAAATAGCAAATAAGTCACTCCTAATATATAATATACTGTGAAACTTATTAGTACTTTTCTTAACGTTTTGTTTAAATAGATTTTTTAATAATTATATCTGGCTATTTTTGTCATTTAATTTTGATTTTTCAACATTATAAACAAGCCCGAGTTTGATCTGCACGACCGATAAATCCGGTTAAACAATGTATTCTGATTTTGTATTTTTTATAAGGTGGGTGCAGGTAATATAACCACCTATCAGTTTATAATTGGAGAAGTTGTAAAAGGTAAAAAATTGTATTTTTTTAATCAACAGTGTTGGTAAAATGACCACCTATCAGTTTTAATGGTAAAGTCGGGTAGTAAGTGCTTCAGAAAAACAAAACTAGCATAGCGGAGACTACATTTCTGTATTATTCAAGTATTATGGGGCCATAAGATACGCCTTGGTGCCGGTATTTTAGGGATTAGTAGACCAAGGATTTTTAAAGGATCAGCAGCCGTTTATAACTCTTATTAGCGTCCGTATTACCTACATGGTACCTAATATTACCTGCATCAACCTTAATTGATTGCGATTTTCTCAAGGTTTAATGTTTAACTCATTGTATATCATCCGGGATTGTGTTTGTGTAACAATACTAATGAAAGAAAAGTATATGACTGAAATATCAACCTAACCAAATAACATTATAACTTTAAATCGATAATATAATACATGCAGGTATACATTATAATAAAAATAAAAGCAATTCATCAGTATACATCAGAACATTTGCTATATAATACAGAGAAATTTTTACAAGTTTATTTTTTATCAAAGAACTTTTATAACTGAGAAAATCCCTTACTAAAATTAGAATTTTATGATTTTAAAATTTTTGTAATAAAAGTATTATATTACTCACAAATAAAAATAATTCTGAAAACAAAATTATAATATGTAAGAGGAATTCATTCTGATCCGAAACTAATTTTATTGCATTGACCAAAATATTATTAAAGTAAAATGGTTATGAAATTATTAGTGGATAATTAATCTAAAGATTAAAAAATTGGGTTTTATTGAGAATCTTTTACAATACCTATATAAAAAAATTATTTTTCGAAATGTCGGTACTGAAGCACTGAAGTTGGCGCTGCTTAAAGAAAAATAGCAATCAGTAGCCGCAGTTGTTTCAATCGCAGGTTTTCAAACAAAAATCAACAATTTTTTTCTTAAACTACATAAGATTTGTGAAATAAAAACTCGATCGACCACCACAAGCTAAATAAATTTCAATTGAATTTGAAATTTCAAATCTATTCTGGGAAAAAATGAAACATCAAGCCATTATGGCAAAGCAAAAAACCTCTGCCAATTCATTGGCACTTAACTTCCTCAAACTAAATTAATTGTTCCAATATGAAATTATTCGTTCTAATAAATTAATTTTTAATTGATATATCTCTTTCTAATTAATAGCTCAAAAAAGGTATACTTTTTTATCATTGATGGTTTGACAAAAGATACATTTTTACTAATATTACAGAACGATAGGTAATAATCCTTACCACAGCAATTTTTCCTCTTTACGTAATTTACTAAAATTATTTAAATATTTAAATTGAATGTAATCAGATGTTAGTATGTAGATTCATAGAATTCCTAATCATCTAAAAGTTTGTGAACGATTTGCCATCATAGATTTCCAAGATATAACCGTTTA
Organism: Gastracanthus pulcherrimus; assembly: GCA_949152435.1. Taxonomy (NCBI): domain Eukaryota; kingdom Metazoa; phylum Arthropoda; class Insecta; order Hymenoptera; family Pteromalidae; genus Gastracanthus; species Gastracanthus pulcherrimus. Next base: position 134,485,974 of record OX424576.1, read on the forward strand.
AACTAAATATGACTTTTGTCGCGTTTTAACAAAAGAAGGGAAAGAGCCTATGCAAAATTTGTGCATGTAGGGGAGAACGGGGTAATGCCGGTCACTGGCTAATTCCGGTCACCCTTATTTTCAATAATCTAAACATTTTTATTAAGTTTTATTAAGAAATTATACACAATCAAAGTGTAGGCCTACATTTCTTATAAGAAATCTGGTCTATAAAATACGCTTTTATGCATATTATTTGTTGCTTTATGCAGTTATTTTTTGCATCTTTATTAATTTGAACAATCTAAGAATACGAAGTAGTGAAGAAAAAAGAGTCTAAACCTATTACTTTTTTATCATTTCAATTTAAATTAATAAGAAGAATGGGGGTAATCCCGATCAGAATGTTATTTATATGACGCTCCCGAAAGTGAGGCTAAGAAAACGTTTCGCTATGCACTCAGGTAGAGTAACTTTGCTTAAGTGTTTTTGATTGATCAGTGGTTATGTTATTACATGTTTCATTATGTAAGTGCGAATAATCATACGACGGATCATATGAAAGTATATATAATTGATTTTAAAGAAATTTTTCACATATAAAAGTAACTTTCTAATAGTGATCGGAATTATACCAAGGCTATATAAGGCTTATAGCTTCGATACCTTACATTTTTATATTAAACCAATAAGAAATATTTATAGTCAATGGTTTGAACTAACATAATAATTATTTAAAGTTAAAAAAAAAACAATTTGAAAGTGGAAATAACAAGCACGTTTGCTTAGATGACCGGCAATACCTCATCCTCTCCTAAAAGACAGGTAATTGCATGCTCTTTTTAATGCATTTACACTAAATTTATTTTAATATTTCTAACATACCAGAAAACTCCCAGAAGCTACCAGAAGAAAAGAAACAAGTCGACGAATCTTGACTACGCTTAATTTTTAAAATTCATAAGAATTATATAAATAAACTAAAATAATTAATTCTGGCATTGCAACTTTTATACTCTTGATTTATATTAATTTCTCGAAGTATAAAAATAATTTTTTAAAATACTCTGTAATTTGAATCTTCATTAAAAACGAAAAAATTGAGCCATGTTTGATAAAAAATGACCATGCCATTCTCGAGATATACTCGATCAAAAAAATGTTAAAGACACCAAATAACATCAAATATTTCGAAATGTAAATGTCGTCGTAATCTGGGCTTAGAACTTGTTCAAGAGATACCGCATAAATTTTTTTTTTTATATGTAACTTACCTATAATCTTGATGACCACGATAATTACGTATCTTTTTAGCATTAATTTTAAAATGAAAAACGTTAAAACTAACTATAAAAACTGCAAATAAAAACCGGGACGCTCGCTTACGTAGTTGTTCAAAGGTCGAACTAAATAACCTCACAGGTTAGAATATGCTACTAAGCTGATG